>CM069534.1:84100000-84102500 GCA_035773235.1 Eospalax fontanierii
TACGGATAGGGTAAGTGTTTGTGTTAGGGTTGGGGTTAGGTTTAGGGTTAGGATTAAGGTTTGGGTTAGGGTTAGTGTTTGGGTTAGGGTTAGGGTTTGGGTTAGGGTTAGTGTTTGGGTTAGGGTTAGGGTTAGGGTTAGGGTTAGGGTTATTTTTAGGTTTAAGATTAGGGTTAGTGTTAGGTGTAGCGTTAGGGTTAGGTTTAGGGTTAGGGTTAGGGTTCGGGTTAGGGTTAGGGATCGGGTTAGGGTTAGGGTTTGGTTTAATTTAGGTTTAAGGTTCGGGGTTAGGGCTTAGGGGTTATGGTTAGTGTTAGGATTAGGTTTTGGGATAGGGTAAGTGTTAATGTTAGGGTTTGGGTGAGGGTTAGGGTTAGTGTTTCTGTTAGGGTTAGGGTTAGGGTGAGGGTTAGAGTTAGGGTTTAGGTTAGGGTTAGGTTTTCGGTTAGGGTTAGGACTAGTGTTAGGGTTAGGGTTAGGTTTAGAGTTAGTGTTAGTGTTAGGGTTTGGGTTTGGATTAGGGGTAGAGTTAAGGTTAGGGTTAGTGTTAGGGTTTGGGTTAGGGTTAGGGTTAGGTTTTGGGTTAGGGTTAGGGTTAGTGTTAGGTTTAGGATTAGGGTTACAGTTTGGTTTAGATTTAGGTTTAGGGTTCGGAGTTAGGGCTTACGGGTTATGGTTAGGGTTAGGGTTAGGTTTTGGGTTAGGGTTAGGGTAAGGATTAGGGTTAGGGTTAGGGTTAGGGTTAGGGTTTGGGTTAGTGTTAGAATTAGGGTTAGGGTTGGGATTAAGGTTTTGGTTACGGTTAGGGTTAGGATTACGGTTAGGTTTAGTTTTTTTGTTTGGGTTAGGTTTAGGTTTAGGGTGAGGTTTTGTGTTTGGTTAAGGGTTAAGTTTAGGGTTAGGGTTATGGTTATGGTTTGGGTTAGGGTTAGGGTTAGAATTAGGGTTTGGGTTAGTGATAGGGTTAGGTTAAGTGTTTGAGTTAGGGTTAGGGTAAGGTTTAGGGTTTGGGTTAGGGTTAGGGTTAGGATTAGGGTTCGGTTTAGGGTTAGGTTTTGGGTGAGGGTTAGGGTTAGGATTAGGGTTAGGGTTAGTGTTTGTGTTTGGGTTAGTGTTAGGGTTAGGTTTAGAGTTACAGTTTGGGTTAAGGTTAGGGTTAGGCTTAGGGTTAGGTTTAGTGTTTGCTTTTGGTTAGGGTTAGAGTTAGGGTTAGGTTTTGGGTTAGGGTTAGGTTTAGGCTTAGGTTTAGGGTTATGGTTACAGTTTGGTTTAGAATTAGGGTTAGGGTTCGGGGTTAGGGCTTAGGGGTTATGGTTAGGCTTAGGGTTAGGTTTTGGGTTAGGGTTAGGGTTAGGATTAGGGTTAGGAATAGGGATATTATTAGGGTTAGGGATAGGGTTAGGATTAGGGTTAGGGTTAGCGTTAGGGTTTTGGTTAGGGTTAGGGTTAGGATTAGGATTAGGGTTAGGTTTAGTGTTAGGGATAGGGTAATTGTTTGTGTTAGGGTTGGGGTTAGGTTTTGGGTTAGGTTTAGGGTTTGGTTTGGGTTAGGGTTAGTGTTCGGTTTAGGGTTAGTGTTAGTGTTAGGTTTTGGGTTTGAATTAGGGGTAGAGTTAAGGTTAGGGTCAGTGTTAGGGTTTCGGTTAGGGTGAGGGTTAGGTTTTGGGTTAGGTTTAGGGTTAAGTTTAGGGTTAGGGTTTAGTTTAGGTTTAGGGTTAGGGCTCGGGTTTAGGGGTTAGGGGTTAGTGTTAGGGTTATGATTATGTTTTGGATTAGCGTTAGTGTTAATGTTAGGGTTTGGGTGAGGGTGAGGGTTAGGGTTAGGGTTAGGGTTTCTGTTAGGGTTAGATTTAGGGTTAGGGTTAGGGTTTAGGTTAGGGTTAGGGTTTCGGTTAGGGTTAGGGACTAGGGTCAGTATTAGGTGTAGGTTTAGGGTTACTGTTAGTGTTAGGGTTTGGGTTAGGGTTAGGGTTAGGTTTTGGGTTAGGGTTAGGGTTAGGATTAGGGTTAGGGGTAGGCTTAGGGTTATGGGTAGTGTTTGATTTGGGTTAGGGTTAGAGTTAGGGTTACGTTTGGGTTAGGGTTAGGGTTACGGTTAGGTTTAGGTTTAGGGTTACAGTTAGGGTTCGGGGTTAGGGATTAGGGGTTATGTTTAGGGTTAGGGTTAGGTTTTGGGTTAGAGTTAGGATTAGGGTTAGGGTTAGGGTTATTATTAGGGTTTGGTTTAGGGTTAGGATTAGGGTTAGGGTTAGCGTTAGGGTTTTGGTTAGGGTTAGGGTTAGGATTAGGGTTAGGTGTAGTGTTAGGGATAGGGTAAGGATTTGTGTTAGGGTTAGGGTTAGGGTTAGGGTTAGGGTTAGGTTAGGGTTTGGGTTAGGGTTAGGGTTAGGGATAGGGTTAGCATTTGCCTTAGATTTACGTTTACGGTTAGCGTTAGGATTAGCGTTTGGGTTAGCGTTAGGGTGAGGGTTAGGGTTAGGTTTAGGGTTAGGGTTAGTAT
>CM069534.1:84112500-84122500 GCA_035773235.1 Eospalax fontanierii
GGTTTAGGGTGAGGGTTAGGGTTAGGGTTTCTGTTAGGGTTAGTGTTAGGGTTTGGGTTTCGATTAGGGTTTGGGTTAGGGTTGGGGTTTGGGTTAGGGTTAGGTTTAGGTTTAAGGTTAGGGTTTGTGTTAGGGTTAGGGTTAGGGTTTGGGTTATGGTTGGGGATAGGGTTAGGGTTAGGGTTTAGGTTTAAGGTTCGGGGTTAGGGCTTAGGGGTTATGGTTAGGCTTAGGATTGGGTTTTGGGATAGGGTTAGTGTTAATGTTGTGGTTTGGGTGAGGGTTACGGTTAGGGTTTCTGTTAGGGTTAGGGTTAGCGTGAGGGTTAGGGTTAGGGTTTAGGTTAGGGTTAGGGTTTCGGTTAGGGTTAGGACTAGGGTTAGGGTTAGGGTTAAGGTAAGGGTTAGGGTTAGGGTGAGGGTTAGCTTTAGGGTTTGGTTTTGGTTTGGGTTAGTGTTAGGGTTAGGGTTAGGTTTAGAATTAGGGTTACGGTTTTCGATAGGGTTAGGGTTAGGGTAAGGTTTAATTTAGGGTTAAGGTTAGGGTTAGGTTGAGGGTGAGGTTTTGGGTTTGGGTAAGGGTTAGGTTTAGGTTAAGGGTTTGGGTTATGATTTGGGTTAAGGTTAGGTTTAGGGTTAGGGTTAGGCTTAGGGTTTGGTTTAGGGTTAGGGTTAGTGTTATGGTTAGGGTTTGGATTTGGGTTAACGTTAGGGTTAGGGTTAGGTTTAGCGTTAGGGTTAGGGTTTGGGTTAGGGTTAGGGTTAGGATTAGGGGTTGGGTTAGGGTTAGGGTTAGCGTTAGGTTTTGGGTTAGGATTAGGCTTAGGGTTAGGGTTAGGTTTAGGTTTTCAGTTTTGGTTAGGTTTAGGGTTAGGGTTACATTTAGGGTTAGGATTAGGGTTAGGGTTCGGGCTTAGGGGTTAGTGGTTATGGTTAGGGTTAAGATTAGGTTTTGGGTTAGTGTTAATGTTAGGGTTTGGGTTTGGATTAGCGGTAGAGTTAAGGTTAGGGTCAGTTTTAAGGTTTCGGTTAGTGTTAGGGTTAGGGTTTAGTTTAGGTTTAGGGTTAGGGTTCGGTGTTAGGGGTTAGGGGTTATGGTTAGGGTTGGGATTATTTTTGGATTAGGGTTACTGTTAATGTTAGGGTTTGGGTGAGGGTGATTGTTAGGGTTAGGGTAAGGGTTTCAGTTAGGTTTAGATTTAGCGTTAGGGTTAGGGTTTAGGTTAGGGTTAGGGTTTTGGTTAGGGTTAGGACTAGGGTCAGTATTAGGGGTAGGTTTAGGGTTAGTTTTACTGTTAGTGTAAGTGTTTGTTTAGGTTTAGGGCTAGGTTTTGGGTTAAGGTTAGGGTTAGTATTAGTCTTAGGGTTAGGGTAGATGTTTGCTTTGGGTTAGAGTTAAAGTTAGGGTTAGTTTTTGGGTTAGGGTTAGGTTTAAAGTTAGCTTTAGGGTTAGGGTTACAGTTTGGTTTAGAATTAGTTAGGGTTAGATTTAGGATTAGGGTTAGGGTTTAGGTTAGGGTTAGGGTTTCGGTTACGGTTAGGGACTAGGGTAAAGGTTAGGTGTAGGTTTAGGGTTACTGTTAGTGTTAGGGTTTGGGTTAGGGTTAGGTTTAGGTTTTGGGTTAGGGTTAGGGTTAGGATTAGGGTTAGGGGTAGGCTTAGGGTTATGGGTAGTGTTTGATTTGGGTTAGGGTTAGAGTTAGGGTTACGTTTGGGTTAGGGTTAGGGTTACGGTTAGGTTTAGGTTTAGGGTTACAGTTAGGGTTCGGGGTTAGGGATTAGGGGTTATGTTTAGGGTTAGGGTTAGGTTTTGGGTTAGGGTTAGGATTAGGGTTAGGGTTAGGGTTATAATTAGGGTTTGGTTTAGGGTTAGGATTAGGGTTAGGGTTAGCGTTAGGGTTTTGGTTAGGGTTAGGGTTAGGATTAGGGTTAGGTTTAGTGTTTGGGATAGGGTAAGGATTTGTGTTAGGGTTAGGGTTAGGGTTAGGGTTAGGGTTAGGGTTAGGGTTTGGGTTAGGGTTAGAGTTCGGGTTAGGGTTAGCATTTGCCTTAGATTTACGTTTACGGTTAGGGTTAGGATTAGCGTTTGGGTTAGCGTTAGGGTGAGGGTTGGGGTTAGGTTTAGGGTTAGGGTTAGTATTAATGTTAGGGTTTGGGTTAGTGTTAGGGTTAGGGTTAAGGTTAGGGTTTGGTTTAGGGTTAGGGTTAGGTTCAGGGTTAAGGTTAGGGTTAGGTTTGGGTTAGGGTTAGGGTTAGGGTTAGGGTTAGGTTTAGGGTTAGGGTTTGCGTTTGAGTTAGGGTTAGGTTTAGGGTGAGGGTTAGGGTTAGGGTTTCTGTTAGGGTTAGTGTTAGGGTTTGGGTTTCGATTAGGGTTTGGGTTAGGGTTGGGGTTTGGGTTAGGGTTAGGTTTAGGTTTAAGGTTAGGGTTTGTGTTAGGGTTAGGGTTAGGGTTTGGGTTATGGTTGGGGATAGGGTTAGGGTTAGGGTTTAGGTTTAAGGTTCGGGGTTAGGGCTTAGGGGTTATGGTTAGGCTTAGGATTGGGTTTTGGGATAGGGTTAGTGTTAATGTTGTGGTTTGGGTGAGGGTTACGGTTAGGGTTTCTGTTAGGGTTAGGGTTAGCGTGAGGGTTAGGGTTAGGGTTTAGGTTAGGGTTAGGGTTTCGGTTAGGGTTAGGACTAGGGTTAGGGTTAGGGTTAAGGTAAGGGTTAGGGTTAGGGTGAGGGTTAGCTTTAGGGTTTGGTTTTGGTTTGGGTTAGTGTTAGGGTTAGGGTTAGGTTTAGAATTAGGGTTACGGTTTTCGATAGGGTTAGGGTTAGGGTAAGGTTTAATTTAGGGTTAAGGTTAGGGTTAGGTTGAGGGTGAGGTTTTGGGTTTGGGTAAGGGTTAGGTTTAGGTTAAGGGTTTGGGTTATGATTTGGGTTAAGGTTAGGTTTAGGGTTAGGGTTAGGCTTAGGGTTTGGTTTAGGGTTAGGGTTAGTGTTATGGTTAGGGTTTGGATTTGGGTTAACGTTAGGGGTAGTGTTAGGATTAGCGTTAGGGTTAGGGTTTGGGTTAGGGTTAGGGTTAGGATTAGGGTTTGGGTTAGGGTGAGGGTTAGCGTGAGGTTTTGGGTTAGGATTAGGCTTAGGGTTAGGGTTAGGTTTAGGTTTTCAGTTTTGGTTAGGTTTAGGGTTAGGGTTACATTTAGGGTTAGGATTAGGGTTAGGGTTCGGGCTTAGGGGTTAGTGGTTATGGTTAGGGTTAAGATTAGGTTTTGGGTTAGTGTTAATGTTAGGGTTTGGGTTTGGATTAGCGGTAGAGTTAAGGTTAGGGTCAGTTTTAAGGTTTCGGTTAGTGTTAGGGTTAGGGTTTAGTTTAGGTTTAGGGTTAGGGTTCGGTGTTAGGGGTTAGGGGTTATGGTTAGGGTTGGGATTATTTTTGGATTAGGGTTACTGTTAATGTTAGGGTTTGGGTGAGGGTGATTGTTAGGGTTAGGGTAAGGGTTTCAGTTAGGTTTAGATTTAGCGTTAGGGTTAGGGTTTAGGTTAGGGTTAGGGTTTTGGTTAGGGTTAGGACTAGGGTCAGTATTAGGGGTAGGTTTAGGGTTAGTGTTAGTGTTAGTGTTAGGGTTTGGTTAGGGTTAGGGTTAGGTTTTGGGTTAGGGTTAGGGTTAGGGATTAGGCTTAGGGTTAGGGTAGGTGTTTGCTTTGGGTTAGGGTTAAAGTTAGGGTTAGGTTTTGGGTTAGGGTTAGGTTTAGGGTTAGCTTTAGGGTTAGGGTTACAGTTTGGTTTAGAATTAGTTAGGGTTAGATTTAGGATTAGGGTTAGGGTTTAGGTTAGGGTTAGGGTTTCGGTTACGGTTAGGGACTAGGGTAAAGGTTAGGTGTAGGTTTAGGGTTACTGTTAGTGTTAGGGTTTGGGTTAGGGTTAGGTTTAGGTTTTGGGTTAGGGTTAGGGTTAGGATTAGGGGTAGAGGTAGGCTTAGGTTTAGGGTTAGTGTTTGCTTTGGGTTAGGGTTAGAGTTAGGGTTAGGTTTTCGGTTAGGGTTAGGTTTAGGTTTAGTGTTACAGTTTGGTTTAGAATTAGGGTTAGGGTTCGGGGTTAGGGATTAGGGGTTATGTTTAGGGTTAGGGTTAGGTTTTGGGTTAGGGTTAGGGTTAGGATTAGGGTTAGGGTTAGGGTTATTATTAGGGTTTGGTTTAAGGTTAGGATTAGGGTTAGGGTTAGCTTTAGGGTTTTTTTTAGTATTAGGGTTAGGATTAGGGTTAGGTTTAGTGTTAGGGATAGGGTAAGGATTTGTGTTAGGGTTAGGGTTAGGGTTAGGGTTAGGGTTTGTGTTAGGGTTAGGGTTATGGTTAGGGTTAGGTTTTGGTTTGGTTTAGGGTTTGTGTTAGGTTTAGTGTTAGGATAAGGTTTGGGTTTAGGGTTAGGGTTAGGGTTAGGGTTAGCGTTTGGAATCGGGTTAGGGTTAGGGTTAAGGTTAGGGTTAGGGTTTGGATTTGGTTAGCGTTAGATTTAGGGTTAGAGAAAGAGTTAGGGTTAGGGTTTGGTTTGGTTTTGAGTTAGTGTTAGAGTTAGGGTTAGGTTTAGGGTTAGGGTTACGGTTTGGGTTAGGGTTAGTGTTAGGTTATGGTTTGGTTTAGGGTTAGGGTTAGGGTTAGGTTTAGGGTGAGGTTTTGGGTTTGGGTTAGGGTTAGGTTTAGGTTTAGGGTTAGGGTTATGGTTTGGGTTAGGGTTAGCGTTAGGGTTAGAGTTAGGGTTAGGGTTTTGTTTAGGGTTAGGTTGTGGTTTAGGGTTAAGTTTAGGTTTAGGGTTAGGGTTTGGGTTAGGGATAGGGTTAGGGTTATTGTTAGGGTTTGGGTTTGGGTTAGGGTTAGGGTAAAGGTTAGGGTTAGGGTTTAGGTTGGGTTTAGGGTTAGGGTTAGGGTTATGGTTAGGGTTTGGGTTTGGGTTAACGTTAGGGTTAGGGTTAGGGTTAGGGTTAGGGTTAGTGTTAGGGTTAGGTTTAGGTTTTCGGTTAGGGTTAGGGTTAGGGTTATGTTTAGGTTTAGGATTAGTTTTAGCATTTGGTTTAGGGTTAGGGTTAGGGTTAGGGTTAGTGTTAGGGTTAGGTTTAGGTTTTCGGTTAGGGTTAGGGTTAGGGTTATGTTTAGGTTTAGGATTAGTTTTAGGGTTAGGGTTAGGGTTAGGGTTAGGTTTAGGGTCATTTTTAGGGTTAGGATGAGGGTTAGGGTTAGGGTTAGCGTTAGGCTTAGGTTTAGGGTTAGGGTTAGGGTTCGTGTTAGGGTTAGGGATCGGGTTAGGGTTAGGGTTAGGGTTTGGTTTAGGTTTAGGTTTAAGGTTCGGGGTTAGGGCTTAGGGGTTATGGTTAGGGATAGGATTCGGTTTTGGGATAGGGTTAGTGTTAATGTTGGGGTTTGTGTGAGGGTTACGGTTAGGGTTTCTGTTAGGGTTAGGGTTAGGGTGAGGGTTAGGGTTAGGGTTTAGGTTAGGGTTAGGGTTTCGGTTAGGGTTAGGACTAGTGTTAGGGTTTGGGTTAGGTTTAGAGTTAGTGTTAGTGGTAGGGTTTGTGTTTGGATTAGGGGTAGAGTTAAGTTTACGGTTAGTGTTAGGGTTTGGGTTAGGGTTAGGGTTAGGTTTTGGGTTAGGGTTAGGGTTAGGGTTTGGTTTGGGTTATGGTTAGAGTTAGGGTTAGGTTTTGGGTTAGGGTTAGGGTTAGTGTTAGGTTTAGGATTAGGGTTACAGTTTTGTTTGGATTTAGGTTTAGGGTTCGGAGTTAGGGCTTAGGGGTTATGGTTAGGGTTAGGGTTAGGTTTTGGGTTAGGGTTATGGTTAGGATTAGGGTTAGAGTTAGGGTTAGGGTTTGGGTTAGGGTTAGAATTAGGGTTAGGGTTAGGATTAAGGTTTTGGTTACGGTTAGGGTTAGGATTACGGTTAGGTTTAGTTTTTTTTTGGGGGGTTAGGTTTAGGTTTAGGGTGAGGTTTTGTGTTTGGTTAAGGGTTAGGTTTAGGGTTAGGGTTATGGTTATGGTTTGGGTTAGGGTTAGGGTTAGAATTAGGGTTTGGGTTAGTGATAGGGTTAGGGTAAGTGTTTGAGTTAGGGTTAGGGTTAGGGTAAGGTTTAGGGTTTGGGTTAGGGTTAGGGTTAGGATTAGGGTTCGGTTTAGGGTTAGGTTTTGGGTGACGGTTAGGGTTAGGATTAGGGTTAGGGTTAGTGTTTGTGTTTGGTTAGTGTTAGGGTTAGGTTTAGAGTTACAGTTTGGGTTAGGTTTAGGGTTAGGCTTAGGGTTAGGTTTAGTGTTTGCTTTGGGTTAGGGTTAGAGTTAGGGTTAGATTTTGGGTTAGGGTTAGGTTTGGGCTTAGGTTTAGGGTTAGGGTTACAGTTTGGTTTAGAATTAGGGTTAGCGTTCGGGGTTAGGGCTTAGGGGTTATGGTTAGGGTTAGGGTTAGGTTTTGGGTTAGGGTTAGGGTTAGGATTAGGGTTAGGAATAGGGATATTATTAGGGTTTGGGATATGGTTAGGATTAGGGTTAGGGTTAGCGTTAGGGTTTTGGTTAGGGTTAGGGTTAGGGTTAGGATTAGGGTTAGGTTTAGTGTTAGGGATAGGGTAAGTGTTTGTGTTAGGGTTGGGGTTAGGTTTAGGGTTAGGATTAAGGTTAGGTTTAGGGTTAGGGTTAGGCTTAGGGTTTGGTTTAGGGTTAGGGTTAGTGTTATGGTTAGGGTTTGGATTTGGGTTAACGTTAGGGTTAGGGTTAGGTTTAGCGTTAGGTTTAGGGTTTGGGTTAGGGTTAGGGTTCGGGTTAGGGTTAGGGTTAGGGTTAGGGTTAGTGTTAGCATTAAGGTTAGGGTTTGCGTTAGGGTTAGGGTTAGGATTAAGATTTGGGTTAGGGTTAGTGTTTGGGTTAGGGTTAGGGTTTGGGTTAGGGTTAGTGTTTGGGTTATGGTTAGGGTTAGGTTATTTTAGGGTTAGGATTAGGGATAGGGTTAAGGTTAGCGTTAGGGTTAGGTTTTGGGTTAGGGTTAGGGTTCGGGTTATTGTTAGGGATCGGGTTAGGGTTAGGGTTAGGGTTTGGTTTAGGTTTAGGTTTAGGGTTCGGGGTTAGGGCTTAGGGGTTATGGTTAGGCTTAGGATTAGGTTTTGGGATAGGGATAGTGTTAATGTTGGGGTTTGGGTGAGGGTTATGGTTAGGGTTTCTGTTAGGGTTAGGGTTAGGGTGAGGGTTAGGGTTAGGGTTGAGGTTAGGGTTAGGGTTTCGGTTAGGGTTAGGACTAGGGTTAGGGTTAGGGTTAAGGTAAGGGTTAGGGTTAGGGTGAGGGTTAGGTTTAGGGTTTGGTTTTGGTTTGGGTTAGTGTTAGGGTTAGGGTTAGGTTTAGAATTAGGGTTACGGTTTTCGTTAGGGTTAGGGTTAGGGGAAGGTTTAATTTAGGGTTAGGGTTAGGGTTAGGTTGAGGGTGAGGTTTTGGGTTAGGGTTAGGGTTTGGTTTTGGGTTAGGGTTAGTGTTAAGGTTAGGGTTTGGATTTGGATTAAGGTTAGGGTTAGGGTTAGGTTTAGCGTTAGGGTTAGGGTTCGGGTTAGGGTTAGGGTTAGGATTAGGGTTTGGGTTAGGGTTAGGGTTAGCGTTAGGTTTTGGGTTAGGATTAGGCTTAGGGTTAGGGTTAGGTTTAGGTTTTCAGTTAGGGTTAGGTTTAGAATTAGGGTTACGTTTAGGGTTAGGATTAGGGTTAGGGTTCGGGCATAGGGGTTAGTGGTTATGGTTAGGGTTAGGATAAGTTTTGGGTTAGTGTTAATGTTAGGGTTTGGGTTTGGATTAGGGGTAGAGTTAAGGTTAGTGTCAGTTTTAAGCTTTCGGTTAGTGTTAGGGTTAGGGTTTAGTTTAGGTTTAGGGTTAGGGTTCGGGGTTAGGGGTTAGGGATTATGGTTAGTGTTGGGATTATTTTTAGATTACTGTTACTGTTAATGTTACGGTTTGGGTGAGGGTGAGGTTTAGGGTTAGGGTAAGGGTTTCAGTTAGGTTTAGATATAGCGTTAGGGTTAGGGTTTAGGTTAGGGTTAGGGTTTTGGTTAGGGTTAGGACTAGGGTCAGTATTAGGGGTAGGTTTAGGGTTAGTGTTAGTGTTAGTGTTAGGGTTTGGTTAGGGTTAGGGTTAGGTTTTGGGTTAGGGTTAGGGTTAGGATTAGGCTTAGGGTTAGGGTAGGTGTTTGCTTTGGGTTAGGGTTAAAGTTAGGGTTAGGTTTTGGGTTAGGGTTAGGTTTAGGGTTAGGTTTAGGGTTAGGGTTACAGTTTGGTTTAGAATTAGGGTTAGGGTTCGGGGTTAGGGCTTAGGGGTTATGGTTAGGGTTAGGGTTCGGATTAGGGATAGGGTTAGGGTTATTATTAGGGTTTCGGTTAGGGTTAGGATTAGGGTTAGGGTTAGCGTTAGGGTTTCAGTTAGGGTTAGGATTAGGGTTAGGTTTAGTGTTAGGGATAGGGTAAGTGTTTGTGTTAGGGTTAGGGTCAGGGTTAGGGTTAGGTTTAGGTTTTGGTTTGGGTTAGGGTTAGTGTTAGTGTTAGGGCTTGGGTTTGGATTAGGGGTAGAGTTAAGGTTAGGTTTCGGTGTTAGGGTTTCGGTTAGGGTGAGGGTTAGGTTTTGGGTTAGGTTTAGGGTTAAGTTTAGGGTTAGGGTTTAGTTTAGGTTTAGGGTTAGGGTTCGGGGTTAGGGGTTAGGGATTATGGTTAGGGTTAGGATTATTTTTGGATTAGGGTTACTGTGAATGTTAGGGTTTGGGTGAGGGTGAGGGTTAGGGTTAGGGATAGGGTTTCAGTTAGGTTTAGATTTAGCGTTAGGGTTAGGGTTTAGGTTAGGGTTAGGGTTTTGGTTAGGGTTAGGACTAGGGTCAGTATTAGGGGTAGGTTTAGGGTTAGTGTTAGTGTTAGTGTTAGGGTTTGGTTAGGGTTAGGGTTAGGTTTTGGGTTAGGGTTAGGGTTAGGATTAGGCTTAGGGTTAGGGTAGGTGTTTGCTTTGGGTTAGGGTTAGAGTTAGGGTTAGGTTTTGGGTTAGGGTTAGGTTTAGGGTTAGGTTTAGGGTTAGGGTTACAGTTTGGTTTAGAATTAGGGTTAGGGTTCGGGGTTAGGGCTTAGGGGTTATGGTTAGGGTTAGGGTTAGGTTTTGGGTTAGGGTTAGGGTTAGGATTAGGGTTAGGGTTAGGGTTATTATTAGGGTTTGGGTTAGGGTTAGGATTAGGGTTAGGGTTAGCGTTAGGGTTTCGGTTAGGGTTAGGATTAGGGTTAGGTTTAGTGTTAGGGAAAGGGTAAGTGTTTGTGTTAGGGTTAGGGTCAGGGTTAGGGTTAGGTTTAGGTTTTGGTTTGGGTTAGGGTTAGTGTTAGGGTTAGGGTTAGGGTTAGTATTAGGGTTTGGGTTTGGATTAGGGGTAGAGTTAAGGTTAGGGTCAGTGTTAGGGTTTCGGTTAGGGTGAGGGTTAGGTTTTGGGTTAGGATTAGGGTTAAGTTTAGGGATAGGGTTTAGTTTAGGTTTAGGGTTAGGGCTCAGGATTAGGGGTTAGGGGTTATGGTTAGGGTTAGGATTATGTTTTGGATTAGGGTTAGTGTTAATGATAGGGTTGGGGTGAGGGTGAGGGTTAGGGTTAGGGTTAGGGTTTCTGTAAGGGTTAGAATTAGGGTTAGGGTTTCGGTTAGGGTTAGGGACTAGGGTAAAGGTTAGGTGTAGGTTTAGGGTTAATGTTAGGGTTAGGGTTAGGGTTAGGGTTAGGGTTAAGGTTAGGGTTAGTATTAGGGTTAGGGTTATTGTTATTATTTGGGTTTGGTTTAGGGTTAGGATTAGGGTTAGGGTTAGCGTTAGGGTTTTGGTTAGTATTAGGGTTAGGATTAGGGTAAGGTTTAGTGTTAGGGATAGGGTAAGGATTTGTGTTAGGGTTAGGGTTAGGGTTAGGTTTAGGGTTTGTGTTAGGGTTAGGGTTATGGTTAGGGTTAGGTTTTGGTTTGGTTTAGGGTTTGTGTTAGGTTTAGTGTTAGGATTAGGTTT
>CM069534.1:84132500-84135000 GCA_035773235.1 Eospalax fontanierii
ATTAGGCTTTGGGTTAGGGTTAGGGTTAGCGTTAGGGTTAGGGATAGGTTTGGGTTAGGATTAGGCTCAGGGTTAGTGTTATTTTTCGGTTTTTGGTTAGGGTTAGGGTTAGGGTTAGGTTTATGTTTAGGGTTAGGTTTAGGCTTAGGGTCAGGGTTAGGGTTAGGGTTAGGATTAGGGTTTGGGTTAGGGTTAGTTTTAGGTTTATGGTTTGGGTTAGGATTAGGCTTAGGGTTAGGGTTAGGTTTAGGTTTTCGGTTAGGGTTAGGGTTAGGGTTAGGTTTATGTTTAGGGTTAGGATTAGTGATAGGGTTAGGATTAGGGTTCGGGTTAGGGTTAGCGTTAGAGTTTGGTTTAGGTTTAGGGTTAGGGTTAGGGTTTGGTTTAAGTTTGCTGTTACGGGTGGTGGTAGGGTTAGGGGTAGGGTTTAGGTTACGGTTAGGGTTTCGGTTAGGGTTAGGACTAGGGTTAGGGTTAGGGTTAGGTTTAGTGTTAGTGTTAGTCGTAGGGTTTGGGTTTGGATTAGGATTAGAATTAAGGTTAGGTTTAGTGTAAGGATTTGGGTTAGGGTTAGGGTTAGATTTTGGGTTGGGGTTACTATTAGGGTTAGGGTTAGGGTTAGTGTTAGGGTTATGGTTTGGATTGGGTTAGTGTTAGAGTTAGGGTTTGGGTTAGGGTTAGTGTTACGTTTTGGGTTAGGGTTAGGGTTAGGGTAAGGTTTGGTTTAGGGTTATGGTTAGGGTGAGGGTTAGGTTTAGGGTGGGTTTTTGGGCTTGAGTTAGGGTTAGGTTTTGGTTTAGTGTTAGGGTTATGGCTTGTTTTAGGTTTAGGGTTAGGTTTAGGGTTAGGGTTAGGGTTTGGTTAGGGTTATGGTTTGGGTTAGGTTTACGGTTAGGGTTAGGGTTAGGGTTAGAGTTACGGTTTGTGTTATGGATAGTGTTAGGGTAAGGTTTGGTTTAGGGTTAGGGTTAGGGTTAGGTTCAGGGTTAGGGTTTGGGTTAGGGTTAGGGTTAGGGTTAGGGTTTGGGTTTGGGTTATGGTTAGTGTTAGGGTTAGGGTTAGGGTTTGGGTTTGAGTTAGGGTTAGTGTTAAGGTTAGGGTTTGCTTTAGGGTTAGGATTAGGGTTTGCTTTAGGGTTAGGGTTAGGTTTAGTGTTAGGGTTAGGGTTATGGTTTGTTTTAGGTTTAGGCTTAGATTGAGGGTTAGGGTTAGGTTTAGGGTTAGGGTTAGGATTAGGGATAGAATTACGATTAGGGTTACAGTTTGGGTTAGGGTTAGAGTTAGGGTTAGGGTTAGGGTTACGTTTTGGGTTAGGGTTAGTGTTAGGGTATGGTTTGGTTAAGTGTTAGGGTTAGGTTTAGGGTGAGGTTTTGGGTTTGGGTTAGGGTTAGGTTTAGGATTAGGGTGAGGGTTTGGTTTTGAGTTAACGTTAGGGTTAGGCTTAGGGTTATTGTTAGCGTTAGTGTTAGGGTTTTGTTTAGGGTTAGGATTAGGGTTTGATTTAGGTTTAGGGTTAGGGTTAGGGTTAGGGTTATGGTTTGGGTTAGGGTTAGGGTTAGGGTTATGGTTTGGGTTAGGGTTAGGGTTAGGGTTTGGGTTAGGGTTAGGGTTAGGTTTAGGGTTAGGGTTAGGGTTAGGGTTTGGGTTAGGGTTAGGGTTAGGATTAGGGTCAGGTTAAGGTTTTGGGTTAGGGTTAGGGTTAGGATTACGGTTAGGTTTAGTGTTTGTGTTTGGTTTACGGTTAGGTTTAGGTTTAGGGTGAGATTTTGGGTTTGGATTAGGGTTAGGTTTAGGGTTAGGGTTAGGGTTAGCATTAGGGTTTGGATTAGGGTTATGGTTAGGGTTAGGATTAGGGTTAGGTTTTGGGTTAGCGTTAGGGTTAGGTTTAGGGTTTTGGTTAGGGTTAGGGTTAGGGTTAGGTTTAGAGTTAGAGTTAGTGTGAGGGTTTGGGTTAGGGTTAGGGTTAGGGTTAGGGTTAGGGTTAGTGTTTGGTGTAGGGTAAGGGTTAGGATTAGGGTTAGGGTTAGTGTTATGGTTTGGGTTAGGATAAGGCTTAGGGTTACGGTTAGGTTTAGGTTTTCGTTTAGGATTATGGTTAGGTTTACGGTTATGTTTAGGTTTAGGATTAGGGTTATGGTTATGGTTAGGGTTACATTTAGGGTTTGGGTTAGGGTTAGGGTTAGGGTTAGGTTTAGGGTTTGGGTTAGGATTATGGTTTGTTTTAAGGTTAGGGTTAGGGTGAGGGTTAGGGTTAGGGTTAGGGTTAGGTTTAGGATTAGGGTTAGGTTAAGGTTTTGGGTTAGGGTTAGTGTTAGTGTGAGGGTTTGGGTTTGGATTAGGGGTAGAGTTAAGGTTAGGGTTAGGGTTAGGGTTTCGGTTAGGGTTAGGGATAGGGTTAGGGTTTGTGTTAGGCTTAGGGTTAGGGTTAGGTTTAGGGTTTAGGTTACGGTGAGGGTTTCGGTTATGGTTAGGATTAGGGTTAGGGTTAGGGATAGGTTTA
>CM069534.1:84140000-84145000 GCA_035773235.1 Eospalax fontanierii
GTTAGGGTTAGGGTTAGGGTAAGGTTTGGTTTAGCGTTAGGGTTAGAGTTAGGTTCAGCGTTAGGGTTTGTGTTAGGGTTATTGTTAGGGTTAGGGTTACGGTTGGGGTTTGGGTTAGGGTTAGGGTTTCGTTTAGGGTTAGGAATAGGGTTTGAGTTTGAGTTAGGGTTAGGGTTAGGGTTAGGGTTTGGGTTAGGTTTAGGTTTAGGGTTAGGAAAAGGGTTAGGGTTTGTGTTAGGGTTAGGTTTAGGGTAAGGGTTAGGTTTAGAGTTTGGTTTGGGTTAGGGTTAGTGTTAGGTTTAGGGTTAGGATTAGTGTTTGGGTTAGGGTTAGGGTTAGGGTTAGGGGTTGGGTTAGAGTTAGGGTTAGGGTTATGGTTAGCGTTAGGGTTTGGTTTGGTTTAAGGTTAGTGTTAAGTGTAGGGTTAGGCTTAGGTTTGGGGTTAGGGTTAGGGTTAGTGTTAGGTTTAGGGTTAGGTTTTGGATTTGGGTTAGGTTTACGTTTCGGGTTAGGTTTAGGGTTATGGTACTAGTTAGGGTTAGGGTTAGGGTTAGGGTTTGGGTTAGTGTTAGGGTTAGGGTTAGGGTTAGGCTTTAGGGTTAGTGTTAGGGTTAAGTTTAGGGATAGGATTACGATTAGGGTTACGGTTTGGGTTAGGGTTAGGTTTAGCGTTAGGGTTTGGTTTAGGGTTAGGGTTAGGGTTAGGGTTAGGTTTTGGGTTTGGGTTAACGTTAGGGTTAGGGTTAGGGTTAGGTTTAGGGTTAGGGTTAGGGTTAGTGTTAGCATTACGGTTAGGGTTTGGGTTAGGGTTAGGGTTAGGATTAAGGTTTGGGTTAGGGTTAGTGTTTGGGTTATTTTAGGGTTAGGATGAGGGTTAGGGTTAAGGTTATCGTTAGGGTTAGGTTTTGGGTTAGTGTTAGGGTTAGGGTTAGGGTTAGGGTTAGGGTTAGGGTTAGGGTTAGGCCTAGGAATAGGGTTAGTGCTTGCTTTGGGTTAGGGTTAGAGTTAGGGTTAGGTTTTGGGTTAGGGTTTGGTTTAGGGTTAGGTTTAGAGTTAGGGTTACAGTTTGGTTTAGAATTAGGGTTAGGGTTCGGGGTTAGGGCTTAGGGGTTATGGTTAGGGTTAGGGTTAGGTTTTGGTTTAGGGTTAGGGTTAGGATTAGGGTTAGGGTTAGGGTTATTATTAGGGTTTGGTTTAGGTTTAGGTTTAGGGTTAGGAATAGGGTTAGGGTTTGTGTTAGGGTTAGGGTTAGGTTTAGAATTAGTGATAGTGTTAGGGTTTGGGTTTGTATTAGGAGTAGAGTTAAGGTTAGGGTTAGTGTTAGGGTTAGGGTTAGGGTTTGGGTTTGAGTTAGGGTTAGTGTTAAGGTTAGGGTTTGGTTTAGGGTTAGGGTTGGTTTGCTTTAGGGTTAGGGTTAGGTTTAGTGTTAGGGTTAGGGTTAGTGTTTGGGTTAGGGTAAGGGTTAGGATTAGGGTTAGGGTTAGGGGTAGTGTTAGGATTAGGGTTAATGTTAGGGTTTGGGTTAGGATTAGGCTTATGTTTAGGGTTAGGTTTAGGTTTTCGTTTAGGGTTATGGTTAGGTTTAGGGTTATGTTTAGTGTTAGGATTAGGGTTAGGTTTAGGGTTAGGGTTAGGGTTACGTTTAGGGTTTGGGTTAGGTTTAGGGTTAGGGTTAGGGTTAGGTTTAGGGTTACTGTTAGTGTTAGTGTTTGGGATTGGATTAGGGGTTGAGTTAAGTTTAGGGTTAGTGTTAGGGTTTTGGTTAGGGTTAGGGTTAGGTTTTGGGTTAGGTTTACTATTAGGGTTAGGGTTAGGGTTTGGGTTAGGGTTATGGTTTGGTTTGGGTTAGGGTTAGAGTTAGGGTTAGGGTTAGGTTTAAGGGTAGGGTTAGGGTAAGGTTTGGTTTAGGGTTAGGGTTAGGGTTAGGTTTAGGGTGTGATTTTTGTTTTGTGTTAGGGTTAGGTTTAGGGTTAGGGTTAGGGTTATGGTTTGTTTTAGGGTTAGGGTTAGGGTTAGGGTTAGGGTTTGGGTTAGGGTTAGGGTTAGGTTTAGGGTTAGGGTTAGGGTTAGGGTTAGGTTTAGGGTGAGTTTTTTGTTTTGTGTTAGGGTTAGGTTTAGGGTTAGGGTTAGGGTTATGGTTTGTTTTACGGTTAGGGTTAGGGTTAGGGTTAGGGTTTGGGTTAGGGTTATGGTTAGGTCTATATTTAGGGTTAGGGTTAGGGATAGGATTACTATCAGGGTTACGGTTTGGGTTAGGTTTATGGTCAGGGTTAGGGTTAGAGTTACGGTTACCGTTTGGGTTAGGGTTAGGGTTAGGGTTTGTGTTAGGGTTAGGGTTAGGGTTAGGGTTAGGGTTAGAGTTAGGGTTCGGGTTAGGGTTAGGGTTTGGGTTAGGGTTAGGGTTAGGATTAGGGATAGAGTTAGGGTTAGGGTTTGGGTTATGATAGGGTTTCGCTTAGGATTAGGGTTAGGATTAGGGTTAGGGTTAGGGTTAGGTTTAGGGTTTTGTTTAGGATTAGACTTAGGGTTAGTTTTAGGTTTAGGTTTTCGGTTAGGGTTAGGGTTAGGGTTATGTTTAGGGTTAGGTTTAGGGTTAGGGTCAGGGTTAGGTTTAGGGTTAGGATTAGGGTTGGGGTTAGGGTTAGGGTTAGGGTTAGGGTTAGGGTTAGGGTTAGGGTTAGGTTTAGGGTTAGGGTTAGGCAATTAGGGTTAGGGTTAGGGTTAGGTTTAGGGTTAGGATTAGGGTTTGGGTTAGCGTTAGGGTTAGGGTTAGGGTTAGGGTTAGGGTTAGGTTTAGGGTTAGGGTTAGGCAATTAGGGTTAGGGGTTAGGGTTAGGGTTAGGGTTAGGGTTAGGATTAGGGTTAGCGTTAGGGTTAGGTTTAGGGTTAGGTTTAGGGATAAGATTACGTTTAGGGTTACGATTTGGGTTAGGGTTAGGGTTAGGGTTAGGTTTAGCGTTAGGGTTTGGTTTAGGGTTAGGGTTAGGGTTATGGTTAGGGTTTGGGTTTGGGTTAACGTTAGGGTTAGGGTTAGGGTTAGGGTTAGGGTTAGGGTTAGGGTTAGGGTTAGGGTTAGTGTTAGAATTACGGTTAGGGTTTGGGTTAGGGATAGGGTAAGGATTAAGGTTTGGGTTAGGGTTAGTGTTTGGGTTAGGGTTAGTGTTTGGGTTAGGGTTAGTGTTTGGGGTATGGTTAGGGTTAGTGTTGGGGTTTGGTTTGGGTTATGCTTAGAGTTAGTGTTAGGTTTAGGATTAGGGTTACAGTTTGGTTTAGATTTAGGTTTAGGTTTCGGGGTTTGGGCGTAGGTGTTATGGTTAGAGTTAGGGTTAGGTTTTGGGTTAGAGTTAGGGTTAGGATTAGGGTTAGGGTTAGGGTTAGGGTTTGGGTTAGGGTTAGAATTACGGTTAGGGTTAGGATTAAGGTTTTGTTTACGGTTAGGGTTAGGATTAGCGTTAGGTTTAGTGTTTTTGTTTGGGTTAGGGTTAGGTTTAGGGTGAGGTTTTGTGTTTGGTTAAGGGTTAGGTTTAGGGTTAGGCTTATGGTTATGGTTTGGGTTAGCGTTAGGGATAGAATTAGGGTTTAGATTAGTGATAGCGTTAGGGTTAGGGTTAGGGTAAGGTTTAGGGTTTGGTTTAGGGTTAGGTTTAGAATAAGGGTTCGGGTTAGGGTTAGGTTTTGGGTGACGGTTAGGGTTAGGATTAGGGTTAGGGTTAGTGTTTGTGTTTGGGTTAGTGTTAGGGTTAGGTTTAGGGTTACAGTTTGGGTTAGGGTTAGGGTTAGGCTTAGGGTTAGGGTTAGTGTTTGCTTTGGGTTAGGGTTAGAGTTAGGGTTAGGTTTTGGGTTAGTGTTAGGTTTGGCTTAGGTTTAGGGTTAGGGTTACAGTTTGGTTTAGAATTAGGTTTAGGGTTCGGGTTAGGGCTTAGGGGTTATGGTTAGGGTTAGGGTTAGGTTTTGGGTTAGGGTTAGGGTTAGGATTAGGGTTAGGGTTAGGGTTAGGGTTATTATTAGGGTTTGGGTTAGGGTTAGGATTAGGGTTAGGGTTAGCGTTAGGGTTTTGCTTAGGGTTAGGTTTAGGATTAGGGTTAGGTTTAGTGTTAGGGATAGGGTAAGTGTTTGTGTTAGTGTTGGGGTTAGGGTTAGGGTTAGGTTTAGGGTTTGGTTTGGGTTAGCGTTAGTGTTAGGTTTAGGGTTAGTGTTAGTGTTAGGGTTTGGGTTTGGATTAGGGGTAGAGTTATGGTTAGGGTCAGTGTTAGGGTTTCGGTTAGGGTGAGGGTTAGGTTTTGGGTTAGGTTTAGGCTTAAGTTTAGGGTTAGGGTTTAGTTTAGGTTTAGGGTTAGGGCTCGGGTTTAGGGGTTAGGGGTTATGGTTAGGGTTAGGATTATGTTTTGGATTAAGGTTAGTGTTAATGTTAGGTTTTGGGTGAGGGTGAGGGTTAGGGTTAGGGTTAGGGTTTCTGTTAGGGTTAGATTTAGGGTTAGGGTTAGGGTTTAGGTTAGGGTTAGGGTTTCGGTTAGGGTTAGGGACTAGGGTCAGGGTTAGGTGTAGGTTTAGGGTTACTGTTAGTGTTAGGGTTTGGGTTAGAGTTAGGGTTAGGTTTTGGGTTAGGGTTAGGGTTAGGATTAGGTTTAGGCTTAGGCTTAGGGTTAGGGTTAGTGTTTGCTTTGGGTTAGGGTTAGAGTTAGGGTTAGGTTTTGGGTTAGGGTTACGGTTAGGGTTAGGTTTAGGGTTACAGTTAGGGTTCGGGGTTAGGGATTAGGGGTTATGTTTAGGGTTAGGGTTAGGTTTTGGGTTAGGGTTAGGATTAGGGTTAGGGTTAGGGTTATTATTAGGGTTTGGTTTAGGGTTAGGATTAGGGTTAGGGTTAGCGTTAGGGTTTTGGTTAGGGTTAGGGTTAGGATTAGGGTTAGGTTTAGTGTTAGGGATAGGGTAAGGATTTGTGTTAGGGTTAGGGTTAGGGTTAGGGTTAGGGTTAGGGTTAGGGTTAGGGTTAGGGTTAGGGT
>CM069534.1:84150000-84172500 GCA_035773235.1 Eospalax fontanierii
GTTAGGTTTAGTGTTAGGGATAGGGTAAGTGTTTGTGTTAGGGTTAGGGTCAGGGTTAGGGTTAGGTTAAGTTTTGGTTTGGGTTAGGGTTAGTGTTAGGTTTAGGGTTAGTGTTAGTGTTAGGGTTTGGGTTTGGATTAGGGGTAGAGTTAAGGTTAGGGTCAGTGTTAGGGTTTCGGTTAGGGTGAGGGTTACGTTTTGGGTTAGGTTTAGGGTTAAGTTTAGGGTTAGGGTTTAGTTTAGGTTTAGGGTTAGGGCTCGGGTTTAGGGGTTAGGGGTTATGGTTAGGGTTAGGATTATGTTTTGGATTAGGGTTAGTGTTAATGTTAGGGTTTGGGTGAGGGTGAGGGTTAGGCTTAGGGTTAGGGTCTCTGTTAGGGTTAGATTTAGGGTTAGGGTTAGGGTTTAGGTTAGGGTTAGGGTTTAGGTTAGGGTTAGGGTTTCGGTTAGGGTTAGGGACTAGGGTAAAGGTTAGGTGTAGGTTTAGGGTTACTGTTAGGGTTAGGGTTAGGGTTAGGGTTAGGGTTAAGGTTAGGGTTAGGATTAGGGTTAGGGTTAGGGTTATTATTAGGGTTTGGTTTAGGGTTAGGATTAGGGTTAGGGTTAGCGTTAGTGTTTTGGTTAGTATTAGGGTTAGGATTAGGGTAAGGTTTAGTGTTAGGGATAGGGTAAGGATTTGTGTTATGTTTAGGGTTAGGGTTAGGGTTAGGGTTTGTGTTAGGGTTAGGGTTATGGTTAGGGTTGGGTTTTGGTTTGGTTTAGGGTTTGTGTTAGGTTTATTGTTAGTATTAGTTTTGCGTTTAGGGTTAGGGTTAAGGTTAGGGTTAGGATTTGTATTTGGGTTTGCGTTAGATTTAGGGTTAGAGAAAGAGTTAGGGTTAGGGTTTGGTTTGCTTTTGGGTTAGTGTTAGGGTTAAGGTTAGGTTTAGTGTTAGGGTTACGATTTGGGTTAGGGTTAGGGTTAGGTTATGGTTTGGTTTAGGGTTAGGGTTAGGGTTAGGTTTAGGGTGAGGTTTTGGGTTTGGGTTAGGGTTAGGTTTAGGTTTAGGGTTAGGGTTATGGTTTGGGTTAGGGTTAGCGTTAGGGTTAGGGTTAGGGTTAGGGTTTTTTAGGGTTAGGGTGTGGTTTAGGGTTAAGTTTAGGTTTAGGGTTAAGGTTTGGGTTAGGGATAGGGTTAGGGTTATTGCTAGGGTTTGGGTTTGGGTTAGGGTTAGGGTTAAGATTAGGGTTAGGGTTTAGGTTGGGTTTAGGGTTAGGGTTAGGGTTATGGTTAGGGTTTGGGTTTGGGTTAACGTTAGGGTTAGGGTTAGGGTTAGGGTTAGGCTAGGCGTAGGTGTTAGGGTTTGGTGTAGGGTTAGGGTTAGGATTAGGGTTTGGGTTAGGGTTAGGGTTAGGTTTAACGTTAGGGTTTGGGTTAGGATTAGGCTTAGTGTTAGGGTTAGGTTTAGGTTTTTGGTTAGGGTTAGGGTTAGGGTTAGGGTTAAGTTTAGGTTTAGGATTAGTTTTAGGGTTAGGTTTAGGGTTAGGGTTAGGGTTAGGGTTAGGTTTAGGGTTAGGGTTATCGTTAGGATTAGTGTTTGGGTTAGGGTTAGGGTTAGGGTTTGGTTTAGGGTTAGGGTTAGGGTTCGGGGTTAGGGGTTAGGTGTTACGGTTATGATTAGGTTTTGGGTTAGTGTTAGTGTTAGGGTTTGGGTTTGCATTAGGGGTAGAGTTAAGGTTAGGGTCAGTGTTAGGGTTTGGGTTAGGGTTACGGTTAGGTTTTGGGTTAGGGATAGGGTTAGGATTAGGGTTAGCCTTTGTTTTAGGTTTAGGGTTAGGGTTTGGGTTTAGGGGTTAGGGATTAGGGGTTATGGTTAGGGTTAGGATTATGTTTTGGATGAGGATTAGTGTTAATGTTAGGGTTTATGTGAGGGTGAGCGTTGGGGTTAGGGTTATTGTTTCTGTTAGGGTTAGAGTTAGGGTTAGGGTTCGGGTTTAGTTTAGGTTTAGGGTTTCGGCTAGGTTTAGGACTAGGGTTAATGTTAGGTTTAGGTTTAGGGTTACTGTTAGTGTTAGGGTTTGGGTGAGGGTTAGGGTTAGGTTTTGGGTTAGGGTTAGGGTTAGGGTTAGGCTTAGGCTTAGGGTTAGGGTTAGGGTTAGGTTTAGGGTTAGGGTTGGGGTTCGGTTTTTGTTTGGTTTAGGGTTAAGTTTAGGGTTAGGGTTAGGGTTAGGGTTAGGGTTAGTGTTAGGTTTAACGTTAGGGTTTCGGTTAGGATTAGGCTTAGTGTTAGGATTAGGTTTTGGTTTAGAGTTAGTGTTAGTGTTAGGGTTTGGGTTTGGATTAGGGGTAGAGTTAAGGTTAGGGTTAGTGTTAGGGTTTGGGTTAGGGTTAGGGTTAGCTTTTGGGTTTGGGTTAGGGTTAGGGGTATTGTTAGGGTTTGGGTTCGGATTAGGGTTAGGGATAGGATTATGATTAGGATTAGTGTTTGGGTTAGGGTTTGGTTTAGGGTTAGGGTTACGGTTTGGTTATGGTTAGGGTTAGGGTTAGGGTAAGGTTTGGTTTAGCGTTAGGGTTAGGGTAGGTTCAGCGTTAGGGTTTGTGTTAGGGTTATTGTTAGGGTTAGTGTTACGGTTTGGGTTTGGGTTAGGGTTAGGGTTAGGGTTAGGTTGACTGTTAGGAATAGGGTTTGAGTTTGAGTTAGGGTTAGGGTTAGGGTTTGGGTTAGGTTTAGGTTTAGGGTTAGGAATAGGGTTAGGGTTTGTGTTAGGGTTAGGGTGAGGGTAAGGGTTAGGTCTAGGGATTGGTTAGGGTTAGGGTTAATGTTAGAGTAAGGCTTAGGATTAGTGTTTGGGTTATGGTTAGGCTCAGGATTAGGTTATGGGATAGAGTTAGTGTTAATGTTGGGGTTTGGGTGAGGGTTACGGTTAGGGTTTCTGTTAGGGTTAGGGTTTCTGTTAGGGTTAGGGTTAGGGTGAGGGTTAGGGTTAGGGTTTCAGTTAGGGTTAGGACTAGGGTTAGGGTTAGGGTTAAGGTAAGGGTTAGGGTTAGGGTGAGGGTTAGGTTTAGGGTTTGGTTTTGGTTTGGGTTAGTGTTAGGGTTAGGGTTAGGTTTAGAATTAGGGTTACGGTTTTCGTTAGGGTTAGGGTTAGGGTAAGGTTTAATTTAGGGTTAGGGTTAGGGTTAGGTTGAGGGTGAGGTTTTGGGTTTGGGTTAGGGTTAGGTTTAGGTTAAGGGTTTGGGTTATGGTTTGGGTTAAGGTTAGGTTTAGGTTTAGGGTTAGGGTTAGGGTTTGGTTTAGGGTTAGGGTTAGTGTTAGTGTTAGGGTTTGGTTAGGGTTAGGGTTAGGTTTAGGGTTAGGGTTAGGGTTAGGGTTTGGTTTAGGGTTAGGGTTAGTGTTATGGTTAGGGTTTGGATTTGGGTTAACGTTAGGGTTAGGGTTAGGTTTAGCGTTAGGGTTAGGGTTTGGGTTAGGGGTAGGGTTAGGATTAGGGTTTGGGTTAGGGTTAGGGTTAGCGTTAGGTTTTGGGTTAGGATTAGGCTTAGGGTTAGGGTTAGGTTTAGGTTTTCAGTTAGGGTTAGGTTTAGGGTTAGGGTTACATTTAGGGTTAGAATTAGGGTTAGGCTTGGGGCTTAGGGGTTAGTGGTTATGGTTAGGGTTAGGATTAGGTTTTGGGTTAGTGTTAATGTTAGGGCTTGGGTTTGGATTAGGGGTAGAGTTAAGGTTAGGGTCAGTTTTAAGGTTTCGGTTAGTGTTAGGGTTTGGGTTTAGTTTAGGTTTAGGGTTAGGGTTCGGGGTTAGGGGTTAGGGGTTATGGTTAGGGTTGGGATTATTTTTGGATTAGGGTTACTGTCAATGTTAGGGTTTGGGTGAGGGTGAGGGTTAGGGTTAGGGTTAGGGTTTCAGTTAGGTTTAGATTTAGCGTTAGGGTTAGGGTTTAGGTTAGGGTTAGGGTTTTGGTTAGGGTTAGGACTAGGGTCAGTATTAGGGGTAGGTTTAGGGTTAGTGTTAGTGTTAGTGTTAGGGTTTGGTTAGGGTTAGGGTTAGGTTTTGGGTTAGGGTTAGGGTTAGGATTAGGCTTAGGGTTAGGGTAGGTGTTTGCTTTGGGTTAGGGTTAAAGTTAGGGTTAGGTTTTGGGTTAGGGTTAGGTTTAGGGTTAGCTTTGGGGGGAGGGTTATTGTTTGGTTTAGAATTAGGGTTAGGGTGCGGGGTTGAGGCTTAGGGGTTGTGGTTAGGGTTAGGGTTAGGATTAGGGATAGGGTTAGGGTTATTATTAGGGTTTCGGTTAGGGTTAGGATTAGGGTTAGGGTTAGCGTTAGGGTTTCAGTTAGGGTTAGGATTAGGGTTAGGTGTAGTGTTAGGGATAGGGTAAGTGTTTGTGTTAGGGTTAGGGTCAGGGTTAGGGGTAGGGTTAGTGTTAGGGCTGGCGTTTGGGTTAGGGGTAGAGTTAAGGTTAGGGTCGGTGTTAGGGTTTCGGTTAGGGTGAGGGTTAGGTTTTGGGTTAGGTTTAGGGTTAAGTTTAGGGTTAGGGTTTAGTTTAGGTTTAGGGTTAGGGCTCGGGTTTAGGGGTTAGGGGTTATGGTTAGTGTTAGGATTATGTTTTGGATTAGGGTTAGTGTTAATGTTAGGGTTTGGGTGAGGGTGAGGGTTAGGGTTAGGGTTAGGGTTTCTGTTAGGGTTAGATTTAGGATTAGGGTTAGAGTTTAGGTTAGGGTTAGGGTTTCGGTTACGGTTAGGGACTAGGGTAAAGGTTAGGTGTAGGTTTAGGGTTACTGGTAGTGTTAGGGTTTGGGTTAGGGTTAGGTTTAGGTTTTGGGTTAGGGTTAGGGTTAGGATTAGGGGTAGAGGTAGGCTTAGGTTTAGGGTTAGTGTTTGCTTTGGGTTAGGGTTAGAGATAGGGTTAGGTTTTCGGTTAGGGTTAGGGTTAGGGTTAGGGTTAGGTTTAGGTTTAGTGTTACAGTTTGGTTTAGAATTAGGGTTAGGGTTCGGGGTTAGGGATTAGGGGTTATGTTTAGGGTTAGGGTTAGGTTTTGGGTTAGGGTTAGGGTTAGGATTAGGGTTAGGGTTAGGGTTATTATTAGGGTTTGGTTTAGGGTTAGGATTAGGGTTAGGGTTAGCGTTAGGGTTTTGGTTAGTATTAGGGTTAGGATTAGGGTTAGGTTTAGTGTTAGGGATAGGGTAAGGATTTGTGTTAGTGTTAGGGTTAGGGTTAGGGTTAGGGTTTGTGTTAGGGTTAGGGTTATGGTTAGGGTTAGGTTTTGGTTTGGTTTATTGTTTGTGTTAGGTTTAGTGTTAGGATAAGGTTTGGGTTTAGGGTTAGGGTTAGGGTTAGGGTTAGCGTTTGGAATCGGGTTAGGTTTAGGGTTAAGGTTAGGGTTAGGGTTTGGATTTGGTTAGCGTTAGATTTAGGGTTAGAGAAAGAGTTAGGGTTAGGGTTTGGTTTGGTTTTGGGTTAGTGTTAGGGTTAGGGTTAGGTTTAGGGTTAGTGTTACGGTTTGGGTTAGGGTTAGTGTTAGGTCATGGTTTGGTTTAGGGTTAGGGTTAGGGTTAGGTTTAGGGTGAGGTTTTGGGTTTGGGTTAGGGTTAGGTTTAGGTTTAGGGTTAGGGTGTGGTTTAGGGTTAAGTTTAGGTTTAGGGTTAGGGTTTGGGTTAGGGATAGGGTTAGGGTTATTGTTAGGGTTTGGGTTTGGGTTAGGGTTAGGGTAAAGGTTAGGGTTAGGGTTTAGGTTGGGTTTAGGGTTAGGGTTAGGGTTATGGTTAGGGTTTGGTTTTGGGTTAACGTTAGGGTTAGGGTTAGGGTTAGGGTTAGGGTTAGTGTTAGGGTTAGGTTTAGGTTTTCGGTTAGGGTTAGGGTTAGGGTTATGTTTAGGTTTAGGATTAGTTTTAGCATTTGGTTTAGGGTTAGGGTTAGGGTTAGGGTTAGAGTTAGGGTTAGGTTTAGGTTTTCGGTTAGGGTTAGGGTTAGGGTTATGTTTAGGTTTAGGATTAGTTTTAGGGTTAGGGTTAGGGTTAGGGTTAGGGTTAGGGTTATTTTTAGGGTTAGGATTAGGGTTAGGGTTAGGGTTAGCGTTAGGGTTAGGTTTAGGGTTAGGGTTAGGGTTCAGGTTAGGGTTAGGGATCGGGTTAGGGTTAGGGTTAGGGTTTGGTTTAGGTTTAGGTTTAAGGTTCGGGTTAGGGCTTAGGGGTTATGGTTAGGGTTAGGATTCGGTTTTGGGATAGGGTTAGTGTTAATGTTGGGGTTTGGGTGAGGGTTACGGTTAGGGTTTCTGTTAGGGTTAGGGTTTCTGTTAGGGTTAGGGTTAGGGTTTCGGTTAGGGTTAGGACTAGGGTTAGGGTTAGGGTTAAGGTAAGGGTTAGGGTTAGGGTGAGGGTTAGGTTTAGGGTTTGGTTTTGGTTTGGGTTAGTGTTAGGGTTAGGGTGAGGTTTAGAATTAGGGTTACGGTTTTCGTTAGGGTTAGGGTTAGGGTAAGGTTTAATTTAGGGTTAGGGTTAGGGTTAGGTTGAGGGTGAGGTTTTGGGTTTGGGTTAGGGTTAGGTTTAGGTTAAGGGTTTGGGTTATGGTTTGGGTTAAGGTTAGGTTTAGGGTTAGGGTTAGGGTTAGGGTTTGGTTTAGGGTTAGGGTTAGTGTTATGGTTAGGGTTTGGATTTGGGTTAACGTTAGGGTTAGGGTTAGGTTTAGCGTTAGGGTTAGGGTTTGGGTTAGGGTTAGGGTTAGGATTAGGGTTTGGGTTAGGGTTAGGGTTAGCGTTAGGTTTTGGGTTAGGGTTAGGCTTAGGGTTAGGGTTAGGTTTAGGTTTTCAGTTAGGGTTAGGTTTAGAGTTAGGTTTACATTTAGGGTTAGGATTAGGGTTAGGCTTCGGGCTTAGTGGTTAGTGGTTATGGTTAGGGTTAGGATTAGGTTTTGGGTTAGTGTTAATGTTAGGGCTTGGGTTTGGATTAGGGGTAGAGTTAAGGTTAGGGTCAGTTTTA
The DNA here is from genome assembly GCA_035773235.1 of Eospalax fontanierii. Lineage (NCBI taxonomy): Eukaryota > Metazoa > Chordata > Mammalia > Rodentia > Spalacidae > Eospalax > Eospalax fontanierii. Next base: position 84,156,948 of record CM069534.1, read on the forward strand.
AGGTTTCGGTTAGTGTTAGGGTTTGGGTTTAGTTTAGGTTTAGGGTTAGGGTTCGGGGTTAGGGTTAGGGTTAGGGCTTGGGTTTGGATTAGGGGTAGAGTTAAGGTTAGGGTCGGTGTTAGGGTTTCGGTTAGGGTGAGGGTTAGGTTTTGGGTTAGGTTTAGGGTTAAGTTTAGGGTTAGGGTTTAGTTTAGTTTTAGGGTTAGGGCTCGGGTTTAGGGGTTAGCGGTTATGGTTAGGGTTAGGATTATGTTTTGGATTAGGGTTAGTGTTAATGTTAGGGTTTGGGTGAGGGTGAGGGTTAGGGTTAGGGTTAGGGTTTCTGTTAGGGTTAGATTTAGGATTAGGGTTAGGGTTTAGGTTAGGTTCAAGGGTTTCGGTTACGGTTAGGGACTAGGGTAAAGGTTAGGTGTAGGTTTAGGGTTACTGTTAGTGTTAGGGTTTGGGTTAGGGTTAGGTTTAGGTTTTGGGTTAGGGTTAGGGTTAGGATTAGGGGTAGAGGTAGGCTTAGGTTTAGGGTTAGTGTTTGCTTTGGGTTAGGGTTAGAGTTAGGGTTAGGTTTTCGGTTAGGGTTAGGGTTAGGGTTAGGGTTAGGTTTAGGTTTAGTGTTACAGTTTGGTTTAGAATTAGGGTTAGGGTTCGGGGTTAGGGATTAAGGGTTATGTTTAGGGTTAGGGTTAGGTTTTGGGTTAGGGTTAGGGTTAGGATTAGGGTTAGGGTTAGGGTTATTATTAGGGTTTGGTTTAGGGTTAGGATTAGGGTTAGGGTTAGCGTTAGGGTTTTGGTTAGTATTAGGGTTAGGATTAGGGTTAGGTTTAGTGTTAGGGATGGGGTAAGGATTTGTGTTAGGGTTAGGGTTAGGGTTAGGGTTTGTGTTAGGGTTAGGGTTATGGTTAGGGTTAGGTTTTGGTTTGGTTTAGGGTTTGTGTTAGGTTTAGTGTTAGGATAAGGTTTGGGTTTAGGGTTAGGGTTAGGGTTAGGGTTAGCGTTTGGAATCGGGTTAGGGTTAGGGTTAAGGTTAGGGTTAGGGTTTGGATTTGGTTAGCGTTAGATTTAGGGTTAGAGAAAGAGTTAGGGTTAGGGTTTGGTTTGGTTTTGGGTTAGTGTTAGGGTTAGGGTTAGGTTTAGGGTTAGGGTTACGGTTTGGGTTAGGGTTAGTGTTAGGTCATGGTTTGGTTTAGGGATAGGGTTAGGGTTAGGTTTAGGGTGAGTTTTTGGGTTTGGGTTAGGGTTAGGATTATGTTTAGGGTTAGGGTTATGGTTTGGGTTAGGGTTAGCGTTAGGGTTAGAGTTAGGGTTAGGGTTTGGTTTAGGGTTAGCGTGTGGTTTAGGGTTAAGTTTAAGTTTAGGGTTAGGGTTTGGGTTAGGGATAGTGTTAGGGTTATTGTTAGTTTTGGGTTTGGCTTAGGGTTAGGGTAAAGGTTAGGGTTAGGGTTTAGGTTGGGTTTAGGGTTAGGGTTAGGGTTATGGTTAGGGTTTGGGTTTGGGTTAACGTTAGGGTTAGGGTTAGGGTTAGGGTTAGGGTTAGTGTTAGGGTTAGGTTTAGGTTTTCGGTTAGGGTTAGGGTTAGGGTTAGTGTTAGGGTTAGGTTTAGGTTTTCGGTTAGGGTTAGGGTTAGGGTTATGTTTAGGTTTAGGATTAGTTTTAGGGTTAGGGTTAGGGTTAGGGTTAGGGTTATTTTTAGGGTTAGGATTAGGGTTAGGGTTAGGGTTAGCGTTAGGGTTAGGTTTAGGGTTAGGGTTAGGGTTCGGGTTAGGGTTAGGGATCGGGTTAGGGTTAGGGTTAGGGTTTGGTTTAGGTTTAGGTTTAAGGTTCGGGGTTAGGGCTTAGTAGTTATGGTTAGGGTTAGGATTCGGTTTTGGGATAGGGTTAGTGTTAATGTTGGGGTTTGGGTGAGGGTTACGGTTAGGGTTTCTGTTAGGGTTAGGGTTTCTGTTAGGGTTAGGGTTAGGGTTTCGGTTAGGGTTCGGACTAGGGTTAGGGTTAGGGTTAAGCTAAGGGTTAGGGTTAGGGTGAGGGTGAGGGTTAGGTTTAGGGTTTGGTTTTGGTTTGGGTTAGTGTTAGGGTTAGGGTTAGGTTTAGAATTAGGTTTACGGTTTCGTTAGGGTTAGGGTTAGGGTAAGGTTTAATTTAGGGTTAGGGTTAGGGTTAGGTTGAGGGTGAGGTTTTGGGTTTGGGTTAGGGTTAGGTTTAGGTTAAGGGTTTGGGTTATGGTTTGGGTTAAGGTTAGGTTTAGGGTTAGGGTTAGGGTTAGGGTTTGGTTTAGGGTTAGGGTTAGTGTTATGGTTAGGGTTTGGATTTGGGTTAACGTTAGGGTTAGCGTTAGGTTTAGCGTTAGGGTTAGGGTTTGGGTTAGGGTTAGGGTTAGGATTAGGGTTTGGGTTAGGGTTAGGGTTAACGTTAGGTTTTGGGTTAGGATTAGGCTTAGGGTTAGGGTTAGGTTTAGGTTTTCAGTTAGGGTTAGGTTTAGGGTTAGGGTTACATTTAGGGTTAGGATTAGGGTTAGGCTTCGGGCTTAGGGATTAGTGGTTATGGTTAGGGTTAGGATTAGGTTTTGGGTTAGTGTTAATGTTAGGACTTGGGTTTGGATTAGGGGTAGAGTTAAGGTTAGGGTCAGTTTTAAGGTTTCGGTTAGTGTTAGGGTTTGGGTTTAGTTTAGGTTTAGGGTTAGGGTTCGGGGTTAGGGGTTAGGGGATATGGTTAGGGTTGGGATTATTTTTGGATTAGGGTTACTGTTAATGTTAGGGTTTGGGTGAGGGTGAGGGTTAGGGTTAGGGTAAGGGTTTCAGTTAGGTTTAGATTTAGCGTTAGGGTTAGGGTTTAGGTTAGGGTTAGGGTTTTGGTTAGGGTTAGGACTAGGGTCAGTATTAGGGGTAGGTTTAGGGTTAGTGTTAGTGTTAGTGTTAGGGTTTGGTTAGGGTTAGGGTTAGGTTTTGGGTTAGGGTTAGGGTTAGGATTAGGCTTAGGGTTAGGGTAGGTGTTTGCTTTGGGTTAGGGTTAAAGTTAGGGTTAGGATTTTGGTTAGGGTTAGGTTTAGGGTTAGCTTTAGGGTTAGGGTTACAGTTTGGTTTAGAATTAGGGTTAGGGTTCGGGGTTAGGGCTTTGGGGTTATGGTTAAGGTTAGGGTTAGGATTAGGGATAGGGTTAGGGTTATTATTAGGGTTTCGGTTAGGGTTAGGATTAGGGTTAGGGTTAGCGTTAGGGTTTCAGTTAGGGTTAGGATTAGGGTTAGGTGTAGTGTTAGGGATAGGGTAAGTGTTTGTGTTAGGGTTAGGGTCAGGGTTTGGGTTAGGTTTAGGTTTTGGTTTGGGTTAGGGTTAGTGTTAGTGCTAGGGCTTTGGTTTGGATTAGGGGTAGAGTTAAGGTTAGGGCCGTTGTTAGGGTTTCGGTTAGGGTGAGGGTTAGGTTTTGGGTTAGGTTTAGGGTTAAGTTTAGGGTTAGGGTTTAGTTTAGGTTTAGAGTTAGGGCTCGGGTTTAGGGGTTAGGGGTTATGGTTAGGGTTAGGATTAAGTTTTGGATTAGGGTTAGTGTTAATGTTAGGGTTTGGGTGAGGGTGAGGGTTAGGGTTAGGGTTAGGGTTTCTGTTAGGGTTAGATTTAGGATTAGGGTTAGGGTTTAGGTTAGGGTTAGGGTTTCGGTTACGGTTAGGGACTAGGGTAAAGGTTAGGTGTAGGTTTAGGGTTACTGTTAGTGTTAGGGTTTGGGTTAGGGTTAGGTTTAGGTTTTGGGTTAGGGTTAGGGTTAGGATTAGGGGTAGAGGTAGGCTTAGGTTTAGGGTTAGTGTTTGCTTTGGGTTAGGGTTAGAGTTAGGGTTAGGTTTTCGGTTAGGGTTAGGGTTAGGTTTAGGGTTAGGTTTAGGTTTAGTGTTACAGTTTGGTTTAGAATTAGGGTTAGGGTTCGGGGTTAGGGATTAGGGGTTATGTTTAGGGTTAGGGTTAGGTTTTGGGTTAGGGTTAGGGTTAGGATTAGGGTTAGGGTTAGGGTTATTATTAGGGTTTGGTTTAGGGTTAGGATTAGGGTTAGGATTAGCGTTAGGGTTTTGGTTAGTATTAGGGTTAGGATTAGGGTTAGGTTTAGTGTTAGGGATAGGGTAAGGATTTGTGTTAGGGTTAGGGTGAGGGTTAGGGTTAGGGTTGTGTTAGGGTTAGGGTTAGGTTTTGGTTTGGTTTAGGGTTTGTGTTAGGTTTAGTGTTAGGATAAGGGTTGGGTTTAGGGTTAGGGTTAGGGTTAGGGTTAGCGTTTGGAATCGGGTTAGGGTTAGGGTTTGGAATTGGTTAGCGTTAGATTTAGGGTTAGAGAAAGAGTTAGGGTTAGGATTTGGTTTGGTTTTGGGTTAGTGTTAGGGTTAGGGTTAGGTTTAGGGTTAGTGTTACGGTTTGGGTTAGGGTTAGTGTTAGGTCATGGTGTGGTTTAGGGTTAGGGTTAGGGTTAGGTCTAGGGTGAGGTTTTGGGTTTGGCTTAGGGTTAGGTTTAGGTTTAGGGTTAGGGTTATGGTTTGGGTTAGGGTTAGCGTTAGGGTTAGAGTTAGGGTTAGGGTTTGGTTTAGGGTTAGGGTGTGGTTTAGGGTTAAGTTTAGGTTTAGGGTTAGGGTTTGGGTTAGGGATAGGGTTAGGGTTATTGTTAGGGTTTGGGTTTGGGTTAGGTTTAGGGTAAACGTTAGGGTTAGGGTTTAGGTTGGGTTTAGGGTTAGGGTTAGGGTTATGGTTAGGGTTTGGGTTTGGGTTAACGTTAGGGTTAGGGTTAGGGTTAGGGTTAGGGTTAGGGTTAGTGTTAGGGTTAGGTTTAGGTTTTCGCTTAGGGTTAGGGTTAGGGTTATGTTTAGGTTTAGGATTAGTTTTAGCATTTGGTTTAGGGTTAGGGTTAGGGTTAGGGTTAGTGTTAGGGTTAGGTTTAGGTTTTCGGTTAGGGTTACGGTTAGTGATAGGGTTAGATTTAGGATTAGTTTTAGGGTTAGGGTTAGGGTTAGGGTTAGTGTTAGGGTTATTTTTAGGGTTAGGATTAGGTTTAGGGTTAGGGTTAGCGTTAGGGTTAGGTTTAGGGTTAGGGTTAGGGATCGGGTTAGGGTTAGGGTTAGGGTTAGGGTTTGGTTTAGGTTTAGGTTTAAGGTTCGGGGTTAGGGCTTAGGGGTTATGGTTAGGGTTAGGATTCGGTTTTGGGATAGGGTTAGTGTTAATGTTGGGGTTTGGTTGAGGGTTACGGTTAGGGTTTCTGTTAGGGTTAGGGTTTCTGTTAGGGTTAGGGTTAGGGTTTCGGTTAGGGTTAGGACTAGGGTTAGGGTTAGGGTTAAGGTAAGGCTTAGGGTTAGGGTGAGGGTTAGGTTTAGGGTTTGGTTTTGGGTTGGGTTAGTGTTAGGGTTAGGGTTACGTTTAGAATTAGGGTTACGGTTTTCGTTAGGGTTAGGGTTAGGGTAAGGTTTAATTTAGGGTTAGGGTTAGGGTTAGGTTGAGGGTGAGGTTTTGGGTTTGGGTTAGGGTTAGGTTTAGGTTAAGGGTTTGGGTTATGGTTTGGGTTAAGGTTAGGTTTAGGGTTAGGGTTAGGGTTAGGGTTTGGTTTAGGGTTAGGGTTAGTGTTATGGTTAGGGTTTGGATTTGGGTTAATGTTAGGGTTAGGGTTAGGTTTAGCGTTAGGGTTAGGGTTTGGGTTAGGGTTAGGGTTAGGATTAGGGTTTGGGTTAGGGTTAGGGTTAGCGTTAGGTTTTGGGTTAGGATTAATCTTAGGGTTAGGGTTAGGTTTAGGTTTTCAGTTAGGGTTAGGTTTAGGGTTAGGGTTACATTTAGGGTTAGGATTAGGGTTAGGCTTCGGGCTTAGGGGTTAGTGGTTATGGTTAGGGTTAGGATTAGGTTTTGGGTTAGTGTTAATGTTAGGGCTTGGGTTTGGATTAGGGGTAGAGTTAAGGTTAGGGTCAGTTTTAAGGTTTCGGTTAGTGTTAGGGTTTGGGTTTAGTTTAGGTTTAGGGTTAGGGTTCGGGGTTAGGGTTAGGGTTAGGGCTTGGGTTTGGATTAGGGGTAGAGTTAAGGTTAGGGTCGGTGTTAGGGTTTTGGTTAGGGTGAGGGTTAGGTTTTGGGTTAGGTTTAGGGTTAAGTTTAGGGTTAGGGTTTAGTTTAGGTTTAGGGTTAGGGCTCGGGTTTAGGGGTTAGGGGTTATGGTTAGGGTTAGGATTAAGTTTTGGATTAGGGTTAGTGTTAATGTTAGGGTTTGGGTGAGGGTGAGGGTTAGGGTTAGGGTTAGGGTTTCTGTTAGGGTTAGATTTAGGATTAGGGTTAGGGTTTAGGTTAGGGTTAGGGTTTCGGTTACGGTTAGGGACTAGGGTAAAGGTTAGGTGTAGGTTTAGGGTTACTGTTAGTGTTAGGGTTTGGGTTAGGGTTAGGTTTAGGTTTTGGGTTAGGGTTAGGGTTAGGATTAGGGGTAGAGGTAGGCTTAGGTTTAGGGTTAGTGTTTGCTTTGGGTTAGGGTTAGAGTTAGGGTTAGGTTTTCGGTTAGGGTTAGGGTTAGGGTTAGGTTTAGGTTTAGTGTTACAGTTTGGTTTAGAATTAGGGTTAGGGTTCGGGGTTAGGGATTAGGGGTTATGTTTAGGGTTAGGGTTAGGTTTTGGGTTAGGGTTAGGGTTAGGATTAGGGTTAGGGTTAGGGTTATTATTAGGGTTTGGTTTAGGGTTAGGATTAGGGTTAGGATTAGCGTTAGGGTTTTGGTTAGTATTAGGGTTAGGATTAGGGTTAGGTTTAGTGTTAGGGATAGGGTAAGGATTTGTGTTAGGGTTAGGGTTAGGGTTAGGGTTAGGGTTGTGTTAGGGTTAGGGTTAGGTTTTGGTTTGGTTTAGGGTTTGTGTTAGGTTTAGTGTTAGGATAAGGTTTGGGTTTAGGGTTAGGGTTAGGGTTAGGGTTAGCGTTTGGAATCGGGTTAGGGTTAGGGTTAAGGTTAGGGTTAGGGTTTGGAATTGGTTAGCGTTAGATTTAGGGTTAGAGAAAGAGTTAGGGTTAGGGTTTGGTTTGGTTTTGGGTTAGTGTTAGGGTTAGGGTTAGGTTTAGGGTTAGTGTTACGGTTTGGGTTAGGGTTAGTGTTAGGTCATGGTTTGGTTTAGGGTTAGGGTTAGGGTTAGGTTTAGGGTGAGGTTTTGGATTTGGGTTAGGGTTAGGTTTAGGTTTAGGGTTAGGGTTATGGTTTTCGTTAGGGTTAGCGTTAGGGTTAGGGTTTGGGTTAGGGATAGGGTTAGGGTTATTGTTAGGGTTTGGGTTTGGGTTAGGTTTAGGGTAAACGTTAGGGTTAGGGTTTAGGTTGGGTTTAGGGTTAGGGTTAGGGTTATGGTTAGGGTTTGGGTTTGGGTTAACGTTAGGGTTAGGGTTAGGGTTAGGGTTAGGGTTAGTGTTAGGGTTAGGTTTAGGTTTTCGGTTAGGGTTAGGGTTAGGGTTATGTTTAGGTTTAGGATTAGTTTTAGCATTTGGTTCAGGGTTAGGGTTAGGGTTAGGGTTAGTGTTAGGGTTAGGTTTAGGTTTTCGGTTAGGGTTAGGTTTAGGGTTATGTTTAGGTTTAGGATTAGTTTTAGGGTTAGGGTTAGGGTTAGGGTGAGGGTTAGGGTTATTTTTAGGGTTAGGATTAGGTTTAGGGTTAGGGTTAGCGTTAGGGTTAGGTTTAGGGTTAGGGTTAGGGATCGGGTTAGGTTTAGGGTTAGGGTTTGGTTTAGGTTTAGGTTTAAGGTTCGGGGTTAGGGCTTAGGGGTTATGGTTAGGGTTAGGATTCGGTTTTGGGATAGGGTTAGTGTTAGTGTTGGGGTTTGGTTGAGGGTTACGGTTAGGGTTTCTGTTAGGGTTAGGGTTTCTGTTAGGGTTAGGGTTAGGGTTTCGGTTAGGGTTAGGACTAGGGTTAGGGTTAGGGTTAAGGTAAGGGTTAGGGTTAGGGTGAGGGTTAGGTTTAGGGTTTGGTTTTGGTTTGGGTTAGTGTTAGGGTTAGGGTTAGGTTTAGAATTAGGGTTACGGTTTTCGTTAGGGTTAGGGTTAGGGTAAGGTTTAATTTAGGGTTAGGGTTATGGTTAGGTTGAGAGTGAGGTTTTGGGTTTGGGTTAGGGTTAGGTTTAGGTTAAGGGTTTGGGTTATGGTTTGGGTTAAGGTTAGGTTTAGGGTTAGGGTTATGGTTAGAGTTTGGTTTAGGGTTAGGGTTAGTGTTATGGTTAGGGTTTGGATTTGGGTTAATGTTAGGGTTAGGGTTAGGTTTAGCGTTAGGGTTAGGGTTTGGGTTGGGGTTAGGGTTAGGATTAGGGTTTGGGTTAGGGTTAGGGTTAGCGTTAGGTTTTGGGTTAGGATTAATCTTAGGGTTAGGGTTAGGTTTAGGTTTTCAGTTAGGGTTAGGTTTAGGGTTAGGGTTACATTTAGGGTTAGGATTAGGGTTAGGCTTCGGGCTTAGGGGTTAGTGGTTATGGTTAGGGTTAGGATTAGGTTTTGGGTTAGTGTTAATGTTAGGGCTTGGGTTTGGATTAGGGGTAGAGTTAAGGTTAGGGTCAGTTTTAAGGTTTCGGTTAGTGTTAGGGTTTGGGTTTAGTATAGGTTTAGGGTTAGGGTTCGGGGTTAGGGTTAGGGTTAGGGCTTGGGTTTGGATTAGGGGTAGAGTTAAGGTTAGGGTCGGTGTTAGGGTTTTGGTTAGGGTGAGGGTTAGGTTTTGGGTTAGGTTTAGGGTTAAGTTTAGGGTTAGGGTTTAGTTTAGGTTTAGGGTTAGGGCTCGGGTTTAGGGGTTAGGGGTTATGGTTAGGGTTAGGATTAAGTTTTGGATTAGGGTTAGTGTTAATGTTAGGGGTTGGGTGAGGGTGAGGGTTAGGGTTAGGGTTAGGGTTTCTGTTAGGGTTAGATTTAGGATTAGGGTTAGGGTTTAGGTTAGGGTTAGGGTTTCGGTTACGGTTAGGGACTAGGGTAAAGGTTAGGTGTAGGTTTAGGGTTACTGTTAGTGTTAGGGTTTGGGTTAGGGTTAGGTTTAGGTTTTGGGTTAGGGTTAGGGTTAGGATTAGGGGTAGAGGTAGGCTTAGGTTTAGGGTTAGTGTTTGCTTTGGGTTAGGGTTAGAGTTAGGGTTAGGTTTTCGGTTAGGGTTAGGGTTAGGGTTAGGGTTAGGTTTAGGTTTAGTGTTACAGTTTGGTTTAGAATTAGGGTTAGGGATTAGGGGTTATGTTTAGGGTTAGGGTTAGGGTTAGGGTTAGGGTTAGGGTTATGGTTATGGTTTGGTTTAGGGTTAGCGTTAGGGTTAGAGTTAGGTTTAGGGTTTGGTTTAGGGTTAGGGTGTGGTTTAGGGTTAAGTTTAGGTTTAGGGTTAGGGTTTGGTTTAGGGATAGGGTTAGGGTTATTGTTACGGTTTGGGTTTGGGTTAGGGTTAGGGTAAAGTTTAGGGTTAGGGTTTAGGTTGGGTTTAGGGTTAGGGTTAGGGTTATGGTTAGGGTTTGGGTTTGGGTTAACGTTAGGGTTAAGGTTAGGGTTAGGGTTAGGATTAGGGTTAGGGTTAGGGTTAGGTTTAGGTTTAGTGTTACAGTTTGGTTTAGAATTAGGGTTAGGGTTCGGGGTTAGGGATTAGGGGTTATGTTTAGGGTTAGGGTTAGGGTTTGGTTTAGGTTTAGGTTTAAGGTTCGGGGTTAGGGCTTAGGGGTTATGGTTAGGGTTAGGATTCAGTTTTGGGATAGGGTTAGTGTTAATGTTAGGGTTTGGGTGAGGGTTACGGTTAGGGTTTCTGTTAGGTTTAGGGTTAGGGTGAGGGTTAGGGTTAGGGTTTAGGTTAGGGTTAGGGTTTCGGTTAGGGTTAGGACTAGTGTTAGGGTTTGGGTTAGGTTTAGAGTTAGTGTTAGTGTTAGGGTTTGTGTTTGGATTAGGGGTAGAGTTAAGTTTAGGGTTAGTGTTAGGATTTGGGTTAGGGTTAGGGTTAGGTTTTGTGTTAGGGTTAGGGTTAGGGTTTGGTTTTTGTTATGGTTAGAGTTAGGGTTAGGTTTTGGGTTAGGGTTAGGGTTAGTGTTAGGTTTAGGATTAGGGTTACAGTTTGGTTTAGATTTAGGTTTAGGGTTCGGAGTTAGGGCTTAGGGGTTATGGTTAGGGTTAGGGTTAGGTTTTGGGTTAGGGTTAGGGTTAGGATTAGGGTTAGAGTTAGGGTTAGGGTTTGGGTTAGGGTTAGAATTAGGGTTAGGGTTAGGATAAAGGTTTTGGTTACGGTTAGGGTTAGGATTACGGTTAGGTTTAGTTTTTTTGTTTGGGTTAGCTTTAGGTTTAGGGTGAGGTTTTGTGTTTGGTTAAGGGTTAGGTTTAGGGTTAGGGTTATGGTTATGGTTTGGGTTAGGGTTAGGGTTAGAATTAGGGTTTGGGTTAGTGATAGGGTTAGGGTAAGGGTTTGAGTTAGGGTTAGGGTTAGGGTAAGGTTTAGGGTTTGGGTTAGGGTTAGGGTTAGGATTAGGGTTCGGTTTAGGGTTAGGTTTTGGGTGAGGGTTAGGGTTAGGATTAGGGTTAGGGTTAGTGTTTGTGTTTGGTTAGTGTTAGGGTTAGGTTTAGAGTTACAGTTTGGGTTAGGGTTAGGGTTAGGCTTAGGGGTAGGTTTAGTGTTTGCTTTGGGTTAGGGTTAGAGTTAGGGTTAGGTTTTGTGTTAGGGTTAGGTTTAGGCTTAGGTTTAGGGTTAGGGTTACAGTTTGGTTTAGAATTAGGGTTAGGGTTCGGGGTTAGGGCTTAGGGGTTATGGTTAGGGTTAGGGTTAGGTTTTGGGTTAGGGTTAGGGTTGGATTAGGGTTAGGAATAGGTATATTATTAGGGTTTGGGATAGGGTTAGGATTAGGGTTAGGGTTAGCGTTAGGGTTTTGGTTAGCGTTAGGGTTAGGGTTACGATTAGGGTTAGGTTTAGTGTTAGGGATAGGGTAAGTGTTTGTGTTAGGGTTGGGGTTAGGTTTAGGGTTAGGATTAAGGTTTGGGTTAGGGTTAGTGTTTGGGTTAGGGTTAGGGTTTGGGTTAGGGTTAGTGTTTGGGTTAGGGTTAGGGTTAGGGTTAGGATTAGGGTTAGGTTTAGGGTTATTTTTAGCGTTAGGATTAGGGTTAGGGTTAGGTGTAGCGTTAGGGTTAGGTTTAGGGTTAGGGTTAGGGTTCGGGTTAGGGTTAGGGATCGGGATAGGGTTAGGGTTAGGGTTTGGTTTAATTTAGGTTTAAGATTCGGGGTTATGGCTTAGGGGTTATGGTTACGGTTAGGATTAGGTTTTGGGATAGGGTTAGTGTTAATGTTAGGGTTTGGGTGAGGGTTAGGGTTAGGGTTTCTGTTAGGGTTAGGGTTAGGGTGAGGGTTAGGGTTACTGTTTAGGTTAGGGTTAGGTTTTCGGTTAGGGTTAGGACTAGTGTTAGGGTTAGGGTTAGGTTTAGAGTTAGTGTTAGTGGTAGGGTTTGGGTTTGGATTAGGGGTAGAGTTAAGGTTAGGGTTAGTGTTAGGGTTTGGGTTAGGGTTAGGGTTAGGTTTTGGGTTAGGGTTAGGGTTAGGGTTTAGTTTGGGTTATGGTTAGAGTTAGGGTTAGGTTTTGGGTTAGGTTTAGGGTTAGTGTTAGGTTTAGGATTAGGGTTACAGTTTGGTTTAGATTTAGGTTTAGGGTTCGGAGTTAGGGCTTAGGGGTTATGGTTAGGGTTAGGGTTAGGATTAGGGTTAGGGTTAGGGTTATGGTTAGGGTTTGGGTTAGGGTTAGAATTAGGGTTAGGGTTAGGATTAAGGTTTGGTTACGGTTAGGGTTAGGATTAGGGTTAGGTTTAGTTTTTTTGTTTGGGTTAGGTTTAGGTTTAGGGTGAGGTTTTGTGTTTGGTTAAGGGTTAGGTTTAGGGTTAGGGTTATGGTTATGGTTTGGGTTAGGGTTATGGTTAGAATTAGGGTTTGGGTTAGGATTAAGGTTTTGGTTACGGTTAGGGTTAGGATTACGGTTAGGTTTAGTTTTTTTGTTTGGGTTAGGTTTAGGTTTAGGGTAAGGTTTTGTGTTTGGTTAAGGGTTAGGTTTAGGGTTAGGGTTATGGTTATGGTTTGGGTTAGGGTTAGGGTTAGAATTAGGGTTTGGGTTAGTGATAGGGTTAGGGTAAGTGTTTGAGTTAGGGTTAGGGTAAGGTTTAGGGTTTGGGTTAGGGTTAGGGTTAAGATTAGGGTTCGGTTTAGGGTTAGGTTTTGGGTGAGGGTTAGGGTTAGGATTAGGGTTATGGATAGTGTTTGTGTTTGGGTTAGTGTTAGGGTTAGGTTTAGAGTTACAGTTTGGGTTAGGGTTAGGGTTAGGCTTAGGGTTAGGTTTAGTGTTTGCTTTGGGTTAGGGTTAGATTTAGGGTTAGGTTTTGGGTTAGGGTTAGGTTTAGGCTTAGGTTTAGGGTTAGGGTTACAGTTTGGTTTAGAATTAGGGTTAGGGTTCGGGGTTAGGGCTTAGGGGTTATGGTTAGGGTTAGTGTTAGGTTTTGGGTTAGGGTTAGGGTTAGGATTAGGGTTAGGAATAGGGATATTATTAGGGTTAGGGATAGGGTTAGGATTAGGGTTAGGGTTAGCGTTAGGGTTTTGGTTAGGGTTAGGGTTAGGGTTAGGATTAGGGTTAGGTTTAGTGTTAGGGATAGGGTAAGTGTTTGTGTTAGGGTTGGGGTTAGGTTTAGGGTTAGGTTTAGGGTTTGGTTTGGGTTAGGGTTAGTGTTCGGTTTAGGGTTAGTGTTAGTGTTAGGTTTTGGGTTTGGATTAGGGGTAGAGTTAAGGTTAGGGTCAGTGTTAGGGTTTCGGTTAGGGTGAGGGTTAGGTTTTGGGTTAGGTTTAGGGTTAAGTTTAGGGTTAGGGTTTAGTTTAGGTTTAGGGTTAGGGCTCGGGTTTAGGGGTTAGGGGTTAGGGTTAGGGTTATGATTATGTTTTGGATTAGCGTTAGTGTTAATGTTAGGGTTTGGGTGAGGGTGAGGGTTAGGGTTAGGGTTAGGGTTTCTGTTAGGGTTAGATTTAGGGTTAGGGTTAGGGTTTAGGTTAGGGTTAGGGTTTCGGTTAGGGTTAGAGACTAGGGTCAGTATTAGGTGTAGGTTTACGGTTACTGTTAGTGTTAGGGTTTGGGTTAGGGTTAGGGTTAGGTTTTGGGTTAGGGTTAGGGTTAGGATTAGTGTTAGGGTTATTATTAGGGTTTGGTTTAGGGTTAGGATTGGGGTTAGGGTTAGCGTTAGGGTTTTGGTTAGGGTTAGTGTTAGGATTAGGGTTAGGTTTAGTGTTAGGGATAGGGTAAGGATTTGTGTTAGGGTTAGGGTTAGGGTTAGGGTTAGGGTTAGGGTTAGGGTTTGGTTTAGGGTTAGGGTTAGGGTTAGGGTTAGCATTTGCCTTAGATTTACGTTTACGGTTAGGGATAGGATTAGCGTTTGGGTTAGCGTTAGGGTGAGGGTTAGGGTTAGGTTTAGGGTTAGGGTTAGTATTAATGTTAGGGTTTGGGGTAGTGTTAGGGTTAGGGGTAAGGTTAGGGTTTGGTTTAGGGTTAGGGTTAGGTTCAGGGTTAAAGTTAGGGTTAGGTTTGGGTTAGGGTTAGGGTTAGGGTTAGGGTTTGCGTTTGAGTTAGGGTTAGGTTTAGGGTGAGGGTTAGGGTTAGGGTTTCTGTTAGGGTTAGTGTTAGGGTTTGGGTTTCGATTAGGGTTTGGGTTAGGGTTAGGGTTTGGGTTAGGGTTAGGTTTAGGTTTAAGGTTAGTGTTTGGGTTAGGGTTAGGGTTAGGGTTTGGGTTAGGGTTGGGGATAGGGTTAGTGTTAGGGTTTGGGTTTAGGGTTCGGGGTTAGGGCTTAGGGGTTATGGTTAGGCTTAGGATTAGGTTTTGGGATAGGGTTAGTGTTAATGTTGTGGTTTGGGTGAGGGTTACGGTTAGGGTTTCTGTTAGGGTTAGGGTTAGGGGGAGGGTTAGGTTTAATGTTTAGGTTAGGGTTAGGGTATAGGTTAGGGTTAGGACTAGGGTTAGGGTTAGGGTTAAGGTAAGAGTTAGGATTAGGGTGAGATTTAGGTTTAGGGTTTGGTTTTGGTTTGGGTTAGTGTTAGGGTTAGGGTTAGGTTTAGAATTAGGGTTAAGGTTTTCGTTAGGGTTAGAGTTAGGGTAAGGTTTAATTTAGGGTTAGGGTTAGGGTTAGGTTGAGGGTGAGGTTTTGGGTTTGGGTTAGGGTTAGGTTTAGGTTAAGGGTTTGGGTTATGGTTTGGGTTAAGGTTAGGTTTAGGGTTAGGGTTAGGGTTAGGGTTTGGTTTAGGGTTAGGGTTAGTGTTATGGTTAGGGTTTGGATTTGGGTTAACGTTAGGGTTAGGGTTAGGTTTAGCGTTAGGGTTAGGGTTTGGGTTAGGGTTAGGGTTAGGATTAGGGTTTGGGTTAGGGTTAGGGTTAGCGTTACGTTTTGGGTTAGGATTAGGCTTAGGGTTAGGGTTAGGTTTAGGTTTTCAGTTAGGGTTAGGTTTAGGGTTAGGGTTACATTTAGGGTTAGGATTAGCGTTAGGGTTGGGGCTTAGGGGTTGGTGGTTATGGTTAGGGTTAAGATTAGGTTTTGGGTTAGTGTTAATGTTAGGGTTTGGGTTTGGATTAGCGGTAGAGTTAAGGTTAGGTTCAGTTTTAAGGTTTCGGTTAGTGTTAGGGTTAGGGTTTAGTTTAGGTTTAGGATTAGTTTTCGGTGTTAGGGGTTAGGGGTTATGGTTAGGGTTGGGATTATTTTTGGATTAGGTTTACTGTTAATGTTAGGGTTTGGGTGAGGGTGAGGGTTAGGGTTAGGGTAAGGGTTTCAGTTAGGTTTAGATTTAGCGTTAGGGTTAGGGTTTAGGTTAGGGTTAGGGTTTTGGTTAGGGTTAGGACTAGGGTCAGTATTAGGGGTAGGTTTAGGGTTAGTGTTAGTGTTAGTGTTAGGGTTTGGTTAGGGTTAGGGTTAGGTTTTTGGTTAGGGTTAGGGTTAGGATTAGGCTTAGGGTTAGGATAGGTGTTTGCTTTGGGTTAGGGTAAGAGTTAGGGTTAGGTTTTGGGTTAGGGTTAGGTTTAGGGTTAGGTTTAGGGTTAGGGTTACAGTTTGGTTTAGAATTAGGGTTAGGGTTCGGGGTTAGGGCTTAGGGGTTATGGTTAGGGTTAGGGTTAGGTTTTGGGTTAGGGTTAGGGTTAGGATTAGGGTTAGGTTTAGGGTTATTATTAGGGTTTGTGTTAGGGTTAGGATTAGGGTTAGGGTTAGCGTTAGGGTTTCGGTTAGGGTTAGGATTAGGGTTAGGTTTAGTGTTAGGGAAAGGGTAAGTGTTTGTGTTAGGGTTAGGGTCAGGGTTAGGGTTAGGTTTAGATTTTGGTTTGGGTTAGGGTTAGTGTTAGGTTTAGGGTTAGTGTTAGTGTTAGGGTTTGGGTTTGGATTAGGGGTAGAGTTAAGGTTAGGGTCAGTGTTAGGGTTTCGGTTAGGGTGAGGGTTAGGTTTTGGGTTAGGTTTTGGGTTAAGTTTAGGGTTCGGGTTTAGTTTAGGTTTAGGGTTAGGGCTCAGGTTTAGGGGTTACGGGTTATGGTTAGGGTTAGGATTATGTTTTGGATTAGGGTTAGTGTTAATGTTAGGGTTTGGGTGAGGGTGAGGGTTAGGGTTAGGGTTAGGGTTTCTGTT
>CM069534.1:84175000-84195000 GCA_035773235.1 Eospalax fontanierii
GGGTTAGGTTTAGGCTTAGGGTTAGAGTCTGGGTTAGGATTAGGATTAGGGTTAGGGTTAAGGTTAGTGTTAGTGTTTGGGTTAGCGTTAGGTTTAGGGTTAGGGTTAGGGTTAATATTAGGTTTCGGGTTAGGGTTTGCGTTTGAGTTAGGGTTAGGTTTAGTGTGAGTGTTAGGGTTATAGTTTGGGTTAGGGTTAGGGTTGGGGATTGGGTTTGGGTTTGGGTAAGGATTATGGTTACGGTTAGGGTTAGTGTTAGGGTTAGGGTTAGGGTTAGGGTTTGAGTTAGGTTTAGGGTTAGGTTTAGGGTTAGAGGTTAGGGTTAAAGTAAAGTTTGTGTTAGCGTTAGGTTTACAGTTAGGGTTACGTTTAGGGGTTAGGAATAACGTTAGGGTTAGCATTTGGGTTTGGGTTAGGTTAGGTTTAGGGTTAGGGTGACGGTTTGGGTTTGGTTTATGGTTAGGATTAGGGTTAGGTTTCGTGTTTCAGTTAGTGTTAGGGTTAGTGTTAGGGTTAGGGATTAGGGTTAGGGATAGGGTAGAAGTAAGGTTTAGAGTTAGGGTTAGATTTAGGGTTAGGGTTAGGGTTTGGGTTGCATTAGGTTTAGAGGTTGGAGTTAGTGTTATGTTTAGGGTTAGGGTTAGGTTTTGCATTTGGGTATGGTTGTGTTTAGGGTTGGGCTTACGAATAGGGTTAGAGTTTGGGTTAGGTTTAGGGTTAGGGATAGGGTTAGGGTTTTGGTTTGGGTTTGGTTAGGGTTAGGTTTATGGTTTGGGTTAGGTTTAAGGTTAGGGTTAGAGTTTGGGTTTGGGTTTGGGTTAGGTTTAGTGTTAGGGTTTAGGGTTAGGGTTAGGGTTAGGGTTAGGGTTAGGGTTAGGGTTAGGGTTAGGGTTTGCATTAGGGTTAGTGTTAGGGTTAGGGTTAGGGTTTGGGTTCGGTTTAGGGTTAGTTTAGGGTTAGGGTTAGTTTAGGGTTAGGGTAAGGTCTTAGGGGTTTGGGTTAGGGTTTGTGTTAGGGACAGTGTTAGGGTTCGGTTTAGGGTTTCGGTTAGTGTTAGGGTTACGCTTAGGGTTAGTGTTAAGGTTAGGGTTTGATTTAGCTTAGGGTTTGGGTTAGGGTTAGTATTTGCGTTACATTTAGTGTTTAGGTTAGGGTTAGGGTTAGCGTTTGGGTTAGCGTTAAGGTTAGGGTTAGCGATAATGTTATTATTTGGCTTAGGGTTATGGTTAGGGTGAGGGTTAGGTTTAGGGTTTGGGGTATGGTTAGGGTGAAGGTTAATGTTAGTGTTTGGGTTAGGGTTAGGGTTAAATTTTGGGTTAGTTTTAGGGTTAGGGGTATGGTTAGGGTCTTGGTTTCTGTTAGGGTTAGGCCTAGGGTTTGGGGTATTGTTAGTTTTAGGTTTAGGGTTAGTGTTAGGGTTAGGATTAGGGTTAGGTTTAGGTTTAGGGTTAGGGTTAGGTTTAGGTTTTGGGTTAGGGTTATGGTTAGGGTTAGGGTTAAGGTTTGGGATTGGGTTAGGGCTAGGGTCAGGGTTAGGGTTAGGGTTTGTGTTAGGGTTAGGTTTTGGGTTAGGGTTAGGGTTACAGTTAGGTTTAGGTGAGGGTTATGGTTAGGGTTAGGGTTGGGGTTAGGGTTTGAATTAGAGTTAGGGTTAGGGTTAGAAATTGCGTTTGGTTTTGGGTTACGTTAGAGTTAGGATTAGGGTTAGGTTTAGCGTTAGGGTTAGGGTTAGGGTATGGGTTAGGGTTAGGGTGTGGGTTAGGATTAGGGTTAAGGTTAGGGTTTGGGTTAGGGTTAGGGTTAGGGTTAGGGTTAGGGTTAGCATTTGCCTTAGATTTACGTTTAGGGTTAGGGTTAGGATTAGCGTTTGGGTTACCGTTAGGGTGAGGGTTAGGGTTAAGTTTAGGGTTAGGGTTAGTATTAATGTTAGGGTTTGGGTTAGTGTTAGGGTTAGGGTTTGGTTTAGGGTTAGGGTTAGGTTCAGGGTTAAGGTTAGGGTTAGGTTTGGGTTAGGGTTAGGGTTAGGGTTAGGG
Organism: Eospalax fontanierii; assembly: GCA_035773235.1. Taxonomy (NCBI): domain Eukaryota; kingdom Metazoa; phylum Chordata; class Mammalia; order Rodentia; family Spalacidae; genus Eospalax; species Eospalax fontanierii. Next base: position 84,177,034 of record CM069534.1, read on the forward strand.
TTAGGGTTTGCGTTTGAGTTAGGGTTAGGTTTAGGGTGAGGGTTAGGGTTAGGGTTTCTGTTAGGGTTAGTGTTAGGGATTGGTTTTGGATTAGGGTTTGGGTTAGGGTTAGGGTTTGGGTTAGGGTTAGGTTTAGGTTTAAGGTTAGGGTTTGGTTTAGGGTTAGGGTTAGGGTTTGGTTTAGGTTTAGGGTTAGGCTTAGGGTTTGCGTTTGGGTTAGGGTTAGGTGTAGGTTTAAGGTTAGGGTTTGGGTTAGGGTTAGGGTTTGGGTTACGGTTAGGGTTAGGTATAAGGTTAGTGTTTGGGTTAGGGTTAGGGTTAGGATTTGGGTTAGGATTAGGGATAGAGTTAGGGTTAGGGTTTGGGTTACGGTTGGGTTTAGGATTTGGGTTAGGGTTAGGTTTAGGGTTAGGGTTAGGATTAACATTAGGTTTTCGGTTAGGGTTACGGTTTCGGTTTGCCTTTGGGTTAGGGTTAGGTTTAGGGTTAGTGTTAGGGTTAGGGTTACGGTTTGGGTTTCGTTAAGAGTTAGGGCTAGGTTAAGGAATAGGGTTTGCATTAGGGTTAGGGTTAGGGTTAGGATTAGGGTTTGGGTTAGGGTTAGCGTTTTTGTTAGGGTTAGGGTTAGGTTTAGGGTTAGGGTTACGGTTAGAGGTTAGGGTCAGGGTTAGGGTTAGTGTAAGGTTTAGGGTTATGGTTACATTTAGGGTTAGGGTTAGCGTTAGGGTTTGGGTTGGGTTACGGTTAGGGATTCGTGTTACGATTACGGTAGGGTTAGGTTTAGTGTTTGCATTTGGGTTCGTAATAGGTTTAGGGTTAGGGTTAGGAATAGGCTTAGAGTTTGGGCTAGGGCTAGATTAGGGTTAGGGTTTTGGTTTTGGTTTGGGTTAGGGTTAGGGTTAGGGTTTGGGTTAGGGTTAGGATTAGGGTTAGGGTTAGCGTTAGGGTTTGATTAGGTTTAGATTTAGGGTTAGGGTTAAGGTTAGGGTTTGGGTTAGGGTTAGGGTTTGGGTTTCTGTTAGGGTTAGGGCTATGGTTTGGGTTATTGTTAGGTTTAGGGTTATGGTTAGCGTTAGGGTTACGGTTAGGGTTAGGGTAAGGGTTAGGGGTTAGTCTTAGGCTTAGGGTTTGGGTTATGATTAGGTTTAGGGTTAGGGTTAGGGTTTGGGTTAGTTTTAGGGTTAGGTTTAGGGTTAATTTTAGGGTTAGGGTTTGGGTTAGGGTTTGGGTTAGGGTTAGGGTTTGCGTTTGGATTAGGGTTAGGTTTAGGGTTAAGATTAGGGTTTGGGTTTGTTATAGGGTTAGGCTTAGGGTTAGGATTTGGTTTTGGGGCTCGTTGATGGTTAGGGTTAGGGTTAGAATTTCGGTTAGGGTAAGGATTAGGGTTCGGGTTAGGGTTAGGGTTAGGATCAGGGTCAGGGTCAGGGTTTGTGTTAGGGTTAGTGTTAGGGTAAGGGTTTGGGTTAGGGTTAGGGTGAAGGTTAGAGTTTGGTTTAGGGTTGGGGATATACATAGGGTTTGGGTTTGGGTTAGCGTTAGGGTTAGGATTAGGGTTAGGTTTTGGGTTAGGGTTAGGTTTAGGTTTTGGGTTAGGGTTAGGGTTAGGGTTAGGGTTCAGGTTTGTGATTGGGTTAGGGCTAGGGTCAGGGTTAGGGTTAGGGTTTGTGTTAGGGTTAGTGTTAGGGTTAGGGTTAGGGTTAGGGTTTGCGTTTGGATTAGGGTTAGGTTTAGGGTTAAGATTAGGGTTTGGGTTTGTTATAGGGTTAGGCTTAGGGTTAGGATTTGGTTTTGGGGCTCGTTGATGGTTAGGGTTAGGGTTAGAATTTCGGTTAGGGTAAGGATTAGGGTTCGGGTTAGGGTTAGGGTTAGGATCAGGGTCAGGGTCAGGGTTTGTGTTAGGGTTAGTGTTAGGGTAAGGGTTTGGGTTAGGGTTAGGGTGAAGGTTAGAATTTGGTTTAGGGTTGGGGATATACATAGGGTTTGGGTTTGGGTTAGCGTTAGGGTTAGGATTAGGGTTAGGTTTTGGGTTAGGGTTAGGTTTAGGTTTTGGGTTAGGGTTAGGGTTAGGGTTAGGGTTCAGGTTTGTGATTGGGTTAGGGCTAGGGTCAGGGTTAGGGTTAGGGTTTGTGTTAGGGTTAGTGTTAGGGTTAGGATTAGGGTTTGGTTTAGTGTTAGGGTTATGGTTAGGGTTAGGTTTAGGGTTTAGGTTAGGGTTAGGTTTTGGGTTAGGGTTAGGGTTAGGGTTAGGGTTAGGGTTAGGGTTAGGGTTAGGATTAGGGTTTGGGTTAGGGTTAGGGATAGGGTTAGGGTTAGGGTTTGGGTTAGGTTTAGGGTTAGGCTTAGGGTTTGCGTTTGGGTTAGGGTTAGGTGTAGGTTTAAGTCTAGCGTTTGGGTTCGGGTTAGGGTTAGGGTTTGGGTTAGGGTTAGGTTTAGGTTTAGGGTTAGGGTTTGGGTTATGGTTAGGGTTAGGGTTAGGGTTATGGTTTGGGTTAGGGTTAAGTTTAGGGTTAATGTTAGTGTTAGGGTTAGGGTTGGGGTTTGGTTTTGGTTTAGGTTTAGGGTTTCGGTTAGGGTTAGGGTTAGGGTTAGGGTTAGGGTTAGCATTTGCGTTGCATTTAGTGTTTAGGTTAGGGTTAGGGTGAGCGTTTGGGTTAGCGTTAAGGTTAGGGTTAGCGATAATGTTAGGTTTTGGCTTAGGGTTAGGGTTAGGGTTAGGGGTAGGTTTAGGGTTAGGGGTATGGTTAGGGTTAGGGTGAATGTTAGTGTTTGGGTTAGGGTTAGGGTTAAATTTTGGGTTAGTTTTAGGGTTAGGGTTAGGGTTAGGTTTAGGGTTTGGGTTAAGGTTATGTTTTGGGTTAGGGTTAGGGTTACAGTTAGGTTTAGGGTTAGGGTTAGGGTTAGGGTTAGGGTTGGGGTTAGGTTTTGGATTAGAGTTAGGTTTAGGGTTAGGGTTTGGGTTTGGTTTTGGGTTACGTTAGAGTTAGCATTAGGGTTAGGTTTAGCGTTAGGGTTAGGGTTAGGATATGGGTTAGGGTTAGGGTTTGGTTTAGGATTAGGGTTAAGTTTAGGGTTTGGGTTAGGGTTAGGGTTAGGGTTAGGGTTAGGGTTAGGTTTTGGGTTAGGGTAAGGGTTAGGGTTAAGGTTAGTGTTTGGGTTAGGGTTAGGGTTAGGGTTTGGGTTAGGATTAGGGATAGGGTTAGGGTTAGGGTTTGGTGTAGGGTTAGGTTTAGGCTTAGGGTTAGAGTCTGGGTTAGGATTAGGATTAGGGTTAGGGTTAAGGTTAGTGTTAGTGTTTGGGTTAGCGTTAGGTTTAGGGTTAGGGTTAGGGTTAATATTAGGTTTCGGGTTAGGGTTTGCGTTTGAGTTAGGGTTAGGTTTAGTGTGAGTGTTAGGGTTATAGTTTGGGTTAGGGTTAGGGTTGGGGATTGGGTTTGGGTTTGGGTAAGGATTATGGTTACGGTTAGGGTTAGTGTTAGGGTTAGGGTTAGGGTTAGGGTTAAGATTAGGGTTTGGGTTTGTTATAGGGTTAGGCTTAGGGTTAGGATTTGGTTTTGGGGCTCGTTGATGGTTAGGGTTAGGGTTAGAATTTCGGTTAGGGTAAGGATTAGGGTTCGGGTTAGGGTTAGGGTTAGGATCAGGGTCAGGGTCAGGGTTTGTGTTAGGGTTAGTGTTAGGGTAAGGGTTTGGGTTAGGGTTAGGGTGAAGGTTAGAATTTGGTTTAGGGTTGGGGATATACATAGGGTTTGGGTTTGGGTTAGCGTTAGGGTTAGGATTAGGGTTAGGTTTTGGGTTAGGGTTAGGTTTAGGTTTTGGGTTAGGGTTAGGGTTAGGGTTAGGGTTCAGGTTTGTGATTGGGTTAGGGCTAGGGTCAGGGTTAGGGTTAGGGTTTGTGTTAGGGTTAGTGTTAGGGTTAGGATTAGGGTTTGGTTTAGTGTTAGGGTTATGGTTAGGGTTAGGTTTAGGGTTTAGGTTAGGGTTAGGTTTTGGGTTAGGGTTAGGGTTAGGGTTAGGGTTAGGGTTAGGGTTAGGGTTAGGGTTAGGATTAGGGTTTGGGTTAGGGTTAGGGATAGGGTTAGGGTTAGGCTTTGGGTTAGGTTTAGGGTTAGGCTTAGGGTTTGCGTTTGGGTTAGGGTTAGGTGTAGGTTTAAGTCTAGCGTTTGGGTTCGGGTTAGGGTTAGGGTTTGGGTTAGGGTTAGGTTTAGGTTTAGGGTTAGGGTTTGGGTTATGGTTAGGGTTAGGGTTAGGGTTATGGTTTGGGTTAGGGTTAAGTTTAGGGTTAATGTTAGTGTTAGGGTTAGGGTTGGGGTTTGGTTTTGGTTTAGGTTTAGGGTTTCGGTTAGGGTTAGGGTTAGGGTTAGGGTTAGCATTTGCGTTGCATTTAGTGTTTAGGTTAGGGTTAGGGTGAGCGTTTGGGTTAGCGTTAAGGTTAGGGTTAGCGATAATGTTAGGTTTTGGCTTAGGGTTAGGGTTAGGGTTAGGGGTAGGTTTAGGGTTAGGGGTATGGTTAGGGTTAGGGTGAATGTTAGTGTTTGGGTTAGGGTTAGGGTTAAATTTTGGGTTAGTTTTAGGGTTAGGGTTAGGGTTAGGTTTAGGGTTTGGGTTAAGGTTATGTTTTGGGTTAGGGTTAGGGTTACAGTTAGGTTTAGGGTTAGGGTTAGGGTTAGGGTTAGGGTTGGGGTTAGGTTTTGGATTAGAGTTAGGTTTAGGGTTAGGGTTTGGGTTTGGTTTTGGGTTACGTTAGAGTTAGCATTAGGGTTAGGTTTAGCGTTAGGGTTAGGGTTAGGATATGGGTTAGGGTTAGGGTTTGGTTTAGGAATAGGGTTAAGTTTAGGGTTTGGGTTAGGGTTAGGGTTAGGGTTAGGGTTAGGGTTAGGTTTTGGGTTAGGGTAAGGGTTAGGGTTAAGGTTAGTGTTTGGGTTAGGGTTAGGGTTAGGGTTTGGGTTAGGATTAGGGATAGGGTTAGGGTTAGGGTTTGGTGTAGGGTTAGGTTTAGGCTTAGGGTTAGAGTCTGGGTTAGGATTAGGATTAGGGTTAGGGTTAAGGTTAGTGTTAGTGTTTGGGTTAGCGTTAGGTTTAGGGTTAGGGTTAGGGTTAATATTAGGTTTCGGGTTAGGGTTTGCGTTTGAGTTAGGGTTAGGTTTAGTGTGAGTGTTAGGGTTATAGTTTGGGTTAGGGTTAGGGTTGGGGATTGGGTTTGGGTTTGGGTAAGGATTATGGTTACGGTTAGGGTTAGTGTTAGGGTTAGGGTTAGGGTTAGGGTTTGAGTTAGGTTTAGGGTTAGGTTTAGGGTTAGAGGTTAGGGTTAAAGTAAAGTTTGTGTTAGCGTTAGGTTTACAGTTAGGGTTACGTTTAGGGGTTAGGAATAACGTTAGGGTTAGCATTTGGGTTTGGGTTAGGTTAGGTTTAGGGTTAGGGTGACGGTTTGGGTTTGGTTTACGGTTAGGATTAGGGTTAGGTTTCGTGTTTCAGTTAGTGTTGGGGTTAGTGTTAGGGTTAGGGATTAGGGTTAGGGATAGGGTAGAAGTAAGGTTTAGAGTTAGGGTTAGATTTAGGGTTAGGGTTAGGGTTTGGGTTGCATTAGGTTTAGAGGTTGGAGTTAGTGTTATGTTTAGGGTTAGGGTTAGGTTTTGCATTTGGGTATGGTTGTGTTTAGGGTTGGGCTTACGAATAGGGTTAGAGTTTGGGTTAGGTTTAGGGTTAGGGATAGGGTTAGGGTTTTGGTTTGGGTTTGGTTAGGGTTAGGTTTATGGTTTGGGTTTGATTTAAGGTTAGGGTTAGTGTTTGGGTTTGGGTTTGGTTTAGGGTTAGTGTTAGGGTTTAGGGTTAGGGTTAGGGTTAGGGTTAGGGTTAGGGTTAGGGTTAGGGTTTGCATTAGGGTTAGTGTTAGGGTTAGGGTTAGGGTTTGGGTTCGGTTTAGGGTTAGTTTAGGGTTAGGGTTAGTTTAGGGTTAGGGTAAGGTCTTAGGGGTTTGGGTTAGGGTTTGTGTTAGGGACAGTGTTAGGGTTCGGTTTAGGGTTTCGGTTAGTGTTAGGGTTACGCTTAGGGTTAGTGTTAAGGTTAGAGTTTGATTTAGCTTAGGGTTTGGGTTAGGGTTAGGGTTAGTATTTGCGTTACATTTAGTGTTTAGGTTAGGGTTAGGGTTAGCGTTTGGGTTAGCGTTAAGGTTAGGGTTAGGGATAATGTTATTATTTGGCTTAGGGTTATGGTTAGGGTGAGGGTTAGGTTTAGGGTTTGGGGTATGGTTAGGGTGAAGGTTAATGTTAGTGTTTGGGTTAGGGTTAGGGTTAAATTTTGGGTTAGTTTTGGGGCTAGGGGTATGCTTAGGGTTTAACTTTCTGTTAGGGTCAGACCTAGGATTTGGGTCATTGATAGTTTTAGGTTTAGGGTTAGTGTTAGCGTTAGGTTTAGGGCTAGGTTTAGGTTTAGGGTTAGGGTTAGGTTTAGGTTTTGGGTTAGGGTTATGGTTAGGGTTAGGGTTAAGGTTTGGGATTGGGTTAGGGCTAGGGTCAGGGTTAGGGTTAGGGTTTGTGTTAGGGTTAGGTTTTGGGTTAGGGTTAGGGTTACAGTTAGGTTTAGGTGAGGGGTTATGGTTAGGGTTAGGGTTGGGGTTAGGGTTTGAATTAGAGTTAGGGTTAGGGTTAGAAATTGGGTTTGGTTTTGGGTTACGTTAGAGTTAGGATTAGGGTTAGGTTTAGCGTTAGGGGTTAGGGTTAGGGTATGGGTTAGGGTTTAGGGTGTGGGTTAGGATTAGGGTTAAGGTTAGGGTTTGGGTTAGGGTTAGGGTTAGGGTTAGGGTTAGGGTTAGCATTTGCCTTAGATTTACGTTTAGGGTTAGGGTTAGGATTAGCGTTTGGGTTACCGTTAGGGTGAGGGTTAGGGTTAAGTTTAGGGTTAGGGTTAGTATTAATGTTAGGGTTTGGGTTAGTGTTAGGGTTAGGGTTTGGTTTAGGGTTAGGGTTAGGTTCAGGGTTAAGGTTAGGGTTAGGTTTGGGTTAGGGTTAGGGTTAGGGTTAGGGTTAGGGTTTGCGTTTGAGTTAGGGTTAGGTTTTAGGGTGAGGGTTAGGGTTAGGGTTTCTGTTAGGGTTAGTGTTAGGGATTGGTTTTGGATTAGGGTTTGGGTTAGGGTTAGGGTTTGGGTTAGGGTTAGGTTTAGGTTTAAGGTTAGGGTTTGGTTTAGGGTTAGGGTTAGGGTTTGGTTTAGGTTTAGGGTTAGGCTTAGGGTTTGCGTTTGGGTTAGGGTTAGGTGTAGGTTTAAGGTTAGGGTTTGGGTTAGGGTTAGGGTTTGGGTTAGGGTTAGGGTTAGGTATAAGGTTAGTGTTTGGGTTAGGGTTAGGGTTAGGATTTGGGTTAGGATTAGGGATAGAGTTAGGGTTAGGGTTTGGGTTACGGTTGGGTTTAGGATTAGGGTTAGGGTTAGGTTTAGGGTTAGGGTTAGGATTAACATTAGGTTTTCGGTTAGGGTTACGGTTTCGGTTTGCCTTTGGGTTAGGGTTAGGTTTAGGGTTAGTGTTAGGGTTAGGGTTACGGTTTGGGTTTCGTTAAGAGTTAGGGCTAGGTTAAGGAATAGGGTTTGCATTAGGGTTAGGGTTAGGGTTAGGATTAGGGTTTGGGTTAGGGTTAGCGTTTTTGTTAGGGTTAGGGTTAGGTTTAGGGTTAGGGTTACGGTTAGAGGTTAGGGTCAGGGTTAGGGTTAGTGTAAGGTTTAGGGTTATGGTTAGATTTAGGGTTAGGGTTAGCGTTAGGGTTTGGGTTGGGTTACGGTTAGGGATTCGTGTTACGATTACGGTAGGGTTAGGTTTAGTGTTTGCATTTGGGTTCGTAATAGGTTTAGGGTTAGGGTTAGGAATAGGCTTAGAGTTTGGGCTAGGGCTAGATTAGGGTTAGGGTTTTGGTTTTGGTTTGGGTTAGGGTTAGGGTTAGGGTTTTGCAGGGAGCCGGTCAGCGCCATTACAAAATGGCGCCGACTTCCTGGAGCCGCCTGTCAAATTGCTCCATTGAGGAAATGTTTTGGCGCGCAAGCCATCCCGAGGCTGCGCATGCGCGTCAATTCGCGCGTCAATTTAAACTCTCCCGAGCCAATCCCGTGGCTTTGCTTGTGGCGGGCTGTCAGCATCCAATCCCGAGCTGTCATACCGCCCTGCTTACTATAAAAGGCCGCTGAACAAGCCCGCTCTTTGCCCCTCGTCATCAACGCCCATCAGTCAACCGAGAGGCTCTCCAATAAAGTGCGATCCAAGAAGAATCTTCGTTGTGGTGGTTTTCTTCCTCTGCTGGTCGGAGGGTGTTCGCCGCAAAGTGGTGCCGAAACCCGGGACGCCGGGTTGCAGTGCGGCTACCTGGCGAGGGGCCGAAGAGGATTCAGAACTTGACGCACGGAGAGGAAGGCGCCGGTAAGTCATCCCCATGATCGTGTCTGAGCTGCAGCTCACCCTGATCTGTGCTATTGCCCTTATTTTGTGGTTCTTTGTGGTTGCTGTTTTTTGCCATTGCCTCCGATGTGACGACCCGAGCAAAGCGTGCTGCCGCAATTCCGTCTAGTCAGCGGCGAAAAGGTGAAAGTGATTCCTTGATAGTGAACAAGGCATTTCCCTTATTCCGTAAGAAGGTTTAAGCTCTGCATTAAGGTAAAAAAGGGCACGCATTTGCTAGTTATGGGTCACGGTCCCAGCTCTGAAATTCCGGGTGGGGACTTTATTACACCTATTAAGGAGTTACTTCGGCAGAGAGACATCAAGATCTCCAATCAGACCATAAAAAAGATCGTAAGGGACCTGGATGCGGCCGCTCCATGGTTCGCGATCTCGGGAGACCTTTCTCTCCCTTCATGGGAAAAATTGGGTAAAGACCTAGAGAGAGTCAAGGAAGAGGGAGAGTTAGGGAAAGGTACCCTCCCCTTTTGGAGATTAATCCATTCGTGTCTCAGCAAAGGAAGCCATACCAATCTCATTAAGGAGGGAAGAAGGGCACTAGTAAGGCATCAGGATAGCCTCTCAGAGTCAGATGTGAGTGGGGAAATGCAAGTAAGGCCTAAAAGAAAACAAAAACAGAAGGAAAAAAGTTTAAAAGAAGAGCTCCAAGAAGCTAGTCATAGTAAAGATCCCGGTGAAAGGGATATTAAGAATGAAAAATGGCGGTCGCCGTCCCCTAAACCCTTATATCCTTCCTTGGAGGAGTTTGCACATTTGTCAATACAGGGACAAAGTTCTAGTGAGGAGGTATCTGAAGAGGAGCAGGAAGTAGAGGAAGTAATTATCCCTCATGCAACAGGGCCCTGGCACCCCCCGGAAGGAGGAGGGGCCTCCGTAAAGAAAAGGGCTACTGTTTCGGCGGGAAATTTTAAACAAGGGGCGGGGCCTATAGCACCCCCACCCTATGCATCCAACACGGGTCAGTGTTGTTTTATCCAGCCAGGAACCTGGTCTCGTTTATTTTCTATTTTCCCCGTGTTTGAGGATTTAGCCACTCATATTAGAAGGCATGAGCCAGTGCCTTACAAACAGCTTAAAGATTTAGTGCAGGCGGTCAAAGATTTTGGACCAGGAGCGGATTACTCGGTAGCTTTGTTACGGAGAATTATAGCAGTCCCTTTGACCCCCACAGATTGGATTGAATTGGCCAAGGCTTGCCTAACAAGAGGCCAGTTCCTTGAATTTAAATCGATGGTCACAGATAACGCCCAGACTCAGGCTAGAAAAAATGCTCAGGATGGTCACCCACATTGGAATATGGATATGCTTTTAGGTCTTGGACAGTTTATGATGCATCAAACTGACTACCCGACAGAGGTGTATCAACAGATTAATGAAATTCACTATAAAGCTTGGCGAGCTATTCCTAACAAAGGAGAAACAATAGGACACTTAACTAAGATTGAAAGTGCACTGAGTGCAGCTCAGCTTGATCGATATGAGCCGGCTGAGCCACTTTTATTATGCATTTTAAAGACCAAAGATGTTCCCTTAGGAGTGGTATGGCAAAAAGGGCCCCTGTTATGGCTTCATGGAAATAGTTTAGGTTTTCGCACATTACAATATTTTCCTCAACTAGTAGCTCAACAAGCTATTTTAGGGCTTAAATATTGCTTGATGTATTTTGGTAAGCTGCCTGATAAGTTGATAATTCCCTACACTAAACAACAGGTGGAAGTTTTGGCTGCCACGGTGGATGATTGGAGTATATTAGTATGTGCTTTTCCCTATAAAATAGATAACCATTATCCCAAAAGTCCCATCTTAACCTTTGTTGAACATAATTTAGTGTATTTTCCCAAAGTTACTGCCATTAGGCCCATTACAAATGCTATTACAATTTTTACTGATGGATCCAAGACAGGACGGGGAGCCTATCTTGTACAAGGTAGAAAGCCTGTGGTCCGCATGTTTCGACCCAATGCTCCTCAGGTTGTAGAGTGTATGATTGTGCTGGAGGTTTTCCAAACGTTTTCTGAATCTTTTAATTTATATACGGATTCCCAATACGTGGCTAATGCACTGTCCGCCTTGGAGGTGGCAGCTTATGTAAAACCTGCTAGCACAGTTTTCACTATTTTAGTCCAACTCCAAGCATTAATTTTACAACGAGCTTGCCCTTTTTTCGTTTCACATTTACGTGCTCATTCTTTGCTTCCTGGTCCCCTAACACAAGGCAATGATATCGTAGATCAAGCCACCAGGATGGCTATGCTTTCCCTAAATGATAAAAAATCACTTGCCTTTGACTTCCATAAATTGTACCATGTGCCTGCTGAAACTCTAAGGCGCAAATTTTCCCTTTCCCGCCAAGAGGCACGAAATATAGTTAAGGCTTGTCAAACCTGTGTCACCTTTTTACCAGCTCCCCATGTTGGGGTTAATCCTCGTGGCCTTCGCCCTGGAGACTTATGGCAAATGGATGTGACACATATTTCTGAATTTGGAAAGTTAAAGTATGTTCATGTATCCGTGGACACTTGTTCTGGCATTGTTCACGCCACTCCCCTGACGGGAGAAAAGGTGCTTCACGTAAAGACCCATTGCTTGGAAGCTTGGGCTGCCTGGGGAAGGCCAGGTCGCCTAAAGACAGATAATGGTCCAGCGTATTCCTCTTCAGGTTTCCGTACTTTTTGTGCCTTAATGCAAGTAGCCCATGCCACTGGCCTTCCATACAATCCACAGGGCCAAGGTATAGTAGAAAGGGCTAATAAAACCTTGCAGGCCATTTTGATAAAGCAAAGAAAAGGTATTGCAGAGAATGCAACCCCCAAGGAGCGAGTTTCCCTCGCCCTTTTTACAATAAATTTCCTAATATTAGACCCTCATGGCCAGTCTGCTGCTGACAGACATAGTCAAAGGGATGTTTCTAAGTCCCGCGAAATGGTCATGTGGAAGGATGTTATATCCAATAAATGGATGGGACCGGATCTGGTTATTAACAGATCCAGGGGAGCTGTTTGTGTTTTTCCTCAGACTGAAGAATCGCCTCATTGGGTCCCCAGTCGCTTGGTGAAGACCATCCAACCCGCGCTGGACGATGCCTCTGCACAGGGCAAGACGGAGCCTGCCAATGTTGCTGATCCTCCTCCAACTCTGGACATCGAGTGAAGGAGAACAACGCTGGGGATTTCTGTCTGTCTTCCCAATACCTGTTCCAGTTCGCCATGATTCGTCGGTCTTTCCTCGCTTCTTCACAACTGAAAAGGACTTAGGTTTGCCATTGCTTCCGGAGGACACTCTTATTGCATTCCTACAGAGTTCTCGGAGTTTTATTGAGACTGGTGCCTTGTGTTTTACTCTTGATACTCCCCGCAATTCTTGCATCCCATTGAGGCAGCAGAGTTTTGCATGGTTTAAGGACAAAAACAGCAAAACTTATGTTGGTATACCTCAGGTTACAGATGTAGAAAATAACACAAAGCGGGTTCATAATATGACCTTCATCGACACAGCTGTCTGGTTCAATGGAACCTTGCCAGATGTTACACACTGGCACTCTAAGGAGACACTTCACCAGCCTCGTCTCGCTCCACATTGTTCAGGCACATATGAACAGGACCTTTGGCCTTGGTCTGAGTGTCAGTCCACTTCTGTCAATTGGGCAGATGCAGGCAGGTTTTTCACTTTTTCACCAGACATGCGTGGCCAAAGGCCGTTTCAAAATACATGGACAATGGGACCTTTTCTACAAGATGCCAGATATTATCCTTTTACCAAGTGGTTGTTGTGTGGGGTTAATGGAAGTTGTACTGATATGACGCCCTTTGTTCTCTTACAAGGAGGGTCCGTAGCCTATAGCAGTATCACATTTACTAGCTTAGTATGGGCAGACAGGTCAAAACCACCTACCCAAAATGAAGGAGCATCATATACAATCTTTAATACAACAGGAGGAGCGGTTGTAATCAATCGCCATTTAGACCCAACAAAAAATAAGACTTATTCCATAACTCCAGTTTGTGTATATCCACCCTTTTTATTTGTGCTTAGCAATTACACCTTTAATAATTGTACTAAGAATACATGTGCTCTTGCACAATGTTGGAAGGCTAATCAATGGAAAAGTGCTCTAGTACTTAGAGTACCCCGCTGGGTTCCAGTCCCTGTGGAAGTCCCTGGTACCCTGACCCTTTTCCGTTCTAAAAGGGACTTTGGAATTACGGCTGCAGTAATTACAGCTATAGTTGCAGCTACCGCTGCCGCTACTGCAGCAGGAATAGCCCTAAGTCAGAATGTCCAAACTGCAGAGACACTTAATAACATGGCCTCAGAGACTGCACAGGCCTTAGACTCTCAACGATTCTTAGATTCTAGAGTAAAAGGAGGGATTATGATATTGAATCAAAGAATAGATTTGGTACAAGAACAACTTGACATGTTGTGGCAAGTAGCCCAATTGGGATGTGAGTGGAAATTTCAAGCGTTATGTGTTACAAGTGTTCTGTATGATAATACTTCTATAGCAGCAGATTTGTCTAGACAATTGTCAAATTATTTAGTGGGTAATTGGAGTGACGCTTTTGATAAGGATTTGGAAAAACTTCGGAGAGCTGTTATTACCATTAATTCCACCCGTGTAGACCCCAGCCTGACAAATGGGTTTGTTTCCTGGTTTTCCTCTGTATTTTCGCATTTTAAAGAATGGGTGGGAGTAGGCATGTTTGCGGTCTGCAGCATTGGAGGATGCATACTATGTCTGTGGTTAATTTGTAGGATGAGAGCCCAAGCAAAAAGGGACAAAGTTATTATTTCTCAGGCATTAGTCGCCTTGGAATGTGGAGAATCCCCTCAAATATGGCTGGCAGCCCTAAAGAAATGAAAAATTGGCTCTGCCCTGGCCCTTGCACCCTCTGGGATCAGTATGACCCATTGCACGAGGATGGGCAGTGGCAGAGATATTTTTGGCCCAGACTTTGCCTTAGCACGCCCAGGGAGTATTTGCCCATTGCACGGGCTTAGGAAAGACTGTTTGGCCTTTGTTTCCCTTGATCGGTCGGCACATCATGAGGTGAAGACCAGATCGGGAACGTTGTATTTCCTAGGGCTCTGCTAGCATATAAGAAAAAAGGGGGAGCTGCAGGGAGCCGGTCAGCGCCATTACAAAATGGCGCCGACTTCCTGGAGCCGCCTGTCAAATTGCTCCATTGAGGAAATGTTTTGGCGCGCAAGCCATCCCGAGGCTGCGCATGCGCGTCAATTCGCGCGTCAATTTAAACTCTCCCGAGCCAATCCCGTGGCTTTGCTTGTGGCGGGCTGTCAGCATCCAATCCCGAGCTGTCATACCGCCCTGCTTACTATAAAAGGCCGCTGAACAAGCCCGCTCTTTGCCCCTCGTCATCAACGCCCATCAGTCAACCGAGAGGCTCTCCAATAAAGTGCGATCCAAGAAGAATCTTCGTTGTGGTGGTTTTCTTCCTCTGCTGGTCGGAGGGTGTTCGCCGCAGGGTTAGGGTTAGGGTTAGGGTTAGGGTTAGGGTTAGCGTTAGGGTTTGATTAGGTTTAGATTTAGGGTTAGGGTTAAGGTTAGGGTTTGGGTTAGGGTTAGGGTTTGGGTTTCTGTTAGGGTTAGGGCTATGGTTTGGGTTATTGTTAGGTTTAGGGTTATGGTTAGCGTTAGGGTTACGGTTAGGGTTAGGGTAAGGGTTAGGGGTTAGTCTTAGGCTTAGGGGTTGGGTTATGATTAGGTTTAGGGTTAGGGTTAGGGTTTGGGTTAGTTTTAGGGTTAGGTTTAGGGTTAATTTTAGGGTTAGGGTTTGGGTTAGGGTTTGGGTTAGGGTTAGGGTTTGCGTTTGGATTAGGGTTAGGTTTAGGGTTAAGATTAGGGTTTGGGTTTGTTATAGGGTTAGGCTTAGGGTTAGGATTTGGTTTTGGGGCTCGTTGATGGTTAGGGTTAGGGTTAGAATTTCGGTTAGGGTAAGGATTAGGGTTCGGGTTAGGGTTAGGGTTAGGATCAGGGTCAGGGTCAGGGTTTGTGTTAGGGTTAGTGTTAGGGTAAGGGTTTGGGTTAGGGTTAGGGTGAAGGTTAGAATTTGGTTTAGGGTTGGGGATATACATAGGGTTTGGGTTTGGGTTAGCGTTAGGGTTAGGATTAGGGTTAGGTTTTGGGTTAGGGTTAGGTTTAGGTTTTGGGTTAGGGTTAGGGTTAGGGTTAGGGTTCAGGTTTGTGATTGGGTTAGGGCTAGGGTCAGGGTTAGGGTTAGGGTTTGTGTTAGGGTTAGTGTTAGGGTTAGGATTAGGGTTTGGTTTAGTGTTAGGGTTATGGTTAGGGTTAGGTTTAGGGTTTAGGTTAGGGTTAGGTTTTGGGTTAGGGTTAGGGTTAGGGTTAGGGTTAGGGTTAGGGTTAGGGTTAGGATTAGGGTTTGGGTTAGGGTTAGGGATAGGGTTAGGGTTAGGGTTTGGGTTAGGTTTAGGGTTAGGCTTAGGGTTTGCGTTTGGGTTAGGGTTAGGTGTAGGTTTAAGTCTAGCGTTTGGGTTCGGGTTAGGGTTAGGGTTTGGGTTAGGGTTAGGTTTAGGTTTAGGGTTAGGGTTTGGGTTATGGTTAGGGTTAGGGTTAGGGTTATGGTTTGGGTTAGGGTTAAGTTTAGGGTTAATGTTAGTGTTAGGGTTAGGGTTGGGGTTTGGTTTTGGTTTAGGTTTAGGGTTTCGGTTAGGGTTAGGGTTAGGGTTAGGGTTAGCATTTGCGTTGCATTTAGTGTTTAGGTTAGGGTTAGGGTGAGCGTTTGGGTTAGCGTTAAGGTTAGGGTTAGCGATAATGTTAGGTTTTGGCTTAGGGTTAGGGTTAGGGTTAGGGGTAGGTTTAGGGTTAGGGGTATGGTTAGGGTTAGGGTGAATGTTAGTGTTTGGGTTAGGGTTAGGGTTAAATTTTGGGTTAGTTTTAGGGTTAGGGTTAGGGTTAGGTTTAGGGTTTGGGTTAAGGTTATGTTTTGGGTTAGGGTTAGGGTTACAGTTAGGTTTAGGGTTAGGGTTAGGGTTAGGGTTAGGGTTGGGGTTAGGTTTTGGATTAGAGTTAGGTTTAGGGTTAGGGTTTGGGTTTGGTTTTGGGTTACGTTAGAGTTAGCATTAGGGTTAGGTTTAGCGTTAGGGTTAGGGTTAGGATATGGGTTAGGGTTAGGATTTGGTTTAGGATTAGGGTTAAGTTTAGGGTTTGGGTTAGGGTTAGGGTTAGGGTTAGGGTTAGGGTTAGGTTTTGGGTAGGGGTAAGGGTTAGGGTTAAGGTTAGTGTTTGGGTTAGGGTTAGGGTTAGGGTTTGGGTTAGGATTAGGGATAGGGTTAGGGTTAGGGTTTGGTGTAGGGTTAGGTTTAGGCTTAGGGTTAGAGTCTGGGTTAGGATTAGGATTAGGGTTAGGGTTAAGGTTAGTGTTAGTGTTTGGGTTAGCGTTAGGTTTAGGGTTAGGGTTAGGGTTAATATTAGGTTTCGGGTTAGGGTTTGCGTTTGAGTTAGGGTTAGGTTTAGTGTGAGTGTTAGGGTTATAGTTTGGGTTAGGGTTAGGGTTGGGGATTGGGTTTGGGTTTGGGTAAGGATTATGGTTACGGTTAGGGTTAGTGTTAGGGTTAGGGTTAGGGTTAGGGTTTGAGTTAGGTTTAGGGTTAGGTTTAGGGTTAGAGGTTAGGGTTAAAGTAAAGTTTGTGTTAGCGTTAGGTTTACAGTTAGGGTTACGTTTAGGGGTTAGGAATAACGTTAGGGTTAGCATTTGGGTTTGGGTTAGGTTAGGTTTAGGGTTAGGGTGACGGTTTGGGTTTGGTTTACGGTTAGGATTAGGGTTAGGTTTCGTGTTTCAGTTAGTGTTAGGGTTAGTGTTAGGGTTAGGGATTAGGGTTAGGGATAGGGTAGAAGTAAGGTTTAGAGTTAGGGTTAGATTTAGGGTTAGGGTTAGGGTTTGGGTTGCATTAGGTTTAGAGGTTGGAGTTAGTGTTATGTTTAGGGTTAGGGTTAGGTTTTGCATTTGGGTATGGTTGTGTTTAGGGTTGGGCTTACGAATAGGGTTAGAGTTTGGGTTAGGTTTAGGGTTAGGGATAGGGTTAGGGTTTTGGTTTGGGTTTGGTTAGGGTTAGGTTTATGGTTTGGGTTAGGTTTAAGGTTAGGGTTAGAGTTTGGGTTTGGGTTTGGGTTAGGTTTAGTGTTAGGGTTTAGGGTTAGGGTTAGGGTTAGGGTTAGGGTTAGGGTTAGGGTTAGGGTTTGCATTAGGGTTAGTGTTAGGGTTAGGGTTAGGGTTTGGGTTCGGTTTAGGGTTAGTTTAGGGTTAGGGTTAGTTTAGGGTTAGGGTAAGGTCTTAGGGGTTTGGGTTAGGGTTTGTGTTAGGGACAGTGTTAGGGTTCGGTTTAGGGTTTCGGTTAGTGTTAGGGTTACGCTTAGGGTTAGTGTTAAGGTTAGGGTTTGATTTAGCTTAGGGTTTGGGTTAGGGTTAGGGTTAGTATTTGCGTTACATTTAGTGTTTAGGTTAGGTTTAGGGTTAGCGTTTGGGTTAGCGTTAAGGTTAGGGTTAGCGATAATGTTATTATTTGGCTTAGGGTTATGGTTAGGGTGAGGGTTAGGTTTAGGGTTTGGGGTATGGTTAGGGTGAAGGTTAATGTTAGTGTTTGGGTTAGGGTTAGGGTTAAATTTTGGGTTAGTTTTAGGGTTAGGGGTATGGTTAGGGTTTTGGTTTCTGTTAGGGTTAGGCCTAGGGTTTGGGGTATTGTTAGTTTTAGGTTTAGGGTTAGTGTTAGGGTTAGGATTAGGGTTAGGTTTAGGTTTAGGGTTAGGGTTAGGTTAAGGTTTTGGGTAAGGGTTATGGTTAGGGTTAGGGTTAAGGTTTGGGATTGGGTTAGGGCTAGGGTCAGGGTTAGGGTTAGGGTTTGTGTTAGGGTTAGGTTTTGGGTTAGGGTTAGGGTTACAGTTAGGTTTAGGTGAGGGTTATGGTTAGGGTTAGGGTTGGGGTTAGGGTTTGAATTAGAGTTAGGGTTAGGGTTAGAAATTGGGTTTGGTTTTGGGTTACGTTAGAGTTAGGATTAGGGTTAGGTTTAGCGTTAGGGTTAGGGTTAGGGTATGGGTTAGGGTTAGGGTGTGGGTTAGGATTAGGGTTAAGGTTAGGGTTTGGGTTAGGGTTAGGGTTAGGGTTAGGGTTAGGGTTAGCATTTGCCTTAGATTTACGTTTAGGGTTAGGGTTAGGATTAGCGTTTGGGTTACCGTTAGGGTGAGGGTTAGGGTTAAGTTTAGGGTTAGGGTTAGTATTAATGTTAGGGTTTGGGTTAGTGTTAGGGTTAGGGTTTGGTTTAGGGTTAGGGTTAGGTTCAGGGTTAAGGTTAGGGTTAGGTTTGGGTTAGGGTTAGGGTTAGGGTTAGGGTTAGGGTTTGCGTTTGAGTTAGGGTTAGGTTTAGGGTGAGGGTTAGGGTTAGGGTTTCTGTTAGGGTTAGTGTTAGGGATTGGTTTTGGATTAGGGTTTGGGTTAGGGTTAGGGTTTGGGTTAGGGTTAGGTTTAGGTTTAAGGTTAGGGTTTGGTTTAGGGTTAGGGTTAGG
>CM069534.1:84202500-84220000 GCA_035773235.1 Eospalax fontanierii
ATAGGTTTAGGGTTTGGGTTAGGGTTAGGGTTAGGGTTTGGGTTAGGGTTAGGGTTTGGGGTACGGTTAGGGTTAGGGTTAGGTTTAGGGTTAGGGTTAGGGTTAGAGTTTAGGGTCAGGGTTAGGATTAGTGTAAGGTTTAGGGTTATGGTTAGATTTAGGGTTAGGGTTAGCGTTATGGTTTGGCTTGGGTTACGGTTAGGGGTTAGTGTTACGATTACGGTAGGGTTAGGGTTAGTGTTTGCATTTTGTTCAGGATAGGTTTAGGGTTAGGGTTAGGAATAGGGTTAGAGTTTGGGCTAGGGCTAGAGTAGGGTTAGGGTTTTCGTTTTGGTTTCGGTTAGATTTAGGGTTAGGGTTTGGGTTAGGGTGAGGATTATGGTTAGGGTTAGCGTTAGGGTTACGGTTTCGGTTTGGATTAGGGTTAGGGTTAGGGTTAGGGTTTGATTAGGGTTAGATTTAGGGTTAGGGTTAGGTTTTAGGTTAGGGTTAGGGTTTGGGTTTCTGTTAGGTTTAGGGCTATGTTTTGGGTTATTGTTAGGTTTATGGTTATGGTTAGCGTTAGGGTTACGGTTTTGGTTAGGGTAAGGGTTAGGGGTTAGGCTTAGGCTTAGGATTTGGGTTAGGGTTAGGTTTAGGGTTAGGGTGATGTTTTGGGTTAGTTTTAGGGTTAGGTTTAGGGTTAATTTTAGGGTTAGATTTTGGGTTAGGGTTTGGGTTAGGGTTAGGGTTTGGTTTAGTGTTAGGGTTATGGTTAGGGTTAGGTTTAGGGTTTGGGTTAGGGTTAGGGTTTGCGTTTGGATTAGAGTTAGGGTTAGGGTTAAGGTTAGGGTTAGGGTTTGTTATAGGGTTAGGCTTAGGGTTAGGATTTGGTTTTGGGGGTCGTTGATGGTTAGTTTTAGGGTTAGAATTTCGGTTAGGGTAAGGATTGGGGTTCGGGTTAGGGTTAGGGTTACGGTTAAGATCAGTGTCAGGGTCAGGGTTTGTGTTAGGGTTATTGTTAGGGTAAGGGTTTGGGTTAGGGTTAGGGTGAAGGTTAGGATTTGGTTTAGGGTTGGGGATATGGATAGGTTTTGGGTTTGGGTTAGCGTTAGGGTTAGGATTAGGGTTAGATTTTGGGTTAGGGTTAGGTTTAGGTTTTGGGTTAGGGTTAGGGTTAGGGTTAGGGTTCAGGTTTGGGATTGGGTTAGGGCTAGGGTCAGGGTTAGGGTTAGGGTTTGTGTTAGGGTTAGTGTTAGGGTTAGGATTAGGGTTTGGTTTAGTGTTAGGGTTATGGTTAGGGTTAGGTTTAGGGTTTGGGTTAGGGTTAGGTTTTGGGTTAGGGTTAGGGTTACAGTTAGGGTTAGGGTTAGGGTTAGGGTTAGGGTTAGGGTTAGGGTTAGAGTTAGGGTTAGGGTTAGGGTTTGAGTTTGGTTTTGGGTTACGTTAGAGTTAGGATTAGGTTTAGGTTTAGCGTTAGGGTTAGGGTTAGTGTATGGGTTAGGGTTAGGGTTTGGGTTAGGATTAGGGTTAAGGTTAGGGTTTGGGTTAGGGTTAGGGTTAGGGTTAGGTTTAGGGTAAGGGTTAGGATTAGAATTTGCCTTAGATTTACGTTTAGGGTTAGGGTTAGGATTAGCGTTTGGGTTAGCGTTAGGGTGAGGGTTAGGGTTAGGTTTAGGGTTTGGGTTAATATTAATGTTAGGGTTTGAGTTAGTGTTAGTGTTATGGTTAGGGTTAGGGTTTGGTTAAGGGATAGGGTTAGGTTCAGGGTTAAGGTTAGGGTTAGGGTTTGGTTTAGGGTTTGGGTTAGGGTTAGGGTTAGGGTTAGGGTTAGGCTTAGGCTTAGGGTTTGCGTTTGAGTTAGGGTTAGGTTTAGGGTGAGGGTTAGTATTAGGGTTTCTGTTAGGGTTAGTGTTAGGGATTGGGTTTGGATTAGGGTTTGGGTTAGGGTTAGGTTTAGGTTTAAGATTAGGGTCTGGGTTAGGGTTAGGGTTAGGGTTTGGTTTAGGGTTAGGGATAGGGTTAGGGTTAGGGTTTGGGTTAGGTTTAGGGTTAGGCTTAGGGTTTGCTTTTGGGTTAGGGTTAGGTGTAGGTTAAGTGTTTCAGTTAGGGTTAGGATTAGGGTTAGGGTTTGGGTTAGGGTTAAGTTTAGGGTTTGAGTTAGGGTTAGTATTAGTATTAGGGTATGGGTTAGTGTAAGGGTTTGGGTTTGGGTTAAAGTTAGGGTTAGGGTTAGGATTTGGGTTAAGGTTAGGGTTTGCGTTAGGGTTAGTGTTAGGGTTAGGGTTAGGTTTAGGGTTTGAGTTCGGTTTAGGTTTAGGTTAGGGTTAGGTTTAGGGCTTAGTGTTTAGGGTTCGGGTTTGGGTTAGGGTCAGGGTTAGGGTTAGGTTTAGGGTTTGGGTTAGTGTTAGTGTTCCGGTTAGGATTAGTGTTAAGGTTACGGTTTGGGTTAGCTTAGCATTTGGATTAGGGTTAGGGTTAGACTTAGGGTTTGGGTTAGGGTTAGGTTTTGGGTTTGGATTAGGGTTAGGGTTAGGGTTAGGTTTAGGGTTTGTGTTAGGGTTAGGGCTTGGGTTTGCGTTAGCGTTATTGATAGGGTTTGGATTTGGATTAAGGTTAGGGTTATGGCTAGGGTTAGGGTTTGGGTTAGGGTTTGGATTAGGGTATGGTTTAGGGTTAGTGTTAAATTTAGGGTATGGGTTAGGATTAGGGTTTGGGTTTGAGTTAAAGTTAGGGTTAGGGTTAGGGTTTGAGTTAGGGTTAGGGTTAGGGTTTGGGTTTGGGTTAGGTTTACTGTTAGGATTAGGGTTTGGGTTTGGGTTAAGGTTGGGTTAGGGGTAGGTTTAGGGATAGGGTTAGGGGTAGGGATAGGTTTAGGGTTTGGGTTAGGGTTAGGGTTAGGCTTAAGGTTATGGTTAGTGTTAGGGTTAAGGTTAGGTTTTCGGTTTTTGTTAGGGATAGGGTTAGGGTTTGGGTTAGGGTTAGGGTTAGTTTTAGGGTTAGGCTTAGGGTTTGGGTTAGGGGTAGGATTAAGATTAGGATTAGGGTTAGGGTTTGCGTTAGGGTTAGGGTTAGGCTTAGGGTTAGTGTTAGGTTTAGGGTTTGGGTTTGGGTTAGGTTTACGGTTAGGGTTATGGTTAGGGTTAGAGTTAGGCTTAGGGTTAGGGCTTAGGTTAGGGTTAGGGTTACGGTTAAGGTTAGAAATTAGTGGTTAGGAGTTGGGGTTACTGTTAGGATTAGGATTAGGGTTAGGGTTAGGGTTTGGGTTAGGTTTAGGGTTAGGGTTAGGGTTAGGGTTTGGTTTAGGTTTAGGGATAGGGTTAGGGTTTGGGTTTGGGTTAGGGTTAGAGTTAGGGTTAGGGTTTGGGTTCGGGTTAGGGTTAGGGTTAGGGTTAAGGTTAGGGGTTAGTGGGTAGGTTTTAGCCTTAGGGTTAGGGTTATGGTTTGGGTTAGGGTTAGGGTTAGGGTTAGGGTTAAGGTTAGGGGTTAGTGGGTAGGTTTTAGCCTTAGGGTTAGAGTTATGGTTTGGGTTAGGGTTAGGGTTATGGTTAGGGTTTGGGTTAGGGTTTGGTTTTGGGTTAGGGTTAGGGTTTGGACTTGGTTTAGACTTAGGCTTAGGTCTAGCATTAGGTTTTGGGTTAGGGTTAGGGTTAGGTTTAGCTTTAAGGTTAGGGTTTGGGTTAGGTTTAGAGTTATGTTTAGGGTTAGGGTTAGTGGTTAGGAGTTGGTGTTACTGTGAGGGTTAGGGCTGGGTTAAGGTTTTGGATAGTGTTAGGGATAGGGTTAGGGTTCGGGTTTGGGTTAGGGTTAGTGTTAGGTTTAGGGTTTGGGTTAGGGTTAGGGTTAGGTTTAGGGCTAGGCTTAGGGTTTGGGTTAGGTTTAGGGTTAGGGTTATGGTTAGAGGTTAGTGGTTAGGAGTTGGTGTTACTGTGAGGGTTAGGATTAGGGTTAGGTTTAGGGTTTGGGTTAGAGTTATTGTTAGGGTTAGGGTTAGGGTTAGTGTTAGGATTAGGGTTTGTGTTTGTGTTAGGGTTGGTTTAGGGTTAGGGTTAGGAATAGGGTTAGGGTTAGGGTTAGGGATAGGGATAATGTAAGGATTTGGGTTTGGGTTTGGATTACGGTTAGGGTTAGGTTTTAGGGTATGAATTTGGGTTAGTGTTATGGTAATGGCTAGGGTTAGGAGTTGGGTTCTGTATAGGGTTAGGATAGGTTTAGGGCTAAGGGGTTTCGGTTAGGGTTAGGGTTAGGGTAAGAGTTAGTGTTAGGTTTAGGATTTGGGTTAGTGTTAGTGTTACGGTTAGCGGTAGTGTTAAGGTTAGGGTTTGGGTTAGCTTAGGGTTTGGGTTAGGGTTAGGGTGAGGGTTAGAGTTAGGGTTTGGGTTAAGGTTAGGGGTAGGGTTTGGTTTAGGGTTATTGTTAGGGTTAGGGTTAGGCTTTGGGTTAGGTTTAGTGTTAGGTTTAGGGTTTGGGTTAGGGTTAGGGTTAGGTTTAGGGTTAGGTTTAGGGTTTGTGTTAGGGTTAGTGTTTGGGTTTGGGTTAAGGTTAGGGTTAGGGTTAGGTTTAGGCTTTGTGTTAGGGTTAGGGTTTGGGTTAGGGATAGGGTTAGTGTTTGGGTTAGTGTTAGTGATAGGTTAAGGTTCGGGTTTGGGTTAGGGTTAGGGTTAGGGTTAGGGTTGGGTTAGGGTTAGGGTTAGGGTTAGGCTTAGTGTTACGGTTTATGTTAGGGTTAGGGTTACGCTTAATTTTAGAGGTTAGTGGTTAGGAGTTGCGGTTACTGTTAGCTTTAGGATTAGGGTTAGGGTTAGAGTTAGGGTTAGGGTTTTTGTTAGGTTTACGGTTACGGTTAGGTTTAGGGTTTGGTTTATGTTTAGGTTTAGGGTTAGGGTTTGGGTTTGGGTTAGGCTTAGAGTTAGCGTTAGGGTTTGGGTTCGGGTTAGGGTTAGGGTTAGGTTTAGGGTTTAGGTTAGGTTTAGTTTTAGGGTGAAGGTTAGGAATTAGTGAGTAGGGTTTAGGGTTAGGGTTAGTTTTAGAATTAAGATTAGGGTTATGGTTTGGGTTAGGGTTAGGATTATGGTTAGGGTTTGGGTTAGGGTTTGGTTTTGGGTTAGGGTTAGGGTTTCGATTTGGTTTAGAGTTAGGGTTAGGTCTAGCGTTAGGTTTTGGGTTTGGGTTAGGGTTAGGTTCAGGTTTAGGGTTAGGTTTTGGGTTAGGTTTAGGGTTAGGGTTAGGCTTAAGGTTTGGTTAAGGGTTAAGGTTAGGGTTAGGGTTTGGGTTAGGGTTTGGGTGAGAGTTATGGTTAAGGTTTGGGTTAGGGTTAGGGTTAAGGTTTGGGTTAATGTTAGGGATAGGGTTAGCGTTCGGGTTTGGGTTAGGGTTAGTGTTAGAGTTAGGGTTTGGGTTAGGGTTAGGATTAGGGTTTGGTTTTGGTTAGCGTTAGAGTTAGGATTAGCGTTAGGTTTAGGTTAGGGTTAGGGCTAGGGTTAGCGTTAGGTTTTGAGTTTGGGTTAGGTTTAGAGATAGGGTTATGGTTTGGATTTTGGTTAGGGTTAGGGTTAGGGTTAAGGTTAGGTTTTCGGTTATTGTTAGGGATAGTTTTATGGTTTGGGTTAGGGTTAAGTTTAGTCTTTGGGTTTTTTTTAGGGATATGGTTAGGGTTTGGGTTAGGGTTAGGGTTAGGTTTAGGGTTTCGGTTTGGGTTAGGTTAATAGTTAGAGTTAGTGTTAGGGTTTGGGTTTGGGTTACGGTTAGAGTTAGAGTTAGGGTTATTGCTTGGGTTAGGGTTAGGGTTAGGCTTAGGGTTAGGGTTAGGGATTTTTTTAGGTTTAGGGTTAGGTTTAGGGTTATGGTTAGGGGTAGGGTTAGGGTTTGGGTTAGTATTAGGATTAGATTTCGGGTTTGGGTTAGGGTTGGGTTAGGGTTAGGGTTAGGGTTAGTGTTAGGGTTTGGGTTTGGGTTAGGGTTAGGATTAGAATTAGGGTATGGGTTAGGGTTAAGATTTGGGTTTCCGTGAAAGTTAGGGTTAGGGTTAGGGT
Organism: Eospalax fontanierii; assembly: GCA_035773235.1. Taxonomy (NCBI): domain Eukaryota; kingdom Metazoa; phylum Chordata; class Mammalia; order Rodentia; family Spalacidae; genus Eospalax; species Eospalax fontanierii. The sequence continues at coordinate 84,208,512 of CM069534.1, forward strand.
TTGCGTTAGGGTTAGGTTAGTGTTAGGGTTAGGGTTTGGGTTTGGGTTAGGGTTAGGGTTAGGTTTAGGGTTTGGGTTTGGGTTATGTTTAGGGTTAGCGTTAGGGTTAGGGTTTCTGTTAGGGTTAGGGTTAGGGTTACGGTTAGGGTTAGGATTTGGGTTTGGGTTAGGTATAGGGTTTGGATTTGGGATAGGTTTAGGGTTATGGCTAGGGTTAGGGTTTGGGTTAGGGTTAGGATTAGGGTTTGGGTTAGGGTTAGAGTTAGAATTAGGGTTGGGTTAGGGTTACTGTTTGGGTTTGGGTTAAAGTTAGGGTTAGATTTAGGGTTTGTGTTAGGGTTAGGGTCAGGTTAGGGTTAGGGTTAGGGCTTAGGGGTTTGGGTTAGGGTTTGCTTTAGGGTTTGGGTTACTGTTATGGTTACGGTTAGGGTTAGTGTTAAGGTTAAGGTTTAGGTTGGCTTAGGGTTTGGGTTAGGGTTTGGGTTAGAGTTAAGGTTTGGGTTAGGGTTAGGTTTTGGGTATGGGTTAGGGTTAGGGTTAGAGTTAGGTTTAGGCTTTGTGTTAGGTTTAGGGTTTGGGTTTGGGTTAGGGTTAGGGTTAGGGTTTGGATTTGGATTAGGGTTAGGTTTATGGCTAGCATTAGTGTTTGGGTTAGGGTTAGGATTAGGGTTTGGGTTAGGGTTAGGGTTAGATTTAGGGTATGGGTTAGGGTTAGGGTTTGGGTTTGAGTTAAAGTTAGGGTTAGGGTTAGGGTTTGGGTTAGGGTTAGGGTTTGCTTTAGGGTTAGGTTTAGGGTTAGGCTTAGGGTTAGGGTTTGGGTTAGGGTTACGGTTACGGTTAAGGTTAGAGGTTAGTGGTAAGGAGTTGGGGTTACTATTAGGGTTAGGATTGGGGTTAGGGTTAGGGTTTGTGTTAGGGTTAGTGTTAGGGTTAGGGTTATTGTTAGTGTTAGGATTAGGGTTTGAGTTTGGGTTACGGTCGATTTAAGTTTAGGCTTAGGAATAGGGTTAGGGTTAGGGTTAGGGTTAGGGTTAGGGTTATAATTAGGGTATGGGTTATGGTTAGGGTTAGGGTTACGGTTTGGTTTAGGGTTAGTGTTAGAATTAGGTTATGGGTTAGGTTTAGGGTTTGGGTTTGGGTTAAAGATAGGTTTAGGTTTAGGGTTTGGGTTAGGGTTAGGGTTTGCGTTAGGGTTAGTGTTAGGGTTAGGTTTTGGTTTCGGTTTAGGGTTAGTTTAGGGTTAGGGTAAGGGCTTAGGGGTTTGGGTTAGGGCTTAGGTTAGGGACAGGGTTAGCGTTCGGTTTAGTGTTTCCGTTAATGTTAGGGTTACGGCTAGGGTTAGTGTTAAGTTTAGGGTTTGGTTTAGCTTAGGGTCTGGGTTAGGGTTTGGGTTAGAGTTAGGGTTTGGGTTAGGGTTAGGTTTTGGTTTTTTTGTTAATGTTACGTTTAGGGTTAGGTTTAGGCTTTGTGTTATGGTTAGGGTTTGGGTTTGGGTTAGGGTTTGCGTTAGGGTTAGGGTTAGGTTTGGGTTTGGGTTAGGTTTAGTGTTAGGATTAGGTTTTGGGTTTGGGTAAAGGTTTGGTTAGAGGTAGGGTTTGGGATAGGGTTAGGGTTAGTTTTAGCGTTAGGGTTTGGGTTAGGGTTAGGGTTAGGCTTAAGGTTAGGGTGAGGGTTAAGTTTAGGGTTTTGGTTTTTGTTAGGGATAGGGTTTGGGTTTGGGTTAGGGTTAACGTTAGTGTTTGGGTTTTTGTTAGGGATAGGGTTAGGATTTGCGTTAGGGTTAGGGTTAGTGTTAGGGTTAGGTTTAGGGTTTGGGTTTGGTTTATGTTTACGGTTAGCGTTAGGGTTAGGGTTTGTGTAGGGTTAGGGTTAGGGTTAGGGTTAGGGTTAGGGTTAGGGTTAGGCTTTGGATTTGGATTTGGGTTAGGGTTTGGATTTGGGTTACAGTTAGGGTTATTGCTATGGTTAGGGTTTGGGTTAGGGTTAGGATTAGGGTTTGGGTTAGGGTTAGTATTAGAATTAGGGTATGGGTTAGGGTTAGGGTTTGGGTTTGGGTTAAAGTTAGGGTTAGGGTTAGGGTTTGGGTTAGGGTTAGGGTTAGGGTTTGCGTTAGGGTTAGTGTTAGGGTTAGGGTTAGGGTTTGAGTTCGGTTTAGGTTTAGGTTAGGGTTAGGTTTAGGGCTTAGGGGTTAGGGTTCGGTTTTGGGTTAGGGTCAGGGTTAGGGTTAGGTTTAGGGTTTGGGTTAGTGTTAGGGTTATGGTTAGGGTTAGTGTTAAGGTTACGGTTTGGGTTAGCTTAGCATTTGGCTTAGGGTTAGGGTTAGATTTAGGGTTAGGTTTTGGGTTTGGATTAGCGTTAGGGTTACGGTTAGGTTTAAGGTTTGTGTTAGGGTTAGGGCTTGGGTTTGGGTTAGTGTTATTGATAGGATTTGGATTTGGATTAAGGTTAGGGTTATGGCTAGGGTTAGGGTTTGGGTTAGGGTTTGGATTAGGGTATGGGTTAGGGTTCGTGTTAGATTTAGTGTATGGGTTAGGATTAGGGTTTGGGTTTGAGTTAAAGTTAGCGTTAGGGTTAGGGTTTGAGTTAGGGTTAGGGTTAGGGTTTGGGTTTGGGTTAGGTTTACTGTTAGGATTAGGGTTTGTTTTTGGGTTAAGGTTGGGTTAGGGGTAGGTTTAGGGATAGGGTTAGGGGTAGGGATAGGTTTAGGGTTTGGGTTAGCGTTAGGGTTAGGCTTAAGGTTAGGGTTAGTGTTAGGGTTAAGTTTAGGGTTTCGGTTTTTGTTAGGGATAGGGTTAGGGTTTGGGTTAGGGTTAGGGTTAGTTTTAGGGTTAGTCTTAGGGTTTGGGTTAGGGGTAGGATTAAGATTAGGATTAGGGTTTGGGTTTGCGTTAGGGTTAGGGTTAGGCTTAGGGTTAGTGTTAGGTTTCGGTTTTGGGTTTGGGTTAGGGTTAGGGTTAGTGCTAGGCTTAGGGTTTGGGTTAGGTTTAGGGTTAGGTTTATGGTTAGAGGTTAGTGGTTAGGAGTTGGGGTTACTGTGAGGGTTAGGATTAGGGTTAGGGTTAGGGTTTGGGTTAGAGTTATTGTTAGGATTAGTGTTAGGGTTAGGATTAGGGTTTGTGTTTGGGTTAGGGTTGGTTTACGTTTATGGTTAGGAATAGGGTTAGGGTTAGGGTTAGGGTTAGGGATAGTGTAAGGATTTGGGTTTGGGTTTGGATTAGGGTTAAGGTTAGGTTTTAGGGTATGAATTTGGGTTAGGGTTAGGGTTATGGCTAGGGTTAGGATTTGGGTTCGGTTTAGGGTTAGGATAGGGTTAGGGATTAGGGGTTTCGTTTAGGGTTTGGGTTAGGGTTAGGGTTAGTGTTAGGTTTAGGATTTGGGTTAGTGTTAGTGTTACGGTTAGCAGTAGTGTTAAGGTTAGGGTTTGGGTTAGCTTAGGGTTTGGGTTAGGGTTAGGGTGAGGGTTAGAGTTAGGGTTTGGGTTAAGGTTAGGGGTAGGGTTTGGGTTAGGTTTATTGTTAGGGGTAGGGTTAGGCTTTGTGTTAGAGTTAGGGTTAGGTTTTGGGTTTGGTTTGGGTTAGGGTTAGGGTTAGGTTTAGGGTTAGGTTTAGGGTTTGTGTTAGGGTTAGGGTTTGGGTTTGGGTTAGGGTTAGGGTTAGGGTTAGGTTTAGGCTTTGTGTTTGGGTTAGGGTTTGGGTTAGGGATAGCGTTAGGGTTTGGGTTAGTGTTAGTGATAGGGTTAAGTTTCGGTTTTGGGTTAGGGTTAGGGTTAGGGTTAGGTTTAGGGTTGGGTTAGGGTTAGGGTTAGAGTTAGGCTTAGGGTTAGGGTTTATGTTAGGGTTAGGGTTACGCTTAAGGTTAGAGGTTAGTGGTTAGGAGTTGCGGTACCTGTTAGCGTTAGGATTAGGGTTAGGGTTAGGGTTAGAGTTAGGGTTTGGGTTATTTTTACAGATAGGGTTAGGTTTAGGGTTTGGTTTATGTTTAGGTTTAGGGTTAGGGTTTGGGTTTGGGTTAGGGTTAGGGTTAGGTTTAGGGTTTGGGTTAGGATTAGGATTAGGGTTAAGGTTAGGAATTAGTGGGTAGGGTTTATGGTTATGGTTAGGGGTAGAATTAAGGTTAGGGTTATGGTTTGGGTTAGGGTTAGGGTTATGGTTAGGGTTTGGGTTAGGGTTTGGTTTTGGGTTAGGGTTAGGGTTTCGATTTGGTTTAGAGTTAGGGTTAGGTCTACCGTTAGGTTTTGGGTTTGGGTTAGGGTTAGGTTTAGGTTTAGGGTTAGGGTTTGGGTTAGGTTTAGGGTTAGGGTTAAGGTTTGGTTAAGGGTTAGGGTTAGGGTTAGGGTTTGGGTTAGGGTTTGAGTGAGATTTATGGTTAAGGTTTGGGTTAGGGATAGGGTTAAGGTTTGGGTTAATGTTAGGGATAGGGTTAGCGTTCGGGTTTGGGTTAGGGTTAGTGTTAGGGTTAGGGTTTGGGTTAGGGTTAGGGTTAGGGTTAGGGTTAGGGTTTGGTTTTGGTTAGCGTTAGAGTTAGGATTAGGGTTAGGTTTAGGTTAGGGTTAGTGTTTTCATTTGAGTTCGGGATAGGTTTAGGGTTAGGGTTAGGAATAGGGTTAGAGTTTGGGTTAGGGTTAGGGTAGGGTTAGGGTTTGGGTTAGGGTTACGGTTACGGTTAAGGTTAGAGGTTAGTGGTAAGGAGTTGGGGTTACTATTAGGGTTAGGATTGGGGTTAGGGTTAGGGTTTGTGTTAGGGTTAGTGTTAGGGTTAGGGTTATTGTTAGTGTTAGGATTAGGGTTTGTGTTTGGGTTAGGGTTGATTTAAGTTTAGGCTTAGGAATAGGGTTAGGGTTAGGGTTAGGGTTAGGGTTAGGGTTATAATTAGGGTATGGGTTATGGTTAGGGTTAGGGTTATGGTTTGGTTTAGGGTTAGTGTTAGAATTAGGTTATGGGTTAGGTTTAGGGTTTGGGTTTGGGTTAAAGATAGGTTTAGGTTTAGGGTTTGGGTTAGGGTTAGGGTTTGCGTTAGGGTTAGTGTTAGGGTTAGGGTTAGGTTTTGGTTTCGGTTTAGGGTTAGTTTAGGGTTAGGGTAAGGGCTTAGGGGTTTGGGTTAGGGTTTAGGTTAGGGTTAGGGTTAGGGTTCGGTTTAGTGTTTCGGTTAATGTTAGGGTTACGGTTAGGGTTAGTGTTAAGTTTAGGGTTTGGTTTAGCTTAGGGTTTGGGTTAGGGTTAGGGTTAGAGTTAGGGTTTGGGTTAGGGTTAGGTTTTGGTTTTTTTGTTAATGTTACGTTTAGGGTTAGGTTTAGGCTTTGTGTTATGGTTAGGGTTTGGGTTTGGGTTAGGGTTTGCGTTAGGGTTAGGGTTAGGTTTGGGTTTGGGTTAGGTTTAGTGTTAGGATTAGGTTTTGGGTTTGGGTAAAGGTTTGGTTAGAGGTAGGGTTTGGGATAGGGTTAGGGTTAGTTTTAGCGTTAGGGTTTGGGTTAGGGTTAGGGTTAGGCTTAAGGTTAGGGTGAGGGTTAAGTTTAGGGTTTTGGTTTTTGTTAGGGATAGGGTTTGGGTTTGGGTTAGGGTTAACGTTAGTGTTTGGGTTTTTGTTAGGGATAGGGTTAGGATTTGCGTTAGGGTTAGGGTTAGTGTTAGGGTTAGGTTTAGGGTTTGGGTTTGGTTTATGTTTAGGGTTAGCGTTAGGGTTAGGGTTTGTGTTAGGTTTAGGGTTAGGGTTAGGGTTAGGGTTAGGGTTAGGCTTTGGATTTGGATTTGGGTTAGGGTTTGGATTTGGGTTACAGTTAGGGTTATTGCTATGGTTAGGGTTTGGGTTAGGGTTAGGATTAGGGTTTGGGTTAGGGTTAAGGTTAGGTTATAGGGTATGAATTTGGGTTAGGGTTAGGGTTATGGCTAGGGTTAGGATTTGGGTTCGGTTTAGGGTTAGGATAGGGTTAGGGATTAGGGGTTTCGTTTAGGGTTTGGGTTAGGGTTAGGGTTAGTGTTAGGTTTAGGATTTGGGTTAGTGTTAGTGTTACGGTTAGCGGTAGTGTTAAGGTTAGGGTTTGGGTTAGCTTAGGGTTTGGGTTAGGGTTAGGGTGAGGGTTAGAGTTAGGGTTTGGGTTAAGGTTAGGGGTAGGGTTTGGGTTAGGTTTATTGTTAGGGGTAGGGTTAGGCTTTGTGTTAGAGTTAGGGTTAGGTTTTGGGTTTGGTTTTGGGTTAGGGTTAGGGTTAGGTTTAGGGTTAGGTTTAGGGTTTGTGTTAGGGTTAGGGTTTGGGTTTGGGTTAGGGTTAGGGTTAGGGTTAGGTTTAGGCTTTGTGTTTGGGTTAGGGTTTGGGTTAGGGATAGCGTTAGGGTTTGGGTTAGTGTTAGTGATAGGGTTAAGGTTCGGTTTTGGGTTAGGGTTAGGGTTAGGGTTAGGTTTAGGGTTGGGTTAGGGTTAGGGTTAGGGTTAGGCTTAGGGTTAGGGTTTATGTTAGGGTTAGGGTTACGCTTAAGGTTAGAGGTTAGTGGTTAGGAGTTGCGGTTACTGTTAGCGTTAGGATTAGGGTTAGGGTTAGGGTTAGAGTTAGGGTTTGGGTTATTTTTACAGATAGGGTTAGGTTTAGGGTTTGGTTTATGTTTAGGTTTAGGGTTAGGGTTTGGGTTTGGGTTAGGGTTAGGGTTAGGTTTAGGGTTTGGGTTAGGATTAGGATTAGGGTTAAGGTTAGGAATTAGTGGGTAGGGTTTATGGTTATGGTTAGGGGTAGAATTAAGGTTAGGGTTATGGTTTGGGTTAGGGTTAGGGTTATGGTTAGGGTTTGGGTTAGGGTTTGGTTTTGGGTTAGGGTTAGGGTTTCGATTTGGTTTAGAGTTAGGGTTAGGTCTACCGTTAGGTTTTGGGTTTGGGTTAGGGTTAGGTTTAGGTTTAGGGTTAGGGTTTGGGTTAGGTTTAGGGTTAGGGTTAGGGTTAAGGTTTGGTTAAGGGTTAGGGTTAGGGTTAGGGTTTGGGTTAGGGTTTGAGTGAGAGTTATGGTTAAGGTTTGGGTTAGGGATAGGGTTAAGGTTTGGGTTAATGTTAGGGATAGGGTTAGCGTTCGGGTTTGGGTTAGGGTTAGTGTTAGGGTTAGGGTTTGGGTTAGGGTTAGGGGTAGGGTTAGGTTTTTGTTTTGGTTAGCGTTAGAGTTAGGATTACGGTTAGGGGTAGGTTAGGGTTCGTGTTTTCATTTGAGTTCGGGATAGGTTTAGGGTTAGGGTTAGGAATAGGGTTAGAGTTTGGGTTAGGGTTAGGGTAGGGTTAGGGTTTGGGTTTGGGTTTGCGTTAGATTTAGGGTTAGGGTTTGGGTTAGGGTTAGGATTAGGGTTAGGTTTAGGGTAGGGTTATGGTTTCGGTTTGGATTAGGGTTAGGGTTAGGGTTAAGGTTTGATTACGGTTAGATTTATTCTTAGGGTTAGGGTTTGGGTTAGGGTTAGGGTTTGGGTTTCTGTTAGGGTTAGGGCTATGGTTTGGGTTATTGTTAGGTTTAGGGTGATGGTTAGCGTTAGGGTTACGGTTAGGGTTAGGGGATGGGTTAGGGGTTAGTCTTAGGCTTACGGTTTGGGTTAGGGTTAGGTTTAGGGTTAGGTTTAGGGTTTGGGTTAGTTTTAGGGTTAGGTTTAGGGTCAATTTTAGGGTTAGGGTTTGGCTTAGGGTTAGGTTTAGGGTTAGGGTTTGCGCTTGGGTCAGGGTTAAGTTTAGGGTTAAGGTTAGGGTTAGCGATTGTTATAGGGTTAGGCTTAGGGTTAGGGTTTGGTTTTGGGGGTGGGTGATGGTTAGGGTTAGGGTTAGAATTTCGGTTAGGTTAAGGGTTAGGGTTCGGGTTAGGGTTAGGGTTCGGGTTAGTGTTTGGGTTACTGTTAGGGTTTGGTTAGGGTTAGGTTTAATGTTTGGTTTACGGTTAGGTTTTGGGATAGGGTTAGGGTTACGGTTTGGGTTAGGGTTAGGGTTTACGGATTGGATTTGGTTTACACTTAGGGTTAAGTTTAGGTTTAGCATTAGGGTTAGGGTTAGGGTTTAGGTTAGGTTTAGGGTTAGGGTTGGGTTAGGGTTAGGGTTAATGTTAGGGTTTGGATTTGGATTAGGGTTAGGTTTAGGGTTTGGGTTTGGGTTTGGTTTTGGGTTAGCGTTAGAGTTAGTATTAGGGTTAGGTTTAGCGTTAGGGTTAGGGTTAGGGTATGGGTTAGGGTTAGTGTTTGGATTAGGACTAGGGTTCAGGTTAGGGTTTGGGTTAGGGTTAGGGTTAGCATTTGGGTTAGCATTAGGGTGAGGGTTAGGGTTAGGGTTAAGGTTTGGGTTAGTGTTAGGTTTAGGGTTTCGGTTTGGGTTAGGGTTAAGGTTAGGGATAGGGTTAGGCTTAGTGTTTGCGTTAGCGTTAGGGTTATTGATAGGGTTCGGATTAGCGTTTGGGTTAGCGTTAGGGTTAGGGTTAGGGTTAATGTTAGTGTTTGGGTTAGGGTTAGGGTTACGTTTAGTGTTAGGGTTAGGTTTAGGGTTAGGGTTAGGATTAATATTAGGTTTTGGGTTAGGGTTACGGTTACGGTTTGCGTTTGGGTTAGGGTTAGGGTTAGGGTTAGGGTTAGGGTTAGGGTTTGGGTTTGGTTAAGAGTTAGGGCTAGGGTAAGGAATAGGGTTTGCATTAGGGTTAGGGTTAGGGTTAGCATTAGGGTTTGGGTTAGGGTTAGGGCTTGGGTTACGGTTAGGGTTAGGGTTAGGTTTAGGTTTAGGGTTAGGGTTAGAGTTTAGGGTCAGGGTTTGGGTTAATGTAAGGTTTAGGGTTATGGTTAGATTTAGGGTTAGGGTTAGCGTTAGGGTTTGGTTTGGGTTACGGTTAGGGGTTAGTGTTACGATTACGGTAGGTTTAGGGTTAGTGTTTGCATTTGGGTTCGGGATAGGTTTAGGGTTAGTTTTAGGAATACGGTTAGAGTTTGGGCTAGGGCTAGATTAGGGTTAGGGTTTTGGTTTTGGTTTGGGTTTGGTTTAAGGTTAGGGTTTGGGTTAGGGTTAGGATTATTGTTAGGGTTAGCGTTAGGGTTACGGTTTCGGTTTGGATTAGGGTTAGGGTTAGGGTTTGATTAGGGTTAGATTTAGGGTTAGGGTTAGGGTTTGGGTTAGGGTTAGGGATTGGGTTTCTGTTAGGGTTAGGGCTATGGTTTGGGTTATTGTTAGGTTTATGGTTATGGTTAGCGTTAGGGTTACGGTTTTGGTTAGAGTAAGGGTTAGGGGTTAGGCTTAGGCTTAGGATTTGGGTCAGGGTTAGGTTTAGGTTTAGGGTTAGGGTTTGGGTTAGTTTTAGGGTTAGGTTTAGGATTAATTTTATTGTTAGGGTTTGGGTTAGGGTTAGGGTTTGCGTGTGGATTAGGGTTAGGTTTAGGGTTAAGGTTAGGGTTAGGGTTTGTTATAGGGTTAGGCTTAGGGTTAGGATTTGGTTTTGGGGGTGGGTGATGGTTAGGGTTAGGGTTAGAATTTCGGTTAGGGTAAGGATTAGGGTTCGGGTTAGGGTTAGGGTTAGGGTTAAGATCAGGGTCAGGGTCAGGGTTTGTGTTAGGGTTAGTGTTAGGGTAAGGGTTTGGGTTAGGGTTAGGGTGAAGGTTAGGATTTGGTTTAGGGTTGGGGATATGGATAGGGTTTGGGTTTGGGTTAGCGTTAGGGTTAGGATTAGGGTTAGGGTTAGGGTTAGGGTTAGGGTTAATGTTAGTGTTTTGGTTAGGGTTAGGGTTAGGGTTAGGGTTACGTTTAGTGTTAGGGTTAGGTTTAGGGTTAGGGTTAGGATTAATATTAGGTTTTGGGTTAGGGTTACGGTTACGGTTTGCGTTTGGGTTAGGGTTAGGTTTAGGGTTAGGGTTAGGGTTATGGTTAGGGTTTGGGTTTGGTTAAGAGTTAGGGCTAGGGTAAGGAATAGGGTTTGCATTAGGGTTAGGGTTAGGGTTAGGATTAGGGTTTGGGTTAGAGTTAGGGTTTGGGTTACGGTTAGGGTTAGGGTTAGGTTTAGGGTTAGGGTTAGGGTTAGAGTTTAGGGTCAGGGTTAGGATTAGTGTAAGGTTTAGGGTTATGGTTAGATTTAGGGTTAGGGTTAGCGTTATGGTTTGGGTTGGGTTACGGTTAGGGGTTAGTGTTACGATTACGGTAGGGTTAGGGTTAGTGATTGCATTTTGTTCAGGATAGGTTTAGGGTTAGGGTTAGGAATAGGGTTAGAGTTTGGGCTAGGGCTAGATTAGGGTTAGGGTTTTGGTTTTGGTTTGGGTTAGATTTAGGGTTAGGGTTTGGGTTAGGGTTAGGATTATGGTTAGGGTTAGCGTTAGGGTTACGGTTTCGGTTTGGATTAGGGTTAGGGTTAGGGTTAGGGTTTGATTAGGGTTAGATTTAGGGTTAGGGTTAGGTTTTGGGTTAGGGTTAGGGTTTGGGTTTCTGTTAGGTTTAGGGCTATGGTTTGGGTTATTGTTAGGTTTATGGTTATGGTTAGCGTTAGGGTTACGGTTTTGGTTAGGGTAAGGGTTAGGGGTTAGGCTTAGGCTTAGGATTTGGGTTAGGGTTAGGTTTAGGGTTAGGGTGATGTTTTGGGTTAGTTTTAGGGTTAGGTTTAGGGTTAATTTTAGGGTTAGATTTTGGGTTAGGGTTTGGGTTAGGGTTAGGGTTTGGTTTAGTGTTAGGGTTATGGTTAGGGTTAGGTTTAGGGTTTGGGTTAGGGTTAGGGTTTGCGTTTGGATTAGGGTTAGGGTTAGGGTTAAGGTTAGGGTTAGGGTTTGTTATAGGGTTAGGCTTAGGGTTAGGATTTGGTTTTGGGGGTCGTTGATGGTTAGTTTTAGGGTTAGAATTTCGGTTAGGGTAAGGATTGGGGTTCGGGTTAGGGTTAGGGTTAGGGTGAAGGTTAGGATTTGGTTTAGGGTTGGGGATATGGATAGGTTTTGGGTTTGGGTTAGCATTAGGGTTAGGATTAGGGTTAGATTTTGGGTTAGGGTTAGGTTTAGGTTTTGGGTTAGGGTTAGGGTTAGGGTTAGGGTTCAGGTTTGGGATTGGGTTAGGGCTAGGGTCAGGGTTAGGGTTAGGGTTTGTGTTAGGGTTAGTGTTAGGGTTAGGATTAGGGTTTGGTTTAGTGTTAGGGTTATGGTTAGGGTTAGGTTTAGGGTTTGGGTTAGGGTTAGGTTTTGGGTTAGGGTTAGGGTTACAGTTAGGGTTAGGGTTAGGGTTAGGGTTAGGGTTAGGGTTAGAGTTAGGGTTAGGGGTTAGCCTTAGGCTTAGGATTTGGGTTATGGTTAGGGTTAGGGTTAGGGTTAGGGTTTGGGTTAGGGTTAGGGTCAGGTTTTGGGTTAGGGATTGGGTTAGGGTTAGGGTTAAGGTTTGGGTTAGTGTTAGGTTTAGGGTTTGGGTTTGGTTTAGGGTTAAGGTTAGGGATAGGGTTAGTGTTAGTGTTTGCGTTAGCGTTAGGGTTATTGTTAGATTTAGGATTAGCGTTTGGGTTAGCGTTAGGTTTAGGGTTAGGGTTAGGGTTAGGGTTAGGGTTAGG
>CM069534.1:84225000-84250000 GCA_035773235.1 Eospalax fontanierii
GGGTTAGAGTTAGGGTTAGGGTTTTTGTTAGGTTTACGGTTACGGTTAGGTTTAGGGTTTGGTTTATGTTTAGGTTTAGGGTTAGGGTTTGGGTTTGGGTTAGGCTTAGAGTTAGCGTTAGGGTTTGGGTTCGGGTTAGGGTTAGGGTTAGGTTTAGGGTTTAGGTTAGGTTTAGTTTTAGGGTGAAGGTTAGGAATTAGTGAGTAGGGTTTAGGGTTAGGGTTAGTTTTAGAATTAAGTTTAGGGTTATGGTTTTGGTTAGGGTTAGGGTTATGGTTAGGGTTTGGGTTAGGGTTTGGTTTTGGGTTAGGGTTAGGGTTTCGATTTGGTTTAGAGTTAGGGTTAGGTCTAGCGTTAGGTTTTGGGTTTGGGTTAGGGTTAGGTTCAGGTTTAGGGTTAGGTTTTGGGTTAGGTTTAGGGTTAGGGTTAGGCTTAAGGTTTGGTTAAGGGTTAAGGTTAGGGTTAGGGTTTGGGTTAGGGTTTGGGTGAGAGTTATGGTTAAGGTTTGGGTTAGGGTTAGGGTTAAGGTTTGGGTTAATGTTAGGGATAGGGTTAGCGTTCGGGTTTGGGTTAGGGTTAGTGTTAGGGTTAGGGTTTGGGTTAGGGTTAGGATTAGGGTTTGGTTTTGGTTAGCGTTAGAGTTAGGATTAGCGTTAGGTTTAGGTTAGGGTTAGGGCTAGGGTTAGCGTTAGGTTTTGAGTTTGGGTTAGGTTTAGAGATAGGGTTATGGTTTGGATTTTGGTTAGGGTTAGGGTTAGGGTTAAGGTTAGGTTTTCGGTTATTGTTAGGGATAGTTTTATGGTTTGGGTTAGGGTTAAGTTTAGTCTTTGGGTTTTTTTTAGGGATATGGTTAGGGTTTGGGTTAGGGTTAGGGTTAGGTTTAGGGTTTCGGTTTGGGTTAGGTTAATAGTTAGAGTTAGTGTTAGGGTTTGGGTTTGGGTTACGGTTAGAGTTAGAGTTAGGGTTATTGCTTGGGTTAGGGTTAGGGTTAGGCTTAGGGTTAGGGTTAGGGATTTTTTTAGGTTTAGGGTTAGGTTTAGGGTTATGGTTAGGGGTAGGGTTAGGGTTTGGGTTAGTATTAGGATTAGATTTCGGGTTTGGGTTAGGGTTGGGTTAGGGTTAGGGTTAGGGTTAGTGTTAGGGTTTGGGTTTGGGTTAGGGTTAGGATTAGAATTAGGGTATGGGTTAGGGTTAAGATTTGGGTTTCCGTGAAAGTTAGGGTTAGGGTTAGGGTTTGCGTTAGGGTTAGGTTAGTGTTAGGGTTAGGGTTTGGGTTTGGGTTAGGGTTAGGGTTAGGTTTAGGGTTTGGGTTTGGGTTATGTTTAGGGTTAGCGTTAGGGTTAGGGTTTCTGTTAGGGTTAGGGTTAGGGTTACGGTTAGGGTTAGGATTTGGGTTTGGGTTAGGTATAGGGTTTGGATTTGGGATAGGTTTAGGGTTATGGCTAGGGTTAGGGTTTGGGTTAGGGTTAGGATTAGGGTTTGGGTTAGGGTTAGAGTTAGAATTAGGGTTGGGTTAGGGTTACTGTTTGGGTTTGGGTTAAAGTTAGGGTTAGATTTAGGGTTTGTGTTAGGGTTAGGGTCAGGTTAGGGTTAGGGTTAGGGCTTAGGGGTTTGGGTTAGGGTTTGCTTTAGGGTTTGGGTTACTGTTATGGTTACGGTTAGGGTTAGTGTTAAGGTTAAGGTTTAGGTTGGCTTAGGGTTTGGGTTAGGGTTTGGGTTAGAGTTAAGGTTTGGGTTAGGGTTAGGTTTTGGGTATGGGTTAGGGTTAGGGTTAGAGTTAGGTTTAGGCTTTGTGTTAGGTTTAGGGTTTGGGTTTGGGTTAGGGTTAGGGTTAGGGTTTGGATTTGGATTAGGGTTAGGTTTATGGCTAGCGTTAGTGTTTGGGTTAGGGTTAGGATTAGGGTTTGGGTTAGGGTTAGGGTTAGATTTAGGGTATGGGTTAGGGTTAGGGTTTGGGTTTGAGTTAAAGTTAGGGTTAGGGTTAGGGTTTGGGTTAGGGTTAGGGTTTGCTTTAGGGTTAGGTTTAGGGTTAGGCTTAGGGTTAGGGTTTGGGTTAGGGTTACGGTTACGGTTAAGGTTAGAGGTTAGTGGTAAGGAGTTGGGGTTACTATTAGGGTTAGGATTGGGGTTAGGGTTGGGGTTTGTTTTAGGTTCAGTGTTCGGGTTAGGGTTTTTGTTAGTGTTAGGATTAGGGTTTGTGTTTGGGTTAGGGTTGATTTAAGTTTAGGCTTAGGAATAGGGTTAGGGTTAGGGTTAGGGTTAGGGTTAGGGTTATAATTAGGGTATGGGTTATGGTTAGGGTTAGGGTTACGGTTTGGTTTAGGGTTAGTGTTAGAATTAGGTTATGGGTTAGGTTTAGGGTTTGGGTTTGGGTTAAAGATAGGTTTAGGTTTAGGGTTTGGGTTAGGGTTAGGGTTTGCGTTAGGGTTAGTGTTAGGGTTAGGGTTAGGTTTTGGTTTCGGTTTAGGGTTAGTTTAGGGTTAGGGTAAGGGCTTAGGGGTTTGGGTTAGGGTTTAGGTTAGGGACAGGGTTAGGGTTCGGTTTAGTGTTTCGGTTAATGTTAGAGTTACGGTTAGGGTTAGTGTTAAGTTTAGGGTTTGGTTTAGCTTAGGGTTTGGGTTAGGGTTAGGGTTAGAGTTAGGGTTTGGGTTAGGGTTAGGTTTTGGTTTTTTTGTTAATGTTACGTTTAGGGTTAGGTTTAGGCTTTGTGTTATGGTTAGGGTTTGGGTTTGGGTTAGGGTTTGCGTTAGGGTTAGGGTTAGGTTTGGGTTTGGGTTAGGTTTAGTGTTAGGATTAGGTTTTGGGTTTGGGTAAAGGTTTGGTTAGAGGTAGGGTTTGGGATAGGGTTAGGGTTAGTTTTAGCGTTAGGGTTTGGGTTAGGGTTAGGGTTAGGCTTAAGGTTAGGGTGAGGGTTAAGTTTAGGGTTTTGGTTTTTGTTAGGGATAGGGTTTGGGTTTGGGTTAGGGTTAACGTTAGTGTTTGGGTTTTTGTTAGGGATAGGGTTAGGATTTGCGTTAGGGTTAGGGTTAGTGTTAGGGTTAGGTTTAGGGTTTGGGTTTGGTTTATGTTTACGGTTAGCGTTAGGGTTAGGGTTTGTGTTAGGGTTAGGGTTAGGGTTAGGGTTAGGGTTAGGGTTAGGGTTAGGCTTTGGATTTGGATTTGGGTTAGGGTTTGGATTTGGGTTACAGTTAGGGTTATTGCTATGGTTAGGGTTTGGGTTAGGGTTAGGATTAGGGTTTGGGTTAGGGTTAGTATTAGAATTAGGGTATGGGTTAGGGTTAGGGTTTGGGTTTGGGTTAAAGTTAGGGTTAGGGTTAGGGTTTGGGTTAGGGTTAGGGTTAGGGTTTGCGTTAGGGTTAGTGTTAGGGTTAGGGTTAGGGTTTGAGTTCGGTTTAGGTTTAGGTTAGGGTTAGGTTTAGGGCTTAGGGGTTAGGGTTCGGTTTTGGGTTAGGGTCAGGGTTAGGGTTAGGTTTAGGGTTTGGGTTAGTGTTAGGGTTATGGTTAGGGTTAGTGTTAAGGTTACGGTTTGGGTTAGCTTAGCATTTGGATTAGGGTTAGGGTTAGATTTAGGGTTAGGTTTTGGGTTTGGATTAGCGTTAGGGTTACGGTTAGGTTTAAGGTTTGTGTTAGGGTTAGGGCTTGGGTTTGGGTTAGTGTTATTGATAGGATTTGGATTTGGATTAAGGTTAGGGTTATGGCTAGGGTTAGGGTTTGGGTTAGGGTTTGGATTAGGGTATGGGTTAGGGTTCGTGTTAGATTTAGTGTATGGGTTAGGATTAGGGTTTGGGTTTGAGTTAAAGTTAGCGTTAGGGTTAGGGTTTGAGTTAGGGTTAGGGTTAGGGTTTGGGTTTGGGTTAGGTTTACTGTTAGGATTAGGGTTTGTTTTTGGGTTAAGGTTGGGTTAGGGGTAGGTTTAGGGATAGGTTTAGGGGTAGGTATAGGTTTAGGGTTTGGGTTAGCGTTAGGGTTAGGCTTAAGGTTAGGGTTAGTGTTAGGGTTAAGTTTAGGGTTTCGGTTTTTGTTAGGGATAGGGTTAGGGTTTGGGTTAGGGTTAGGGTTAGTTTTAGGGTTAGTCTTAGGGTTTGGGTTAGGGGTAGGATTAAGATTAGGATTAGGGTTTGGGTTTGCGTTAGGGTTAGGGTTAGGCTTAGGGTTAGTGTTAGGTTTCGGTTTTGGGTTTGGGTTAGGGTTAGGGTTAGTGCTAGGCTTAGGGTTTGGGTTAGGTTTAGGGTTAGGTTTATGGCTAGAGGTTAGTGGTTAGGAGTTGGGGTTACTGTGAGGGTTAGGATTAGGGTTAGGGTTAGGGTTTGGGTTAGAGTTATTGTTAGGATTAGTGTTAGGGTTAGGATTAGGGTTTGTGTTTGGGTTAGGGTTGGTTTACGTTTATGGTTAGGAATAGGGTTAGGGTTAGGTTTAGGGTTAGGGATAGTGTAAGGATTTGGGTTTGGGTTTGGATTAGGGTTAAGGTTAGGTTTTAGGGTATGAATTTGGGTTAGGGTTAGGGTTATGGCTAGGGTTAGGATTTGGGTTCGGTTTAGGGTTAGGATAGGGTTAGGGATTAGGGGTTTCGTTTAGGGTTTGGGTTAGGGTTAGGGTTAGTGTTAGGTTTAGGATTTGGGTTAGTGTTAGTGTTACGGTTAGCGGTAGTGTTAAGGTTAGGGTTTGGGTTAGCTTAGGGTTTGGGTTAGGGTTAGGGTGAGGGTTAGAGTTAGGGTTTGGGTTAAGGTTAGGGGTAGGGTTTGGGTTAGGTTTATTGTTAGGGGTAGGGTTAGGCTTTGTGTTAGAGTTAGGGTTAGGTTTTGGGTTTGGGTTTGGGTTAGGGTTAGGGTTAGGTTTAGGGTTAGGTTTAGGGTTTGTGTTAGGGTTAGGGTTTGGGTTTGGGTTAGGGTTAGGGTTAGGGTTAGGTTTAGGCTTTGTGTTTGGGTTAGGGTTTGGGTTAGGGATAGCGTTAGGGTTTGGGTTAGTGTTAGTGATAGGGTTAAGGTTCGGTTTTGGGTTAGGGTTAGGGTTAGGGTTAGGTTTAGGGTTGGGTTAGGGTTAGGGTTAGGGTTAGGCTTAGGGTTAGGGTTTATGTTAGGGTTAGGGTTACGCTTAAGGTTAGAGGTTAGTGGTTAGGAGTTGCGGTTACTGTTAGCGTTAGGATTAGGGTTAGGGTTAGGGTTAGAGTTAGGGTTTGGGTTATTTTTACAGATAGGGTTAGGTTTAGGGTTTGGTTTATGTTTAGGTTTAGGGTTAGGGTTTGGGTTTGGGTTAGGGTTAGGGTTAGGTTTAGGGTTTGGGTTAGGATTAGGATTAGGGTTAAGGTTAGGAATTAGTGGGTAGGGTTTATGGTTATGGTTAGGGGTAGAATTAAGGTTAGGGTTATGGTTTGGGTTAGGGTTAGGGTTATGGTTAGGGTTTGGGTTAGGGTTTGGTTTTGGGTTAGGGTTAGGGTTTCGATTTGGTTTAGAGTTAGGGTTAGGTCTACCGTTAGGTTTTGGGTTTGGGTTAGGGTTAGGTTTAGGTTTAGGGTTAGGGTTTGGGTTAGGTTTAGGGTTAGGGTTAAGGTTTGGTTAAGGGTTAGGGTTAGGGTTAGGGTTTGGGTTAGGGTTTGAGTGAGAGTTATGGTTAAGGTTTGGGTTAGGGATATGGTTAAGTTTTGGGTTAATGTTAGGGATAGGGTTAGCGTTCGGGTTTGGGTTAGGGTTAGTGTTAGGGTTAGGGTTTGGGTTAGGGTTAGGGTTAGGGTTAGGGTTTGGTTTTGGTTAGCGTTAGAGTTAGGATTAGGGTTAGGTTTAGGTTAGGGTTAGTGTTTTCATTTGAGTTCGGGATAGGTTTAGGGTTAGGGTTAGGAATAGGGTTAGAGTTTGGGTTAGGGTTAGGGTAGGGTTAGGGTTTGGGTTAGGGTTACGGTTACGGTTAAGGTTAGAGGTTAGTGGTAAGGAGTTGGGGTTACTATTAGGGTTAGGATTGGGGTTAGGGTTAGGGTTTGTGTTAGGGTTAGTGTTAGGGTTAGGGTTATTGTTAGTGTTAGGATTAGGGTTTGTGTTTGGGTTAGGGTTGATTTAAGTTTAGGCTTAGGAATAGGGTTAAGGTTAGGGTTAGGGTTAGGATTAGGGTTAGGGTTTGTGTTATGGTTAGGGTTAGGGTTACGGTTTGGTTTAGGGTTAGTGTTAGAATTAGGTTATGGGTTAGGTTTAGGGTTTGGGTTTGGGTTAAAGATAGGTTTAGGTTTAGGGTTTGGGTTAGGGTTAGGGTTTGCGTTAGGGTTAGTGTTAGGGTTAGGGTTAGGTTTTGGTTTCGGTTTAGGGTTAGTTTAGGGTTAGGGTAAGGGCTTAGGGGTTTGGGTTAGGGTTTAGGTTAGGGACAGGGTTAGGGTTCGGTTTAGTGTTTCGGTTAATGTTAGGGTTACGGTTAGGGTTAGTGTTAAGTTTAGGGTTTGGTTTAGCTTAGGGTTTGGGTTAGGGTTAGGGTTAGAGTTAGGGTTTGGGTTAGGGTTAGGTTTTGGTTTTTTTGTTAATGTTACGTTTAGGGTTAGGTTTAGGCTTTGTGTTATGGTTAGGGTTTGGGTTTGGGTTAGGGTTTGCGTTAGGGTTAGGGTTAGGTTTGGGTTTGGGTTAGGTTTAGTGTTAGGATTAGGTTTTGGGTTTGGGTAAAGGTTTGGTTAGAGGTAGGGTTTGGGATAGGGTTAGGGTTAGTTTTAGCGTTAGGGTTTGGGTTAGGGTTAGGGTTAGGCTTAAGGTTAGGGTGAGGGTTAAGTTTAGGGTTTTGGTTTTTGTTAGGGATAGGGTTTGGGTTTGGGTTAGGGTTAACGTTAGTGTTTGGGTTTTTGTTAGGGATAGGGTTAGGATTTGCGTTAGGGTTAGGGTTAGTGTTAGGGTTAGGTTTAGGGTTTGGGTTTGGTTTATGTTTACGGTTAGCGTTAGGGTTAGGGTTTGTGTTAGGGTTAGGGTTAGGGTTAGGGTTAGGGTTAGGGTTAGGCTTTGGATTTGGATTTGGGTTAGGGTTTGGATTTGGGTTACAGTTAGGGTTATTGCTATGGTTAGGGTTTGGGTTAGGGTTAGGATTAGGGTTTGGGTTAGGGTTAGTATTAGAATTAGGGTATGGGTTAGGGTTAGGGTTTGGGTTTGGGTTAAAGTTAGGGTTAGGGTTAGGGTTTGGGTTAGGGTTAGGGTTAGGGTTTGCGTTAGGGTTAGTGTTAGGGTTAGGGTTAGGGTTTGAGTTCGGTTTAGGTTTAGGTTAGGGTTAGGTTTAGGGCTTAGGGGTTAGGGTTCGGTTTTGGGTTAGGGTCAGGGTTAGGGTTAGGTTTAGGGTTTGGGTTAGTGTTAGGGTTATGGTTAGGGTTAGTGTTAAGGTTACGGTTTGGGTTAGCTTAGCATTTGGATTAGGGTTAGGGTTAGATTTAGGGTTAGGTTTTGGGTTTGGATTAGCGTTAGGGTTACGGTTAGGTTTAAGGTTTGTGTTAGGGTTAGGGCTTGGGTTTGGGTTAGTGTTATTGATAGGATTTGGATTTGGATTAAGGTTAGGGTTATGGCTAGGGTTAGGGTTTGGGTTAGGGTTTGGATTAGGGTATGGGTTAGGGTTCGTGTTAGATTTAGTGTATGGGTTAGGATTAGGGTTTGGGTTTGAGTTAAAGTTAGCGTTAGGGTTAGGGTTTGAGTTAGTGTTAGGGTTAGGGTTTGGGTTTGGGTTAGGTTTACTGTTAGGATTAGGGTTTGTTTTTGGGTTAAGGTTGGGTTAGGGGTAGGTTTAGGGATAGGGTTAGGGGTAGGGATAGGTTTAGGGTTTGGGTTAGCGTTAGGGTTAGGCTTAAGGTTAGGGTTAGTGTTAGGGTTAAGTTTAGGGTTTCGGTTTTTGTTAGGGATAGGGTTAGGGTTTGGGTTAGGGTTAGGGTTAGTTTTAGGGTTAGTCTTAGGGTTTGGGTTAGGGGTAGGATTAAGATTAGGATTAGGGTTTGGGTTTGCGTTAGGGTTAGGGTTAGGCTTAGGGTTCGTGTTAGGTTTCGGTTTTGGGTTTGGGTTAGGGTTAGGGTTAGTGCTAGGCTTAGGGTTTGGGTTAGGTTTAGGGTTAGGTTTATGGTTAGAGGTTAGTGGTTAGGAGTTGGGGTTACTGTGAGGGTTAGGATTAGGGTTAGGGTTAGGGTTTGGGTTAGAGTTATTGTTAGGATTAGTGTTAGGGTTAGGATTAGGGTTTGTGTTTGGGTTAGGGTTGGTTTACGTTTAGGGTTAGGAATAGGGTTAGGGTTAGGGTTAGGGTTAGGGATAGTGTAAGGATTTGGGTTTGGGTTTGGATTAGGGTTAAGGTTAGGTTATAGGGTATGAATTTGGGTTAGGGTTAGGGTTATGGCTAGGGTTAGGATTTGGGTTCGGTTTAGGTTTAGGATAGGGTTAGGGATTAGGGGTTTCGTTTAGGGTTTGGGTTAGGGTTAGGGTTAGTGTTAGGTTTAGGATTTGGGTTAGTGTTAGTGTTACGGTTAGCGGTAGTGTTAAGGTTAGGGTTTGGGTTAGCTTAGGGTTTGGGTTAGGGTTAGGGTGAGGGTTAGAGTTAGGGTTTGGGTTAAGGTTAGGGGTAGGGTTTGGGTTAGGTTTATTGTTAGGGGTAGGGTTAGGCTTTGTGTTAGAGTTAGGGTTAGGTTTTGGGTTTGGTTTTGGGTTAGGGTTAGGGTTAGGTTTAGGGTTAGGTTTAGGGTTTGTGTTAGGGTTAGGGTTTGGGTTTGGGTTAGGGTTAGGGTTAGGGTTAGGTTTAGGCTTTGTGTTTGGGTTAGGGTTTGGGTTAGGGATAGCGTTAGGGTTTGGGTTAGTGTTAGTGATAGGGTTAAGGTTCGGTTTTGGGTTAGGGTTAGGGTTAGGGTTAGGTTTAGGGTTGGGTTAGGGTTAGGGTTAGGGTTAGGCTTAGGGTTAGGGTTTATGTTAGGGTTAGGGTTACGCTTAAGGTTAGAGGTTAGTGGTTAGGAGTTGCGGTTACTGTTAGCGTTAGGATTAGGGTTAGGGTTAGGGTTAGAGTTAGGGTTTGGGTTATTTTTACAGATAGGGTTAGGTTTAGGGTTTGGTTTATGTTTAGGTTTAGGGTTAGGGTTTGGGTTTGGGTTAGGGTTAGGGTTAGGTTTAGGGTTTGGGTTAGGATTAGGATTAGGGTTAAGGTTAGGAATTAGTGGGTAGGGTTTATGGTTATGGTTAGGGGTAGAATTAAGGTTAGGGTTATGGTTTGGGTTAGGGTTAGGGTTATGGTTAGGGTTTGGGTTAGGGTTTGGTTTTGGGTTAGGGTTAGGGTTTCGATTTGGTTTAGAGTTAGGGTTAGGTCTACCGTTAGGTTTTGGGTTTGGGTTAGGGTTAGGTTTAGGTTTAGGGTTAGGGTTTGGGGTAGGGTTAGGGTGAGGGTTAGGGTTAAGATTTGGTTAAGGGGTAGGGTAAGGGTGAGGGTTTGGGTTAGGGTTTGAGTGAGAGTTATGGTTAAGGTTTGGGTTAGGGATAGGGTTAAGGTTTGGGTTAATGTTAGGGATAGGGTTAGCGTTCGGGTTTGGGTTAGGGTTAGTGTTAGGGTTAGGGTTTGGGTTAGGGTTAGGGTTAGGGTTAGGGTTTGGTTTTGGTTAGCGTTAGAGTTAGGATTAGGGTTAGGTTTAGGTTAGGGTTCGTGTTTTCATTTGAGTTCGGGATAGGTTTAGGGTTAGGGTTAGGAATAGGGTTAGAGTTTGGGTTAGGGTTAGGGTAGGGTTAGGGTTTGGGTTTGGGTTTGCGTTAGATTTAGGGTTAGGGTTTGGGTTAGGGTTAGGATTAGGGTTAGGTTTAGGGTAGGGTTATGGTTTCGGTTTGGATTAGGGTTAGGGTTAGGGTTAAGGTTTGATTACGGTTAGATTTATTCTTAGGGTTAGGGTTTGGGTTAGGGTTAGGGTTTGGGTTTCTGTTAGGGTTAGGGCTATGGTTTGGGTTATTGTTAGGTTTAGGGTGATGGTTAGCGTTAGGGTTACGGTTAGGGTTAGGGGATGGGTTAGGGGTTAGTCTTAGGCTTACGGTTTGGGTTAGGGTTAGGTTTAGGGTTAGGTTTAGGGTTTGGGTTAGTTTTAGGGTTAGGTTTAGGGTCAATTTTAGGGTTAGGGTTTGGCTTAGGGTTAGGTTTAGGGTTAGGGTTTGCGCTTGGGTCAGGGTTAAGTTTAGGGTTAAGGTTAGGGTTAGCGATTGTTATAGGGTTAGGCTTAGGGTTAGGGTTTGGTTTTGGGGGTGGGTGATGGTTAGGGTTAGGGTTAGAATTTCGGTTAGGTTAAGGGTTAGGGTTCGGGTTAGGGTTAGGGTTCGGGTTAGTGTTTGGGTTACTGTTAGGGTTTGGTTAGGGTTAGGTTTAATGTTTGGTTTACGGTTAGGTTTTGGGATAGGGTTAGGGTTACGGTTTGGGTTAGGGTTAGGGTTTACGGATTGGATTTGGTTTACACTTAGGGTTAAGTTTAGGTTTAGCATTAGGGTTAGGGTTAGGGTTTAGGTTAGGTTTAGGGTTAGGGTTGGGTTGGGGTTAGGGTTGGGGTTAGGGCTTGGATTAGCATTAGGGTTAGGTTTAGGATTTGGGTTTGGTTTTGGGTTAGCGTTAGAGTTAGTATTAGGGTTAGGTTTAGCGTTAGCGTTAGGGTTAGGGTATGGGTTAGGCTTAGTGTTTGCATTAGGACTAGGGTTCAGGTTAGGGTTTGGGTTAGGGTTAGGGTTAGCATTTCGGTTAGCATTACAGTGAGGGTTAGGGTTAGGGTTAAGGTTTGGGTTAGTGTTAGGTTTAGGGTTTCGGTTTGGGTTAGGGTTAAGGTTAGGGATAGGGTTAGGCTTAGTGTTTGCGTTAGCGTTAGGGTTATTGATAGGGTTCGGATTAGCGTTTGGGTTAGCGTTAGGGTTAGGGTTAGGGTTAATGTTAGTGTTTGGGTTAGGGTTAGGGTTACGTTTAGTGTTAGGGTTAGGTTTAGGGTTAGGGTTAGGATTAATATTAGGTTTTGGGTTAGGGTTACGGTTACGGTTTGCGTTTGGGTTAGGGTTAGGGTTAGGGTTAGGGTTAGGGTTAGGGTTTGGGTTTGGTTAAGAGTTAGGGCTAGGGTAAGGAATAGGGTTTGCATTAGGGTTAGGGTTAGGGTTAGCATTAGGGTTTGGGTTAGGGTTAGGGCTTGGGTTACGGTTAGGGTTAGGGTTAGGTTTAGGTTTAGGGTTAGGGTTAGAGTTTAGGGTCAGGGTTTGGGTTAATGTAAGGTTTAGGGTTATGGTTAGATTTAGGGTTAGGGTTAGCGTTAGGGTTTGGTTTGGGTTACGGTTAGGGGTTAGTGTTACGATTACGGTAGGTTTAGGGTTAGTGTTTGCATTTGGGTTCAGGATAGGTTTAGGGTTAGTTTTAGGAATACGGTTAGAGTTTGGGCTAGGGCTAGATTAGGGTTACGGTTTTGGTTTTGGTTTGGGTTTGGTTTAAGGTTAGAGGTTGGGTTAGGGTTAGGATTATTGTTAGGGTTAGCGTTAGGGTTACGGTTTCGGTTTGGATTAGGTTTAGGGTTAGGGTTTGATTAGGGTTAGATTTAGGGTTAGGGTTAGGGTTTGGGTTAGGGTTAGGGATTGGGTTTCTGTTAGGGTTAGGGCTATGGTTTGGGTTATTGTTAGGTTTATGGTTATGGTTAGCGTTAGGGTTACGGTTTTGGTTAGAGTAAGGGTTAGGGGTTAGGCTTAGGCTTAGGATTTGGGTCAGGGTTAGGTTTAGGTTTAGGGTTAGGGTTTGGGTTAGTTTTAGGGTTAGGTTTAGGATTAATTTTATTGTTAGGGTTTGGGTTAGGGTTAGGGTTTGCGTTTGGATTAGGGTTAGGTTTAGGGTTAAGGTTAGGGTTAGGGTTTGTTATAGGGTTAGGCTTAGGGTTAGGATTTGGTTTTGGGGGTGGGTGATGGTTAGGGTTAGGGTTAGAATTTCGGTTAGGGTAAGGATTAGGGTTCGGGTTAGGGTTAGGGTTAGGGTTAAGATCAGGGTCAGGGTCAGGGTTTGTGTTAGGGTTAGTGTTAGGGTAAGGGTTTGGGTTAGGGTTAGGGTGAAGGTTAGGATTTGGTTTAGGGTTGGGGATATGGATAGGGTTTGGGTTTGGGTTAGCGTTAGGGTTAGGATTAGGGTTAGGTTTTGGGTTAGGGTTAGGTTTAGGTTTTGGGTTAGGGTTAGGGTTAATGTTAGGGTTCAGCTTTGGGATTGGGTTAGGGCTAGGGTCAGGGTTAGAGTTAGGGTTTGTGTTAGGGTTAGTGTTAGGGTTAGGATTAGGGTTTGGTTTAGTGTTATTGTTATGGTTAGGGTTAGGTTTAGGGTTTGGGTTAGGGTTAGGTTTTGGGTTAGGGTTAGGGTTACAGTTAGGTTTAGGGTTAGGGTTAGGGTTAGGGTTAGAGTTAGGGTTAGGGTTAGGGTTTGAGTTTGGTTTTGGGTTACGTTAGAGTTAGGATTAGGGTTAGGTTTAGCGTTAGGGTTAGGGTTAGTGTATGGGTTCGCGTTAGGGTTTGCGTTAGGATTAGGGTTAAGGTTAGGGTTTGGGTTAGGATTAGGGTTAGGGTTAGTGTTAGGATTAGCATTTGCCTTAGATTTACGGTTAGGGTTAGGGTTAGGATCTGCGTTTGGGTTGGCGTTAGGGTGAGGGTTAGGCTTAGGTCTAGGGTTTGGGTTAGGGTTAGGGTTAGGGTTTGGGTTAGGGTTAGGGTTAGGTTTAGGGTTAGGGTTTGGGTTAGGGTTAGGGTTAGGGTTAGGGTTAGGGTTTGGATTAGGGTTAAGTTTAGGGTTAATGTTAGTGTTAGGGTTAGGGTTGGGGCTTGGTTTTGGTTTAGGTTTAGGGTTTCAGTTAGGGTTTGGGTTAGGGTTAGGTTTAGCATTTGCGTTACATTTAGTGTTTAGGTTAGGGTTAGGGTTAGCGTTTGGGTTAGCGTTAAGGTTAGGGTTAGCGATAATGTTACTGTTTGGATTAGGGTTAGGGTTAGGGTTAGGGTTTGCTTTTGGGTTAGGGTTAGGTGTAGGGTTAGGGTTAGGGTTTGCTTTTGGGTTAGGGTTAGGTGTAGGTTTAAGGTTAGGGTTTGGGTTAGGGTTAGGGTTTGGGTTTCTGTTAGGGTTAGGGCTATGGTTTGGGTTATTGTTAGGTTTAGGGTAATGGTTAGCGTTAGGTTTACGGTTAGGGTTAGGGTAAGGGTTAGGGGTTTGGCTTAGGCTTAGGGTTTGGGTTAGGGTTAGGTTACGGTTAGGGTTAGGGTTTGGGTTAGTTTTAGGATTAGGTTTAGGGTCAATTTTAGGGTTAGGGTTTGGCTTAGGGTTAGATTTAGGGTTAGGGTTTGCGTTTGGTTCAGGGTTAAGTTTAGGGTTAAGGTTAGGGTTAGCGATTGTTATAGGGTGAGGCTTAGGGTTAGGGTTTGGTTTTGGGGGTGGGTGATGGTTAGGGTTAGGGTTAGAATTTCGGTTAGGTTAAGGGTTAGGGTTCGGGTTAGGGTTAGGGTTCGGGTTAGTGTTTGGGTTAGTGTTACGGTTTGGTTAGGGTTAGGTTTAATGTTTGGTTTACGGTTAGGATTTGGGTTAGGGTTAGGGTTACGGTTTGGGTTAGGGTTAGGGTTTACGGATTGGATTTGGGTTACACTTAGGGTTAAGTTTAGGTTTAGCGTTAGGGTTAGGGTTTGGGTTTAGGTTAGGTTTAGGGTTAGGGTTAGGTTTGGGGTTAGGGTTGTGGTTAGGGCTTGGATTAGCGTTAGGGTTAGGGTTAGAATTTCGGTTTGGTTTTGGGTTAGCGTTAGAGTTAGTATTAGGGTTAGGTTTAGCGTTAGGTTTAGGGTTAGGGTATGGGTTAGGGTTAGTGTTTGGATTAGGACTAGGGTTAAGGTTAGTGTTTGGGTTAGGGTTAGGGTTAGCGTTTGGGTTAGCATTAGGGTGAGGGTTAGGGTTAGGGTTAGGGTTAATGTTGGGTTTGGGTTAGGGTTTGTGTTGCGGTAAGGGTTAGGTTTAGGGTTAGGGTTAGTATTAATGTTAGAGTTTGGGTTAGTGTTAGGGTTACGGTTAGGGTTAGGGTTTGGTTTAGGGTTAGGTTTAGGTTCAGGGTTAAAGTTAGGGTTTGGGTTAAAGTTAAGATTTGGGTTAGGGTTAGGGTTAGGCTTAGGCTTAGGGTTCGGTTTAGGATTTTGGTAAGGGTTTCGTTTAGTTTTAGGGTTAGGGTTAGAGGTGGTGGTTGGGTTGGTGTGAGGGTCAGGTTTAGTGTTAGGTTTAGTGTTAGGGTTAGGGTTTGGGTTAGGCTTAGGGATAGGGTTCGGGTTACGGTTTAGGTTAGGGTTAGGGTTAGGGTTTGGGTTTGTGTTAACGTTAGGTTTAGGATTAGGTTTAAGTTTAGGGATAGGGTTAGGTTTAGGGTTTGGGTTAGGGTTAGGGTCAGGTTTAGGGTTAGGGATTGGTTTAGGGTTAGGGTTAAGATTTGGGTTAGTGTTAGGTTTAGGGTTTGGGTTTGGGTTAGGGTTAAGGTTAGGGATAGGGTTAGGGTTAGTGTTTGCGTTAGCGTTAGGGTTATTGTTAGGGTTAGGATTAGCGTTTGGGTTAGCGTTAGCGTTAGGGTTAGGGTTAATGTTAGGGTTAATGCTAGTGTTTGAGTTAGGGTTAGGGTTAGGGTTAGGGGTACGTTTAGTGTTCGGGCTACGTTTAGGGTTAGGGTTAGGATTAATATTAGGTTTTGGGTTAGGGTTACGGTTACGGTTTGCGTTTGGGTTAGGGTTAGGTTTAGGGTTAGGGTTAGGGTTAGCGTTTGGGTTTGGTTAAGAGTTAGGGCTAGGGTAAGGAATAGGGTTTGCATTAGAGTTAGGGTTAGGGTTAGGATTAGGGTTTGGGTTAGGCTTAGGGTTTGGGTTACGGTTAGGGTTAGGGGTAGGTTTAGGTTTAGGGTTAGGGTTAGAGTTTAGGGTCAGGGTTAGGGTTAGTGTAAAGTTTAGGGTTATGGTGAGGTTTAGAGTTAGATGTAGCGTTAGGGGTTGCGATGGGTTACGGTTAGGGGTTCGTGTTACGATTACGGTAGGGTTAGGGTTAGTGTTTGCATTTGGGTTCGTAATAGGTTTAGGGTTAGGGTTAGGAATAGGCTTAGAGTTTGGGCTAGGGCTAGATTAGGGTTAGCGTTTTGGTTTTGGTTTGGGTTAGGTTTAGGGTTAGGGTTTGGGTTAGGGTTAGGATTAGGGTTAGGGTTAGCGTTAGGGTTTGATTAGGTTTAGATTTAAGGGTTAGGGTTAGGGTTTGGGTTAGGGTTAGGGTTTGGGTTTCTGTTAGGGTTAGGGCTATGGTTTGGGTTATTGTTAGGTTTAGGGTTATGGTTAGCGTTAGGGTTACGGTTTTGGTTAGGGTAAGGGTTAGGGGTTAGGTTTAGGCTTAGAATTTGTGTTAGGGTTAGGTTTAGGTTTAGGGTTAGGGATTGGGTTAGTTTTAGGGTTAGGTTTACGGTTAATTTTAGGGTTAGGGTTTGGGTTAGGGTTTGGGTTAGGGTGAGGGTTAGGGTTAGGGTTAGGCTTAGGGTTTGTGTTTGAGTTAGGGTTAGGTTTAGGGTGAGGGTTAGTGTTAGGGTTTCTGTTAGGGTTAGTGTTAGGGATTGGGTTTGGATTAGGGTTTGGGTTAGGGTTAGGGTTTGGGTTAGGGTTAGGTTTAGGTTTAGGATTTGATTTAGGGTTGGGGATATGGATAGGGTTTGGGTTTGGATTAGGGTTAGGGTTAGGATTAGGGTTAGGTTTTGGGTTTGTTATAGGGTTAGGCTTAGGGTTAGGATTTGGTTTTGGGGGTGGGTGATGGTTAAGGTTAGGGTTAGAATTTCGGTTAGGTTAAGGATTAGGGTTCGGGTTCGGGTTAGGGTTAGGGTTAAGATCAGGGTCAGGGTCAGGGTTTGTGTTAGGGTTAGTGTTAGGGTAAGGGTTTGGGTTAGGATTAGGGTGAAGGTTAGGATTTGATTTAGAGTTGGGGATATGGATAGGGTTTGGGTTTGGGTTAGCGTTAGGGTTAGGATTAGGTTTAGGTTTTGGGTTAGGGTTAGGTTTAGGTTTTGGGTTAGGGTTAGGGTTAATGTTAGGGTTCAGGTTTGGGATTGGGTTAGGGCTAGGGTCAGGGTTAGGGTTAGGGTTTGTGTTAGGGTTAGTGTTAGGGTTAGGATTAGGGTTTGGTTTAGTGTTAGGGTTATGGTTAGGGTTAGGTTTAGGGTTTGGGTTAGGGTTAGGTTTTAGGTTAGGGTTAGGGTTATAGTTAGGTTTAGGGTTAGGGTTAGGGTCAGGGTTAGGGTTAGAGTTAGGGTTAGGGTTAGGGTTTGAGTTTCGTTTTGGGTTACGTTAGAGTTAGGATTAGGGTTAGGTTTAGCGTTAGGGTTAGGGTTAGTGTATGTGTTAGGGTTAGGGTTTGGGTTAGTATTAATGTTAGGGTTTGGGTTTGTGTTAGGGTTAGGGTTAGAGTTAGGGTTTGGTTTAGGGTTAGGGTTAGGTTCAGGGTTAAGGTTAAGGTTAGGGTTTGGGTTAGGGTTTGGGTTAGGGTTAGGGTTAGGTTTAGGTTTAAGGTTAGGGTCTGGGTTAGGGTTAGGGTTAGGGTTAGGCTTAGGGTTTGTGTTTGAGTTAGGGTTAGGTTTAGGGTGAGGGTTAGTGTTAGGGTTTCTGTTAGGGTTAGTGTTATGGATTGGGTTTGGATTAGGGTTTGGGTTAGGGTTAGGGTTTGGGTTAGGGTTAGGTTTAGGTTTAAGGTTAGGGTCTGGGTTAGGGTTAGGGTTAGGGTTTGGTTTAGGGTTAGGGATAGGGTTAGGGTTAGGGTTTTGGGTTAGGTTTAGGGTTAGGCTTAGGGTTTGCGTTTGGGTTAGGGTTAGGTGTAGGTTTAAGTTTAGGGTTTGGGTTAGGGCTAGGGTTAGGGTTTGGGTTAGGGTTAAGGTTAGGTTTAGGGTTAGGGTTAGGGTTTGGGTTAGGGTTAGGGTTAGGGTTAGGGTTAGGGTTAGGGTTTGGGTTAGGGTTAAGTTTAGGGTTAATGTTAGGGTTAGGGTTAGGGTTGGGGTTTGGTTTTGGTTTAGGTTTAGGGTTTCGGTTAGGGTTAGGGTTAGGGTTAGGGTTAGCATTTGCGTTACATTTAGTGTTTAGGTTAGGGTTAGGGTTATCGTTTGGGTTAGCGTTAAGGTTAGGGTTAGTGATAATGTTATTGTTTGGCTTAGTGTTATGGTTAGGGTTAGGGTTAGGTTTAGGGTTAGGGGTATGGTTAGGGTGAGTGTTAATGTTAGTGTTTGAGTTAGGGTTAGGGTTAAATTTTGAGTTAGTTTTAGGGTTAGGGGTAGGGTTAGGGTTTTGGTTTCTGTTAGGCTTAGGCCTAGGGTTTGGGTTATTGTTAGTTTTAGGTTTAGGGTTAGCGTTAGGGTTAGGATTAGGGTTAGGTTTTGGGTTAGGGTTAGGTTTAGGTTTTGGGTTAGGGTTAGGGTTAGGGTTAGGGTTAAGGTTTGGGATTGGGTTAGGGCTAGGGTCAGGGTTAGGGTTAGGGTTTGTGTTAGGGTTAGTGTTAGGGTTATGATTAGGGTTTGGTTTAGTGTTAGGGTTATGGTTAGGGTTAGGTTTAGGGTTTGGGTTAGGGTTAGGTTTTGGGTTAGGGTTAGGGTTACAGTTAGGTTTAGGTTGAGGGTTATGGTTAGGGTTAGGGTTGGGGTTAGGGTTTGAATTAGAGTTAGGGTAAGGGTTAGAATTTAGGTTTGGTTTTGGGTTACGTTAGAGTTAGGATTAGGGTTAGGTTTAGCGTTTGGGTTAGGGTTAGGGTATGGGTTAGGGTTAGGGTGTGGGTTAGGATTAGGGTTAAGTTTAGGGTTTGGGTTAGGGTTAGGGTTAGGGTTAGGGTTAGGGTTAGGGTTAGGGTTAGCATTTGCGTTAGATTTACGTTTAGGGTTAGGGTTAGGATTAGCGTTTGGGTTAGTGTTAGGGTGAGGGTTAGGGTTAGGTTTAGGGTTAGGGTTAGTATTAATGTTAGGGTTTGGGTTAGTGTTAGGGTTAGGTTTAGGGTTAGGGTTTGGTTTAGGGTTAGGGTTAGGTTCAGGGTTAAGGTTAGGGTTAGGTTTGGGTTAGGGTTAGGGTTAGGGTTAGGGTTAGGGTTAGGGTTAGGGTTAGGGTTTTCGTTTGAGTTAGGGTTAGGTTTAGGGTGAGGGTTAGGGTTAGGGTTTCTGTTAGGGTTAGTGTTAGGGTTTGGGTTTCGATTAGGGTTTGGGTTAGGGTTAGGGTTTGGGTTAGGGTTTGGGTTAGGGTTAGGGTTTGGGTTAGGGTTAGGGTTAGGTTTAGGGTTAGGGTTACTGTTAGAGGTTAGGGTCAGGGTTAGGGTTAGTGTAAGGTTTAGGGTTATGGTTAGATTTAGGGTTAGGGTTAGCGTTAGGGTTTGGGTTGGGTTACGGTTAGGGGTTCGTGTTACGATTACGGTAGGGTTATGGTTAGTGTTTGCATTTGGGTTCGTAATAGGTTTAGGGTTAGGGTTAGGAATAGGCTTAGAGTTTGGGCTAGGGCTACATAAGGGTTAGGGTTTTGGTTTTGGTTTGGGTTAGGTTTAGGGTTAGGGTTTGGGTTAGGTTTAGGATTAGGGTTAGGGTTAGCGTTAGGGTTTGATTAGGTTTAGATTTAGGGTTAGGGTTGGGGTTTGGGTTAGGGTTAGGGTTTGGGTTTCTGTTAGGGTTAGGGCTATGGTTTAGGTTACTGTTAGGTTTAGGGTTATGGTTAGCGTTAGGGTTACGGTTAGGGTTAGGGTAAGGGTTAGGGGTTAGTCTTAGGCTTAGGATTTGGGTTATGGTTAGGTTTAGGTTTAGGGTTAGGGTTTGGGTTAGTTTTAGGGTTAGGGTTTGGGTTAGGGTTTAGGTTAGGGTTAGGGTTTGCGTTTGGATTAGGGTTAGGTTTAGGGTTAAGATTAGTGTTTGGGTTTGTTATAGGGTTAGGCTTAGGGTTAGGATTTGGTTTTGGGGGTCGTTGATGGATAGGGTTAGGGTTAGAATTTCGGTTAGAGTAAGGATTAGGGTTCGGGTTAGGGTTAGGGTTAGGGTTAGGATCAGGGTCAGGGTCAGGGATTGAGTTAGGGTTAGTGTTAGGGTAGGGGTTTGGGGTAGGGTTAGGGTGAAGTTTAGGATTTGTTTTAGGGTTGGGGATATACATAGGGTTTGGGTTTGGGTTAGCTTTAGGGTTAGGATTAGGGTTAGGTTTTGGGTTAGGGTTAGGTTTAGGTTTTGGGTTAGGGTTAGGGTTAGGGTTAGGGTTCAGGTTTGTGATTGGGTTAGGGCTAGGGTCAGGGTTAGGGTTAGTTTTTGTGTTAGGGTTAGTGTTAGGGTTAGGATTAGGGTTTGGTTTAGTGTTAGGGTTATGGTTAGGTTTAGGTTTAGGGTTTAGGTTAGGGTTAGGTTTAGGGTTAGGTTTAGGGTTACAGTTAGGTTTAGGGTTAGGGTTAGGGTTAGGGTTAGAGTTAGGGATAGTGTTAGGGCTTGAGTTTGGTTTTGTGTTACGTTAGAGTTAGGATAAGGGTTAGGTTTAGCGTTAGGGTTAGGGTAGGTTATGGGTTAGGGTTAGGGTTTGGGTTAGGATTAGGGTTAAGGTTAGGGTTTGGGTTAGGGTTAGGGTTAGGGTTAGGGTTAGCATTGGCCTTAGATTTACGTTTAGGGTTAGGGTTAGGATTAGCGTTTGGGTTAGCGTTAGGGTGAGGGTTAGGGTTAGGTTTAGGGTTTGGGTTAGTATTAATGTTAGGGTTTGGGTTAGTGTTAGGGTTCGGCTTAGGGTTAGGGTTTGGTTTAGGGTTAGGGTTCGGTTCAGGGTTAAGGTTAGTGTTAGGGTTTGGGTTGGGGTTAGGGTTAGGGTTAGGGTTAGGGTTTGCGTTTGAGTTAGGGTTTGGATTAGGGTTTCGCTTAGGGTTAGGGTTTGGGTTAGTGGTAGGTTTATTTTTTAAGGTTAGGGTTTGTGTTAGGGTTAGGGTTAGGGTTAGGGTTTGGGTTAGGGTTAGGGATAGGGTTAGGTTTAGGGTTTGGGTTAGGTTTAGGGTTTGGCTTAGGGTTTGCGTTTGGGTTAGGGTTAGGTGTAGGTTTAAGTTTAGCGTTTGGGTTAGGGTTAGGGTTTGGGTTAGGGTTAGGGTTAGGTTTAGGGTTAAGGTTTGGGTTAGGGTTAGGGTTAGGGTTAGGGCTATGGTTTGGGTTAGGGTTAAGTTTAGGGTTAATGTTAGGCTTAGGGTTAGGGTTGGGGTTTGATTTTGGTTTAGGTTTAGGGTTTCGGTTAGGGTTAGGGTTAGGGTTAGCATTGGCGTTTCATTTAGTGTTTAGGTTAGGGTTAGGGTGAGCGTTTGGGTTAGCGTTAAGGTTAGGGTTAGCGATAATGTTAGGGTTTGGCTTAGGGTTAGGGTTAGGGTTAGGGGTAGGTTTAGGGTTAGCGGTATGGTTAGGGTTAGGGTTAATGTTAGTGTTTGGGTTAGGGTTAGGGTTAAATTTTGGGTTAGTTTTAGGGTTAGGGGTAGGGTTAGGGTTTTGGTTTCTGTTAGGGTTAGGCCTAGGGTTTGCGGTATTGTTAGTTTTAGGGTTAGGGTTAGCGTTAGGGTTAGGATTAGGGTTAGGTTTGGGGTTAGGGTTAAATTTAGGTTTTGGGTTAGGGTTAGGGTTAGGGTTAGGGTTAAAGTTTGGGATTGGTTTAGGGGTAGGGTCAGGGTTAGGGTTAGGGTTTGTGTTAGGGTTAGTGTTAGGGTTAGGATTAGGGTTTGGTTTAATGTTAGGGTTACGGTTAGGGTTAGGCTTAGGGTTTGGGTTAGGGTTATGTTTTGGGTTAGGGTTAGGGTTACAGTTAGGTTTAGGATTAGGGTTAGGGTTAGGGTTAGGGTTGGGTTTAGGGTTAGGGTTAGTTTTAGGGTAAGGGTTAGGGTTAGGGTTAGGGTTAGGTTTAGGGTTTGGGTTAGTATTAATGGTAGGGTTTGGGTTAGTGTTAGGGTTAGGCTTAGGGTTAGGCTTTGGTTTAGGGTTAGGGTTCGGTTCAGGGTTAAGGTTAGTGTTAGGGTTTGGGTTGGGGTTAGGGTTAGGGTTAGGGTTAGGGTTTGCGTTTGAGTTAGGGTTTGGATTAGGGTTTCGCTTAGGGTTAGGGTTTGGGTTAGTGGTAGGTTTATTTTTTAAGGTTAGGGTTTGTGTTAGGGTTAGGGTTAGGGTTAGGGTTAGGGTTTGGGTTAGGGTTAGGGATAGGGTTAGGTTTAGGGTTTGGGTTAGGTTTAGGGTTAGGCTTAGGGTTTGCGTTTGGGTTAGGGTTAGGTGTAGGTTTAAGTTTAGCGTTTGGGTTAGGGTTAGGGTTTGGGTTAGGGTTAGGGTTAGGTTTAGGGTTAAGGTTTGGGTTAGGGTTAGGGTTAGGTTTAGGTTTAGGGTTAGGGTTAGAGTTTAGGGTCAGGGTTAGGGTTAGTGTAAGGTTTAGGGTTATGGTTAGATTTAGGGTTAGGGTTAGCGTTAGGGTTTGGGTTGGTTTACGGTTAGGGATTCGTGTTACGATTACGATAGGGTTAGGTTTAGTGTTTGCATTTGGGTTCGTAATAGGTTTAGGGTTAGGTTTACAGTTAGGGTTTGGGTTAGGGTTAGGATTAGGGTTAGGGTAGCGTTAGGGTTTGATTAGGTTTAGATTTAGGGTTAGGGTTAGGGTTTGGGTTAGGGTTAGGGTTTGGGTTTCTGTTAGGGTTAGGGCTATGGTTTCGATTATTGTTAGGTTTATGGTTATGGTTAGCGTTAGGGTTACGGTTAGGGTTAGGGTAAGGGTTAGGGGTTAGTCTTAGGCTTAGGATTTGGTTTATGGTTAGGGTTAGGGTTAGGGTTAGGGTTTGGGTTAGGGTTAGGGTCAGGTTTAGGGTTAGGGATTGGGTTAGGGTTAGGGTTAAGGTTTGGGTTAGTGTTAGGTTTAGGGTTTGGGTTTGGGTTAGGGTTAAGGTTAGGGATAGGGTTAGGCTTAGTGTTTGCGTTAGCGTTAGGGTTATTGATAGGGTTCGGATTAGCGTTTGGGTTAGCGTTAGGGTTAGGGTTAGGTTTAATGTTAGGGTTAGGGTTACGTTTAATGTTAGGGTTAGATTTAGGGTTAGGGTTAGGATTAATATTAGGTTTTGGGTTAGGGTTACGGTTACGGTTTGCGTTTGGGTTAGGGTTAGGTTTAGGGTTAGGGTTAGGGTTTAGGTTTGGTTAAGAGTTAGGGCTAGGGTAAGGAATAGGGTTTGCATTAGGGTTAGGGTTAGGGTTAGGGTTAGGGTTTGGGTTAGGGTTAGGGCTTGGGTTACGGTTAGGGTTAGGGTTAGGTTTAGGTTTAGGGTTAGGGTTAGAGTTTAGGGTCAGGGTTTGGGTTACTGTAAGGTTGAGGGTTATGGTTAGATTTAGGGTTAGGGTTACCGTTAGGGTTTGGGTTGGGTTACGGTTAGGGGTTAGTGTTACGATTACGGTAGGGTTAGGGTTAGTGTTTGCATTTGGGTTCGGGATAGGTTTAGGGTTAGGTTTAGGAATACGGTTAGAGTTTGGGCTAGGGCTAGATTAGGGTTAGGGTTTTGGTTTTGGTTTGGGTTAGGTTTAGGGTTAGGGTTTGGGTTAGGGTTAGGATTATGGTTAGGGTTAGCGTTAGAGTAACGGTTTCGGTTTGGATTAGGGTTAGGGTTAGGGTTTGATTAGGGTTAGATTTAGGGTTAGGGTTAGGGTTAGGGTTTGGGTTTCTGTTAGGGTTAGGGCTATGGTTTGGGTTATTGTTAGGTTTATGGTTATGGTTAGCGTTAGGGTTACGGTTTTGGTTAGGGTAAGGGTTAGGGGTTAGGCTTAGGCTTAGGATTTGTGTCAGGGTTAGGTTTAGGTTTAGGGTTAGGGTTTTGGTTAGTTTTAGGGTTAGGTTTAGGGTTAATTTTAGGGTTAGGGTTTGGGTTAGGGTTTGGGTTAGGGTTAGGGTTTGCGTTTGGATTAGGGTTAGGTTTAGGGTTAAGGTTAGGGTTAGGGTTTGTTATAGGGTTAGGCTTAGGGTTAGGATTTGGTTTTGGGGGTGGGTGATGGTTAGGGTTAGGGTTAGAATTTCGGTTAGGGTAAGGATTAGGGTTCGGGTTAGGGTTAGGGTTAGGGTTAAGATCAGGGTCAGGGTCAGGGTTTGTGTTAGGGTTAGTGTTAGGGTAATGGTTTGGGTTAGGGTTAGGGTGAAGGTTAGGATTTGGTTTAGGGTTGGGGATATGGATAGGGTTTGGGTTTGGGTTAGCGTTAGGGTTAGGATTAGTGTTAGGTTTTGGGTTAGGGTTAGGTTTAGGTTTTGGGTTAGGGTTAGGGTTAATGTTAGGGTTCAGGTTTGGGATCGGGTTAGGGCTAGGGTCAGGGTTAGAGTTAGGGTTTGTGTTAGGGTTAGTGTTAGGGTTAGGATTAGGGTTTGGTTTAGTGTTATTGTTATGGTTAGGGTTAGGTTTAGGGTTTGGGTTAGGGTTAGGTTTAGGGGTATTATTAGGGTTTGTGTTAGGGTTAGGATTAGGGTTAGGATTAGCGTTAGGGTTTTGGTTAGGGTTAGGGTTAGGGTTAGGATTAGGGTTAGGTTTAGTGTTAGGGATAGGGTAAGTGTTTGTGTTAGGGTTGGGGTTAGGTTTAGGGTTAGGATTAAGGTTTGGGTTAGGGTTAGTGTTTGGGTTAGGGTTAGGGTTTGGGTTAGTGTTAGTGTTTGGGTTAGGGTTAGGGTTAGGGTTAGGGTTAGGGTTAGGGTTATTTTTAGGGTTAGGATTAGGGTTAGGGTTAGGGTTAGGGTTAGGGTTAGGGTGTGGTTTAGGGTTAGGGTTAGGGTTTGGTTTAGGGTTAGGGTGTGGTTTAGGGTTAAGTTTAGTTTTAGGGTTAGGGTTTGGGTTAGGAATAGGGTTAGGGTAATTGTTAGGGTTTGGGTTTGGGTTAGGGTTAGGGTTAAGTTTAGGGTTAGGGTTTAGGTTGGGTTTTTGGTTAGGGTTAGGGTTATGGTTAGGGTTTTGGGCTTGGGTTAACGTTAGGGTTAGGTTTAAGGTTAGGGTTAGGCTAGGCGTTGGGGTTAGGGGTTGGTTTAGGGTTAGGGTTAGGATTAGTGTTTGGGTTAGGTTTAGGGTTAGGTTTAACGTTAGGGTTTCGGTTAGGATTAGGCTTAGTGTTAGGGTTATGTTTAGGTTTATAGTTAGTGTTAGTGTTAGGGTTTGGGTTTGGATTAGGGGTAGAGTTAGGGTTAGGGTTAGTGTTAGGGTTTGGGTTAGGGTTAGGGTTAGGTTTTGGGTTTGGGTTAGGTTTAGTGTTATTGTTAGGGTTAGGGTTTGGATTAGGGTTAGGGATAGGATTAGGATTAGGATTAGGGTTTGGGTTAGGGTTAGGTTTAGGGTTAGGGTTACGGTTTGGGTTAGGGTTAAGGTTAGGGTTAGGGTAAGGTCTGGTTTAGCGTTAGGGTTTAGGGTTAGGTTCAGCGTTAGGGTTTGTGTTAGGGTTATTGTTAGGGTTAGGGTTACGGTTTGGGTTTGGGTTAGGTTTAGGGTTAGGTTTAGGGTTAGGAATAGGGTTTGGGTTTGAGTTAGGGTTAGGGTTAGGGTTAGGGTTAGGGTTTGGGTTAGGTTTAGGTTTAGGGTTATGAATAGGGTTAGGGTTTGTGTTAGGGTTAGGGTTAGGGTAAGGGTTAAGTTTAGGGTTTGGTTTGGGTTAGGGTTAGTGTTAGGTTTAGGGTTAGGATTAGTGTTTGGGTTAGGGTTAGGGTTAGGGTTAGGGTTTTTGTTAGAGTTAGGGTTAGGGTTATGGTTAGCGTTAGGGGTTGGTTTGGTTTAAGGTTAGTGTTAAGTGTAGGGTTAGGCTTAGGTTTGGGTTTAGGGTTAGGGTTAGGGTTAGGTTTAGAGTTAGGTTAGGTTTATGTTTAGGGTTAGGGTTAGGGTTATGGTACGGGTTAGGGTTAGGGTTAGGGTTAGGGTTTGGGTTAGGGTTAGGGTTAGGGTTAGGGTTAGTTTTAGGGTTAGTGTTAGGGTTAGGTTTATGGATAGGATTACGATTAGGGTTACGGTTTGGGTTAGGGTTAGGTTTAGATTTAGCGTTAGGGTTTGGTTTAGGGTTAGGGTTAGGGTTATGGTTAGG
>CM069534.1:84255000-84257500 GCA_035773235.1 Eospalax fontanierii
TTTAACGTTAGGGTTTGGGTTAGGATTAGGCTTAGTGTTAGGGTTAGGTTTAGGTTTTCGGTTAGGGTTAGGTTTAGGGTTAGGGTTATGTTTAGGTTTAGGATTAGTTTTAGGGTTGGGTTTAGGGTTCGGTTTAGGGTTAGGGTAAGTATTAGGGTTTGGGTTAGGGTAAGGGTTAGGGTTTGGTTTAGGGTTAGGGTTAGGGTTAGGGTTCGGGGTTAGGGGTTAGGTGTTACGGTTATGTTTAGGTTTTGGGTTAGTGTTAGGGTTAGGGTTTGGGTTTGCGTTAGGGGTAGAGTTAGGGTTAGGGTCAGTGTTAGGGTTTGGGTTAGGGTTACGGTTAGGTTTTGGGTTAGGGTTAGGGTTAGGATTAGGGTTAGCGTTCGTTTTAGGTTTAGGGTTAGGGTTTGGGGTTAGGGGTTAGGGATTAGGGGTTATGGTTAGGGTTAGGATTTTCTATTGGATGAGGATTAGTGTTAATGTTAGGGTTTATGTGAGGGTGAGCGTTGGGGTTAGGGTTATTGTTTCTGTTAGGGTTAGAGTTAGGGTTAGGGTTCGGATTTAGTTTAGGGTTAGGGTTTCGGCTAGGTTGAGGACTAGGGTTAATGTTAGGTTTAGGTTGAGGGTTACAGTTAGTGTTAGGGTTTGGGTTAGGGTTAGGGTTAGGTTTTGGTTTAGGGTTAGGGTTAGGTTAGGCTTAGGCTTAGGGTTAGGGTTAGGGTTAGGGTTAGGGTTGGGGTTCGGTTTTTGTTTGGTTTAGGGTTAAGTTTAGGGTTAGGGTTAGGGTTAGGGTTAGGGTTAGGGTTTGGGTTTGGGTTAGGGTTATTGTTAGGGTTAGGGTTCAGATTAGGGTTAGGGATAGGATTACGATTAGGATTAGGGTTTGGGTTAGGGTTAGGTTTAGGTTTAGGATTACGGTTTGGGTTAGGGTTAGGGTTAGAGTTAGGGTAAGGTTTGGTTTAGCGTTAGGGTTAGGGTTAAGTTCAGCGTTAGGGTTTGTGTTAGAGTTATTGTTAGGGTTAGGGTTAGGGTTTGGGTTTGGCTTAGGGTTAGGGTTAGGTTCAGGTTTAGGAATAGGGTTTGGGTTTGGGTTAGGATTAGGGTTAGGGTTCGGTTTTGGGTTAGGTTTAGGTTTAGGGTTAGGAATAGGGTTAGGGTTTGTGTTAGGGTTAGGGTTAGGGTTGGGGTTACGGGTAGGGTTAGGGGTTGGGTTAGAGTTAGGGTTAGGGTTATGGTTAAGGTTAGGGTTTGGTTTGGTTTAAGGTTAGTGTTAAGTTTCGGGTTAGGCTTAGGTTTGGGTTTACGGTTAGGGTTAGGGTTAGGTTTAGGGTTAGGTTTTGGATTTGGGTTAGGTTTGCGTTTAGGGTTAGGGTTAGGGTTATGGTACGGGTTAGGGTTAGGGTTATGGTTTGGGTTAGGGTTAGGGTTAGGTTTAGGGTTAGGTTTTAGGGTTAGTGTTAGGGTTAGGTTTAGGGATAGGATTACGATTAGGGTTACGGTTTGGGTTAGGGTTAGGGTTAGGTTTAGGGTTAGGGTTTGGTTTAGGGTTAGGGTAAGGGTTATGGTTAGGGTTTGGGTTTGGTTTAACGTTAGGGTTAGGGTTAGGGTTAGGGTTAGGGTTAGGGTTAGGGTTAGGGTTAGTGTTAGCATTACGGTTAGGGTTTGGGTTAGGTTTAGGTTTAGGATTAAGGTTTGGGTTAGGGTTAGGGTTTGGGTTAGGGTTAGTGTTTGGGTTAGGGTTAGGGATAGGGTTAGGGTTAGGGTTATTTTTAGGGTTAGGATTAGGGTTAGGGTTAGGGTTAGCGTTAGGGTTAGGTTTAGGGTTAGGGTTAGGGTTCGGGTTAGGGTTAGGGTTAGGGTTAGGGTTAGGGTTAGGGTTTGATTTAGGTTTAGGTTTAAGGTACGGGGTTAGGGCTTAGGGGTTATGGTTAGGGTTAGGATTAGGTTTGGGATAGGGTTAGTGTTAATGTTAGGGTTTGGGTGAGGGTTAGGATTAGGGTTTCTGTTAGGGTTAGGGTTAGGGTGAGGGTTAGGATTAGGGTTTAGGTTAGGGTTAGGGTTTCGGTTAGGGTTAGGACTAGTGTTAGGGTTAGGGTTAGGTTTAGAGTTAGTGTTAGTGTTAGGGTTTGGGTTTGGATTAGGGGTAGAGTTAAGGTTAGGGTTAGTGTTAGGGTTTGGATTAGGGTTAGGGTTAGGTTTTGGGTTAGGGTTAGGGTTAGGGTTTGGTTTGGGTTATGGTTAGAGTTAGGGTTAGGTTTTGGGTTAGGGTTAGGGTTAGTGTTAGGTTTAGGATTAGGGTTACAGTTTGGTTTAGATTTAGGTTTAGGGTTCGGAGTTAGGGCTTAGGGGTTATGGTTAGGGTTAGGGTTAGGTTTTGGGTTAGGGTTAGGGTTAGGATTAGGGTTAGGGTTAGTGTTAGGGTTTGGGTTAGGGTTAGAATTAGGGTTAGGGTTAGGATTAAGTTTTTGGTTACGGTTAGGGTTAGGATTAGTGTTAGGTT
>CM069534.1:84270000-84272500 GCA_035773235.1 Eospalax fontanierii
GGTTAGTGTTAGGTTTAGGTTTAGGGTTACAGTTAGTGTTAGGGTTTGGGTTAGGGTTAGGGTTAGGTTTTGGTTTAGGGTTAGGGTTAGGGTTAGGCTTAGGCTTAGGGTTAGGGTTAGGGTTAGGGTTAGGGTTGGGGTTCGTTTTTTGTTTGGTTTAGGGTTAAGTTTAGGGTTAGGGTTAGGGTTAGGGTTAGGGTTTGGGTTTGGGTTAGGGTTATTGTTAGGGTTAGGGTTCAGATTAGGGTTAGGGATAGGATTACGATTAGGATTAGGGTTTGGGTTAGGGTTAGGTTTAGGTTTAGGGTTACGGTTTGGGTTAGGGTTAGGGTTAGAGTTAGGGTAAGGTTTGGTTTAGCGTTAGGGTTAGGGTTAAGTTCAGCGTTAGGGTTTGTGTTAGAGTTATTGTTAGGGTTAGGGTTAGGGTTTGGGTTTGGCTTAGGGTTAGGGTTAGGTTCAGGTTTAGGAATAGGGTTTGGGTTTGGGTTAGGATTAGGGTTAGGGTTCGGTTTTGGGTTAGGTTTAGGGTTAGTGTTAGGAATAGGGTTAGGGTTTGTGTTAGGGTTAGGGTTAGGGTTAGGGTTACGGTTAGGGTTAGGGGTTGGGTTAGAGTTAGGGTTAGGGTTATGGTTAAGTTTAGGGATTGGTTTGGTTTAAGGTTAGTGTTAAGTTTCGGGTTAGGCTTAGGTTTGGGTTTACGGTTAGGGTTAGGGTTAGGTTTAGGGTTAGGTTTTGGATTTGGGTTAGGTTTGCGTTTAGGGTTAGGGTTAGGGTTATGGTACGGGTTAGGGTTAGGGTTATGGTTTGGGTTAGGGTTAGGGTTAGGTTTAGGGTTAGGTTTTAAGGTTAATGTTAGGGTTAGGTTTAGGGATAGGATTACGATTAGGGTTACGGTTTGGGTTAGGGTTAGGGTTAGGGTTAGGTTTAGGGTTAGGGTTTGGTTTAGGGTTAGGGTAAGGGTTATGGTTAGGGTTTGGGTTTGGTTTAACGTTAGGGTTAGGGTTAGGGTTAAGGTTAGGGTTAGGGTTAGGGTTAGTGTTAGCATTACGGTTAGGGTTTGGGTTAGGTTTAGGTTTAGGATTAAGGTTTGGGTTAGGGTTAGGGTTTGGGTTAGGGTTAGTGTTTGGGTTAGGGTTAGGGTTAGGGTTAGGGTTAGGGTTATTTTTAGGGTTAGGATTAGGGTTAGGGTTAGGGTTAGCGTTAGGGTTAGGTTTAGGGTTAGGGTTAGGGTTCGGGTTAGGGTTAGGGTTAGGGTTAGGGTTAGGGTTAGGGTTTGGTTTAGGTTTAGGTTTAAGGTTCGGGGTTAGGGCTTAGGGGTTATGGTTAGGGTTAGGATTAGGTTTTGGGATAGGGTTAGTGTTAATGTTAGGGTTTGGGTGAGGGTTAGGATTAGGGTTTCTGTTAGGGTTAGGGTTAGGGTGAGGGTTAAGATTAGGGTTTAGGTTAGGGTTAGGGTTTCGGTTAGGGTTAGGACTAGTGTTAGGGTTAGGGTTAGGTTTAGAGTTAGTGTTAGTGTTAGGGTTTGTGTTTGGATTAGGGGTAGAGTTAAGGTTAGGGTTAGTGTTAGGGTTTGGGTTAGGGTTAGGGTTAGGTTTTGGGTTAGGGTTAGGGTTAGGGTTTGGTTTGGGTTATGGTTAGAGTTAGGGTTAGGTTTTGGGTTAGGGTTAGGGTTAGTGTTAGGTTTAGGATTAGGGTTACAGTTTGGTTTAGATTTAGGTTTAGGGTTCGGAGTTAGGGCTTAGGGGTTATGGTTAGGTTTAGGGTTAGGTTTTGGGTTAGGGTTAAGGTTAGGATTAGGGTTAGGGTTAGTGTTAGGGTTTGGGTTAGGGTTAGAATTAGGGTTAGGGTTAGGATTAAGTTTTTGGTTACGGTTAGGGTTAGGATTAGTGTTAGGTTTAGTGTTTTTGTTTGGGTTAGGTTTAGGTTTAGGCAGAGGTTTTGTGTTTGGTTAAGGGTTAGGTTTAGGGTTAGGGTTATGGTTATGGTTTGGGTTAGGGTTAGGGTTAGAATTAGGGTTTGGGTTAGTGATAGGGTTAGGGTAAGGGTTTGAGTTAGGGTTAGGGTTAGGGTAAGGTTTAGGTTTTGTGTTAGGGTTAGGGTTAGGATTAGACTTCGGTTTAGGGTTAGGTTTTGGGTGAGGGTTAGGGTTAGGATTAGGGTTAGGGTTAGTGTTTGTGTTTGGGTTAGTGTTAGGGTTAGGTTTAGAGTTACACTTTGGGTTACGGTTAGGGTTAGGATTAGGGTTAGGGTTCGTGATTTGCTTTGGGTTAGGGTTAGAGTTAGGGTTAGGTTTTGGGTTAGGGTTAGGTTTAGGCTTAGGTTTAGGGTTAGGGTTACAGTTTGGTTTAGAATTAGGGTTAGGGTTCGGGGTTAGGGCTTAGGGGTTATGGTTAGGGTTAGGGTTAGGTTTTGGGTTAGGGTTAGGGTTAGGATTAGGGTTAGGATTAGGGATATTATTAGGGTTTGGGATAGGGTTAGGATTAGGGTTAGGGTTAGCGTT
>CM069534.1:84277500-84290000 GCA_035773235.1 Eospalax fontanierii
TTAGGGTTAAGTTTAGGGTTAGGGTTTAGTTTAGGTTTAGGGTTAGGGCTCGGGTTTAGGGGTTAGGGGTTATGGTTAGGGTTATGATTATGTTTTGGATTAGCCTTAGTGTTAATGTTAGGGTTTGGGTGAGGGTGAGGGTTAGGGTTAGGGTTAGGGTTTCTGTTAGGGTTAGATTTAGGGTTAGGGTTAGGGTTTAGGTTAGGGTTAGGGTTTCGGTTAGGGTTAGGGACTAGGGTCAGGATTAGGTGTAGGTTTAGGGTTACTGTTAGTGTTAGGGTTTGATTTAGGGTTAGGGTTAGGATTTGGGTTAGGGTTTGGGTTAGGATTAGGGTTAGGGGTAGGCTTAGGGTGAGGGTTAATGTTTGCTTTGGGTTAGGGTTAGAGTTAGGTTTACATTTTGGGTTAGGGTTAGGGTTACGGTTAGGTTTAGGTTTAGGGTTACAGTTAGGGTTAGGTTTAGGGTTAGGGTTACGGTTTGGGTTTGGGTAAGGGTTAGGGTTATGGTAAGGTTTGGTTTAGCGTTAGGGTTTAGGGTTAGGTTCAGCGTTAGTGTTTGTGTTAGGGTTATTGTTAGGGTTAGGGTTACGGTTTGGGTTTGGGTTAGGGTTAGGGTTAGGATTAGGGTTAGGAATAGGGTTTGGGTTTGAGTTAGGGTTAGGGTTAGTGTTAG
The DNA here is from genome assembly GCA_035773235.1 of Eospalax fontanierii. NCBI lineage: Eukaryota > Metazoa > Chordata > Mammalia > Rodentia > Spalacidae > Eospalax > Eospalax fontanierii. The sequence goes on from CM069534.1 coordinate 84,278,174, forward strand.
GGTTAGGGTTTGGGTTAGGTTTAGGTTTAGGGTTAGGAATAGGGTTAGGGTTTGTTTTAGGGTTAGTGTTAGGGTAAGGGTTAAGTTTAGGGTTTGGTTTGGGTTAGGGTTAGGGTTAGGGTTAGGGTTAGGATTAGTGTTTGGATTAGGGTTAGGGTTAGAGTTTTTGTTAGAGTTAGGGTTAGGGTTATGGTTAGCGTTAGGGTTTGGTTTGGTTTAAGGTTAGTGTTAAGTGTAGGGTTAGGCTTAGGTTTGGGTTTAGGGTTAGGGTTAGGGTTAGCTTTAGGGTTAGGTTAGGTTTATGTTTAGGGTTAGGGTTAGGGTTATGGTACGGGTTAGGGTTAGGGTTAGGGTTAGGGTTTGGGTTAGGGTTAGGGTTAGGGTTAGGGTTAGGTTTTAGGGTTAGTGTTAGGGTTAGGTTTATGGATAGGATTACGATTAGGGTTACGGTTTGGGTTAGGGTTAGGTTTAGATTTAGCGTTAGGGTTTGGTTTAGGCTTAGGGTTAGGGTTATGGTTAGGGTTTGGGTTTGGGTTAACGTTAGGGTTAGGGTTAGGGTTAGGTTTAGGGTGAGGTTTTGGGTTTGGGTTAGGGTTAGGTTTAGGTTTAGGGTTAGGGTTATGGTTTGGGTTAGGGTTAGCGTTAGGGTTAGGGTTTGGGTTAGGGTTTGGTTTAGTGTTAGGGTGTGGTTTAGGGTTAAGTTTAAGTTTAGGGTTAGGGTTTGGGTTAGGGATAGGGTTAGGGTTATTGTTAGGGTTTGGGTTTGGGTTAGGGTTAGGGTTAAGGTTAGGGTTAGTGTTTAGGTTGGGTTTAGGTTTAGGGTTAGTGTTATGGTTAGGGTTTGGGTTTGGGTTAACGTTAGGGTTAGGGTTAGGGTTAGGGTTAGGCTAGGCGTTGATGTTAGGGTTTGGTTTAGGGTTAGGGTTATGATTAGGGTTTTGGTTAGGGTTAGGGTTAAGTTTAACGTTAGGGTTTGGGTTAGGATTAGGCTTAGTGTTAGGGTTAGGTTTAGGTTTTCGGTTAGGGTTAGGTTTAGGGTTAGGGTTATGTTTAGGTTTAGGATTAGTTTTAGGGTTAGGTTTAGGGTTCGGGTTAGGGTTAGGGTTAGGATTAGGGTTTGGGTTAGGGTAAGGGTTAGGGTTTGGTTTAGGGTTAGGGTTAGGGTTAGGGTTCGGGGTTAGGGGTTAGGTGTTACGGTTATGATTAGGTTTTGGGTTAGTGTTAGTGTTAGGGTTTGGGTTTGCATTAGGGGTAGAGTTAAGGTTAGGGTCAGTGTTAGGGCTTGGGTTAGGGTTACGGTTAGGTTTTGGGTTAGGGTTAGGGTTAGGGTTAGGGTTAGCGTTCGTTTTAGGTTTAGGGTTAGGGTTTGGGGTTAGGGGTTAGGGATTAGGGGTTATGGTTAGGGTTAGGATTTTCTTTTGGATGAGGATTAGTGTTAATGTTAGGGTTTATGTGAGGGTGAGCGTTGGGGTTAGGGTTACTGTTTCTGTTAGGGTTAGAGTTAGGGTTAGGGTTCGCATTTAGTTTAGGGTCAGGGCTTCGGCTAGGTTTAGGACTAGGGTTAATGTTAGGTTTAGCTTTAGGCTTACAGTTAGTGTTAGGGTTTGGGTTAGGGTTAGGGTTAGGTTTTGGTTTAGGGTTAGGGTTAGGGTTAGGCTTAGGCTTAGGGTTAGGGTTAGGGTTAGGGTTAGGGTTGGGGTTCGGTTTTTGTTTGGTTTAGGGTTAAGTTTAGGGTTAGGGTTAGGGTTAGGGTTAGGGTTTGGGTTTGGGTTAGGGTTATTGTTAGGGTTAGGGTTCAGATTAGGGTTAGGGATAGGATTACGATTAGGATTAGGGTTTGGGTTAGGGTTAGGTTTAGGTTTAGGGTTACGGTTTGGGTTAGGGTTAGGGTTAGAGTTAGGGTAAGGTTTGGTTTAGCGTTAGGGTTAGGGTTAAGTTCAGCGTTAGGGTTTGTGTTAGAGTTATTGTTAGGGTTAGGGTTAGGGTTTGGGTTTGGCTTAGGGTTAGGGTTAGGTTCAGGTTTAGGAATAGGGTTTGGGTTTGGGTTAGGATTAGGGTTAGGTTCGGTTTTGGGTTAGGTTTAGGTTTAGGGTTAGGAATAGGGTTAGGGTTTGTGTTAGGGTTAGGGTTAGGGTTAGGGTTACGGTTAGGGTTAGGGGTTGGGTTAGAGTTAGGGTTAGGGTTATGGTTAAGGTTAGGGTTTGGTTTGGTTTAAGGTTAGTGTTAAGTTTCGGGTTAGGCTTAGGTTTGGGTTTACGATTAGGGTTACGGTTAGGTTTAGGATTAGCTTTTGCATTTGGCTTAGGTTTGCGTTTAGGGTTAGGGTTAGGGTTATGGTACGCGTTAGGGTTAGGGTTATGGTTTGGGTTAGGGTTAGGGTTAGGTTTAGGGTTAGGTTTTGGGGTTAGTGTTAGGGTTAGGTTTAGGGATAGGATTACGATTAGGTTTACGGTTTGGGTTAGGGTTAGGGTTCGGGTTAGGGTTAGGTTTAGGGTTAGGGTTTGGTTTAGGGTTAGGGTAAGGGTTATGGTTAGGGTTTGGGTTTGGTTTAACGTTAGGGTTAGGGTTAGGGTTAGTGTTAGGGTTAGGGTTAGGGTTAGGGTTAGTGTTAGCATTACGGTTAGGGTTTGGGTTAGGTTTAGGTTTAGGATTAAGGTTTGGGTTAGGGTTAGGGTTTGGGTTAGGGTTAGTGTTTGGGTTAGGGTTAGGGTTAGGGTTAGGGTTAGGGTTATTTTTAGGGTTAGGATTAGGGTTAGGGTTAGGGTTAGCGTTAGGGTTAGGTTTAGGGTTAGGGTTAGGGTTCGGGTTAGGGTTAGGGTTAGGGTTAGGGTTAGGGTTAGGGTTAGGGTTAGGGTTTGGTTTAGGTTTAGGTTTAAGGTTCGGGGTTAGAGCTTAGGGGTTATGGTTAGGGTTAGGATTAGGTTTTGGGATAGGGTTATTGTTAATGTTAGGGTTTGGGTGAGGGTTAGGATTAGGGTTTCTGTTAGGGTTAGGGTTAGGGTGAGGGTTAGGATTAGGGTTTAGGTTAGGGTTAGGGTTTCGGTTAGGGTTAGGACTAGTGTTAGGGTTAGGGTTAGGTTTAGAGTTAGTGTTAGTGTTAGGGTTTGGGTTTGGATTAGGGGTAGAGTTAAGGTTAGGGTTAGTGTTAGGGTTTGGTTTAGGGTTAGGGTTAGGTTTTGGGTTAGGGTTAGGGTTAGGGTTTGGTTTGGGTTATGGTTAGAGTTAGGGTTAGGTTTTGGGTTAGGGTTAGGGTTAGTGTTAGGTTTAGGATTAGGGTTACAGTTTGGTTTAGATTTAGGTTTAGGGTTCGGAGTTAGGGCTTAGGGGTTATGGTTAGGGTTAGGGTTAGGTTTTGGGTTAGGGTTAGGGTTAGGATTAGGGTTAGGGTTAGTGTTAGGGTTTGGGTTATGGTTAGAATTAGGGTTAGGGTTAGGATTAAGTTTTTGGTTACGGTTAGGGTTAGGATTACGGTTAGGTTTAGTTTTTTTGTTTGGGTTAGGTTTAGGTTTAGGATGAGGTTTTGTGTTTGGTTAAGGGTTAGGTTTAGGGTTAGGGTTATGGTTATGGTTTGGGTTAGGGTTAGGGTTAGAATTAGGTTTTGGGTTAGTGATAGGGTTAGGGTAATGGTTAGAGTTAGGGTTAGGGTTAGGGTAAGGTTTAGGTTTTGTGTTAGGGTTAGGGTTAGGATTAGACTTCGGTTTAGGGTTAGGTTTTGGGTGAGGGTTAGGGTTAGGATTAGGGTTAGGGTTAGTGTTTGTGTTTGGGTTAGTGTTAGGGTTAGGTTTAGAGTTCCACTTTGGGTTACGGTTAGGGTTAGGCTTAGGGTTAGTTTTAGTGTTTGCTTTGGGTTAGGGTAAGAGTTAGGGTTAGGTTTTGGGTTAGGGTTAGGTTTAGGCTTAGGTTTAGGGTTAGGGTTACAGTTTGGTTTAGAATTAGGGTTAGGGTTCGGGGTTAGGGCTTAGGGGTTATGGTTAGGGTTAGGGTTAGGTTTTGGGTTAGGGTTAGGGTTAGGATTAGGGTTAGGATTAGGGATATTATTAGGGTTTGGGATAGGGTTAGGATTAGGGTTAGGGTTAGCGTTAGGGTTTTGGTTAGGGTTAGGGTTAGGGTTAGGATTAGGGTTAGGTTTAGTGTTAGGGATAGGGTAAGTGTTTGTGTTAGGGTTGGGGTTAGGTTTAGGGTTAGGTTTAGGATTTGGTTTGGGTTAGGGTTAGTGTTCGGTTTAGGGTTAGTGTTAGTGTTAGGTTTTGGGTTTGGATTAGGGGTAGAGTTAAGGTTAGGGTCAGTGTTAGGGTTTCGGTTAGGCTGAGGGTTAGGTTTTGGGTTAGGTTTAGGGTTAAGTTTAGGGTTAGGGTTTAGTTTAGGTTTAGGGTTAGGGCTCGGGTTTAGGGGTTAGGGGTTATGGTTAGGGTTATGATTATGTTTTGGATTAGCGTTAGTGTTAATGTTAGGGTTTGGGTGAGGGTGAGGGTTAGGGTTAGGGTTAGGGTTTCTGTTAGGGTTAGATTTAGGGTTAGGGTTAGGGTTTAGGTTAGGGTTAGGGTTTCGGTTAGGGTTAGGGACTAGGGTCAGGATTAGGTGTAGGTTTAGGGTTACTGTTAGTGTTAGGGTTTGAGTTAGGGTTAGGGTTAGGGTTTGGGTTAGGGTTTGGGTTAGGATTAGGGTTAGGGGTAGGCTTAGGGTTAGGGTTAGTGTTTGCTTTGGGTTAGGGTTAGAGTTAGGTTTACATTTTGGGTTAGGGTTAGGGTTACGGTTAGGTTTAGGTTTAGGGTTACAGTTAGGGTTAGGTTTAGGGTTAGGGTTACGGTTTGGGTTAGGGTAAGGGTTAGGGTTAGGGTAAGGTTTGGTTTAGCATTAGGGTTTAGGGTTAGGTTCAGCGTTAGGGTTTGTGTTAGGGTTATTGTTAGGGTTAGGGTTACGGTTTGGGTTTGGGTTAGGGTTAGGGTTAGGTTTAGGGTTAGGAATAGGGTTTGGGTTTGAGTTAGGGTTAGGGTTAGGGTTAGGGTTAGGGTTTGGGTTAGGTTTAGGTTTAGGGTTAGGAATAGGGTTAGGGTTTGTTTTAGGGTTAGGGTTAGGGTAAGGGTTAAGTTTAGGGTTTGGTTTGGGTTAGGGTTAGGGTTAGGGTTAGGGTTAGGGTTAGGATTAGTGTTTGGGTTAGGGATAGGGTTAGGGTTAGGGTTTTTGTTAGAGTTAGGGTTAGGGTTATGGTTAGCGTTAGGGTTTGGTTTGGTTTAAGGTTAGTGTTAAGTGTAGGGTTAGGCTTAGGTTTGGGTTTAGGGTTAGGGTTAGGGTTAGGTTTAGGGTTAGGTTAGGTTTATGTTTAGGTTTAGGGTTAGGGTTATGGTACGGGTTAGGGTTAGGGTTAGGGTTAGGGTTTGGGTTAGGGTTAGGGTTAGGGTTAGGGTTAGGTTTTAGGGTTAGTGTTAGGGTTAGGTTTATGGATAGGATTACGATTAGGGTTACGGTTTGGGTTAGGGTTAGGTTTAGATTTAGCGTTAGGGTTTGGTTTAGGCTTAGGGTTAGGGTTATGGTTAGGGTTTGGGTTTGGGTTAACGTTAGGGTTAGGGTTAGGGTTAGGGTTAGGGTTAGGGTTTGGTTTAGGTTTAGGTTTAAGGTTCGGGGTTAGGGCTTAGGGGTTATGGTTAGGGTTAGGATTAGGTTTTGGGATAGGGTTAGTGTTAAAGTTAGGGTTTGGGTGAGGGTTGGGATTAGGGTTTCTGTTAGGGTTAGGGTTAGGGTGAGGGTTAGGATTAGGGTTTAGGTTAGGGTTAGGGTTTCGGTTAGGGTTAGGACTAGTGTTAGGGTTAGGGTTAGGTTTAGAGTTAGTGTTAGTGTTAGGGTTTGGGTTTGGATTAGGGGTTGAGTTAAGGTTAGGGTTAGTGTTAGGGTTTGGGTTAGGGTTAGGGTTAGGTTTTGGGTTAGGGTTAGGGTTAGGGTTTTGTTTGGGTTATGGTTAGAGATAGGGTTAGGTTTTGGGTTAGGGTTAGGGTTAGTGTTAGGTTTAGGATTAGGGTTACAGTTTGGTTTAGATTTAGGTTTAGGGTTCGGAGTTAGGGCTTAGGGGTTATGGTTAGGGTTAGGGTTAGGTTTTGGGTTAGGGTTAGGGTTAGGATTAGGGTTAGGGTTAGTGTTAGGGTTTCGGTTAGGGTTAGAATTAGGGTTAGGGTTAGGATTAAGTTTTTGGTTACGGTTAGGGTTAGGATTAGTGTTAGGTTTAGTTTTTTTGTTTGGGTTAGGTTTAGGTTTAGGGTGAGGTTTTGTGTTTGGTTAAGGGTTAGGTTTAGGGTTAGGGTTATGGTTATGGTTTGGGTTTGGGTTAGGGTTAGAATTAGGGTTTGGGTTAGTGATAGGGTTAGGGTAAGGGTTTGAGTTAGGGTTAGGGTTAGGGTAAGGTTTAGGTTTTGTGTTAGGGTTAGGGTTAGGATTAGACTTCGGTTTAGGGTTAGGTTTTGGGTGAGGGTTAGGGTTAGGATTAGGGTTAGGGTTAGTGTTTGTGTTTGGGTTAGTGTTAGGGTTAGGTTTAGAGTTACACTTTGGGTTACGGTTAGGGTTAGGCTTAGGGTTAGGTTTAGTGTTTGCTTTGGGTTAGGGTTAGAGTTAGGGTTAGGTTTTGGGTTAGGGTTACGTTTAGGCTTAGGTTTAGGGTTAGGGTTACAGTTTGGTTTAGAATTAGGGTTAGGGTTCGGGGTTAGGGCTTAGGGGTTATGGTTAGGGTTAGGGTTAGGTTTTGGGTTAGGGTTAGGGTTAGGATTAGGGTTAGGATTAGGGATATTATTAGGGTTTGGGATAGGGTCAGGATTAGGGTTAGGGTTAGCGTTAGGGTTTTGGTTAGGGTTAGGGTTAGGGTTAGGATTAGGGTTAGGTTTAGTGTTAGGGATAGGGTAAGTGTTTGTGTTAGGGTTGGGGTTAGGTTTAGGGTTAGGTTTAGGGTTTGGTTTGGGTTAGGGTTAGTGTTCGGTTTAGGGTTAGTGTTAGTGTTAGGTTTTGGGTTTGGATTAGGGGTAGAGTTAAGGTTAGGGTCAGTGTTAGGGTTTCGGTTAGGGTGAGGGTTAGGTTTTGGGTTAGGTTTAGGGTTAAGTTTAGGGTTAGGGTTTAGTTTAGGTTTAGGGTTAGGGCTCGGGTTTAGGGGTTAGGGGTTATGGTTAGGGTTATGATTATGTTTTAGATTAGCGTTAGTGTTAATGTTAGGGTTTGGGTGAGGGTGAGGGTTAGGGTTAGGGTTAGGGTTTCTGTTAGGGTTAGATTTAGGGTTAGGGTTAGGGTTTAGGTTAGGGTTAGGGTTTCGGTTAGGGTTAGGGACTAGGGTCAGGATTAGGTGTAGGTTTAGGGTTACTGTTGGTGTTAGGGTTTGAGTTAGGGTTAGGGTTAGGATTTGGGTTAGGGTTTGGGTTAGGATTAGGGTTAGGGGTAGGCTTAGGGTTAGGGTTAGTGTTTGCTTTGGGTTAGGGTTAGAGTTAGGTTTACATTTTGGGTTAGGGTTAGGGTTACGGTTAGGTTTAGGTTTAGGGTTACAGTTAGGGTTAGGTTTAGGGTTAGGGTTACGGTTTGGGTTAGGGTAAGGGTTAGGGTTAGGGTTAGGGTTAGGGTTAGGGTTAGGGTTAGGGTTTCGATTAGGGTTAGGGTTACGGTTAGCGTTAGTGCTAGGGTTTGGGTTTGGGTTATGGTTAACGTTAGGGTTAGGGTTAGGGTTAGGGTTAGGGTTAGGGTTAGTTTTAGTGTTTGCTTTGGGTTAGGGTTAGAGTTAGGGTTAGGTTTTGGGTTAGGGTTAGGTTTAGGCTTAGGTTTAGGGTTAGGGTTACAGTTTGGTTTAGAATTAGGGTTAGGGTTCGGGGTTAGGGCTTAGGGGTTATGGTTAGGGTTAGGGTTAGGTTTTGGGTTAGGGTTAGGGTTAGGATTAGGGTTAGGATTAGGGATATTATTAGGGTTTGGGATAGGGTTAGGATTAGGGTTAGGGTTAGCGTTAGGGTTTTGGTTAGGGTTAGGGTTAGGGTTAGGATTAGGGTTAGGTTTAGTGTTAGGGATAGGGTAAGTGTTTGTGTTAGGGTTGGGGTTAGGTTTAGGGTTAGGTTTAGGGTTTGGTTTGGGTTAGGGTTAGTGTTCGGTTTAGGGTTAGTGTTAGTGTTAGGTTTTGGGTTTGGATTAGGGGTAGAGTTAAGGTTAGGGTCAGTGTTAGGGTTTCGGTTAGGCTGAGGGTTAGGTTTTGGGTTAGGTTTAGGGTTAAGTTTAGGGTTAGGGTTTAGTTTAGGTTTAGGGTTAGGGCTCGGGTTTAGGGGTTAGGGGTTATGGTTAGGGTTATGATTATGTTTTGGATTAGCGTTAGTGTTAATGTTAGGGTTTGGGTGAGGGTGAGGGTTAGGGTTAGGGTTAGGGTTTCTGTTAGGGTTAGATTTAGGGTTAGGGTTAGGGTTTAGGTTAGGGTTAGGGTTTCGGTTAGGGTTAGGGACTAGGGTCAGGATTAGGTGTAGGTTTAGGGTTACTGTTAGTGTTAGGGTTTGAGTTAGGGTTAGGGTTAGGATTTGGGTTAGGGTTTGGGTTAGGATTAGGGTTAGGGGTAGGCTTAGGGTTAGGGTTAGTGTTTGCTTTGGGTTAGGGTTAGAGTTAGGTTTACATTTTGGGTTAGGGTTAGGGTTACGGTTAGGTTTAGGTTTAGGGTTACAGTTAGGGTTAGGTTTAGGGTTAGGGTTACGGTTTGGGTTAGGGTAAGGGTTAGGGTTAGGGTAAGGTTTGGTTTAGCATTAGGGTTTAGGGTTAGGTTCAGCGTTAGGGTTTGTGTTAGGGTTATTGTTAGGGTTAGGGTTACGGTTTGGGTTTGGGTTAGGGTTAGGGTTAGGTTTAGGGTTAGGAATAGGGTTTGGGTTTGAGTTAGGGTTAGGGTTAGGGTTAGGGTTAGGGTTTGGGTTAGGTTTAGGTTTAGGGTTAGGAATAGGGTTAGGGTTTGTTTTAGGGTTAGGGTTAGGGTAAGGGTTAAGTTTAGGGTTTGGTTTGGGTTAGGGTTAGGGTTAGGGTTAGGGTTAGGATTAGTGTTTGGGTTAGGGATAGGGTTAGGGTTAGGGTTTTTGTTAGAGTTAGGGTTAGGGTTATGGTTAGCGTTAGGGTTTGGTTTGGTTTAAGGTTAGTGTTAAGTGTAGGGTTAGGCTTAGGTTTGGGTTTAGGGTTAGGGTTAGGGTTAGGTTTAGGGTTAGGTTAGGTTTATGTTTAGGTTTAGGGTTAGGGTTATGGTACGGGTTAGGGTTAGGGTTAGGGTTAGGGTTTGGGTTAGGGTTAGGGTTAGGGTTAGGGTTAGGTTTTAGGGTTAGTGTTAGGGTTAGGTTTATGGATAGGATTACGATTAGGGTTACGGTTTGGGTTAGGGTTAGGTTTAGATTTAGCGTTAGGGTTTGGTTTAGGCTTAGGGTTAGGGTTATGGTTAGGGTTTGGGTTTGGGTTAACGTTAGGGTTAGGGTTAGGGTTAGGGTTTGGTTTAGGTTTAGGTTTAAGGTTCGGGGTTAGGGCTTAGGGGTTATGGTTAGGGTTAGGATTAGGTTTTGGGATAGGGTTAGTGTTAAAGTTAGGGTTTGGGTGAGGGTTGGGATTAGGGTTTCTGTTAGGGTTAGGGTTAGGGTGAGGGTTAGGATTAGGGTTTAGGTTAGGGTTAGGGTTTCGGTTAGGGTTAGGACTAGTGTTAGGGTTAGGGTTAGGTTTAGAGTTAGTGTTAGTGTTAGGGTTTGGGTTTGGATTAGGGGTTGAGTTAAGGTTAGGGTTAGTGTTAGGGTTTGGGTTAGGGTTAGGGTTAGGTTTTGGGTTAGGGTTAGGGTTAGGGTTTGGTTTGGGTTATGGTTAGAGATAGGGTTAGGTTTTGGGTTAGGGTTAGGGTTAGTGTTAGGTTTAGGATTAGGGTTACAGTTTGGTTTAGATTTAGGTTTAGGGTTCGCAGTTAGGGCTTAGGGGTTATGGTTAGGGCTAGGGTTAGGTTTTGGGTTCGGGTTAGGGTTAGGATTAGGGTTAGGGTTAGTGTTAGGGTTTCGGTTAGGGTTAGAATTAGGGTTAGGGTTAGGATTAAGTTTTTGGTTACGGTTAGGGTTAGGATTAGTGTTAGGTTTAGTTTTTTTGTTTGGGTTAGGTTTAGGTTTAGGGTGAGGTTTTGTGTTTGGTTAAGGGTTAGGTTTAGGGTTAGGGTTATGGTTATGGTTTGGGTTAGGGTTAGGGTTAGAATTAGGGTTTGGGTTAGTGATAGGGTAAGGGTAAGGGTTTGAGTTAGGGTTAGGGTTAGGGTAAGGTTTAGGTTTTGTGTTAGGGTTAGGGTTAGGATTAGACTTCGGTTTAGGGTTAGGTTTTGGGTGAGGGTTAGGGTTAGGATTAGGGTTAGGGTTAGTGTTTGTGTTTGGGTTAGTGTTAGGGTTAGGTTTAGAGTTACACTTTGGGTTACGGTTAGGGTTAGGCTTAGGGTTAGGTTTAGTGTTTGCTTTGGGTTAGGGTTAGAGTTAGGGTTAGGTTTTGGGTTAGGGTTACGTTTAGGCTTAGGTTTAGGGTTAGGGTTACAGTTTGGTTTAGAATTAGGGTTAGGGTTCGGGGTTAGGGCTTAGGGGTTATGGTTAGGGTTAGGGTTAGGTTTTGGGTTAGGGTTAGGGTTAGGATTAGGGTTAGGATTAGGGATATTATTAGGGTTTGGGATAGGGTCAGGATTAGGGTTAGGGTTAGCGTTAGGGTTTTGGTTAGGGTTAGGGTTAGGGTTAGGATTAGGGTTAGGTTTAGTGTTAGGGATAGGGTAAGTGTTTGTGTTAGGGTTGGGGTTAGGTTTAGGGTTAGGTTTAGGGTTTGGTTTGGGTTAGGGTTAGTGTTCGGTTTAGGGTTAGTGTTAGTGTTAGGTTTTGGGTTTGGATTAGGGGTAGAGTTAAGGTTAGGGTCAGTGTTAGGGTTTCGGTTAGGGTGAGGGTTAGGTTTTGGGTTAGGTTTAGGGTTAAGTTTAGGGTTAGGGTTTAGTTTAGGTTTAGGGTTAGGGCTCGGGTTTAGGGGTTAGGGGTTATGGTTAGGGTTATGATTATGTTTTAGATTAGCGTTAGTGTTAATGTTAGGGTTTGGGTGAGGGTGAGGGTTAGGGTTAGGGTTAGGGTTTCTGTTAGGGTTAGATTTAGGGTTAGGGTTAGGGTTTAGGTTAGGGTTAGGGTTTCGGTTAGGGTTAGGGACTAGGGTCAGGATTAGGTGTAGGTTTAGGGTTACTGTTAGTGTTAGGGTTTGAGTTAGGGTTAGGGTTAGGATTTGGGTTAGGGTTTGGGTTAGGATTAGGGTTAGGGGTAGGCTTAGGGTTAGGGTTAGGGTTTGCTTTGGGTTAGGATTTGAGTTAGGTTTACATTTTGGGTTAGGGTAAGGGTTACGGTTAGGTTTAGGTTTAGGGTTACAGTTAGGGTTAGGTTTAGGGTTAGGGTTACGGTTTGGGTTAGGGTAAGGGTTAGGGTTAGGGTTAGGGTTAGGGTTAGGGTTAGGGTTAGGGTTTCGATTAGGGTTAGGGTTACGGTTAGCGTTAGTGCTAGGGTTTGGGTTTGGGTTATGGTTAACGTTAGGGTTAGGGTTAGGGTTAGGAGTAGGGTTTGGGTTAGGGTTAGGGTTAGGGTTCGGGTTAGGTTTAGGGTTTGGGTTAGGATTTGGCTTAGGGTAAGGGTTAGGTTTAGGTTTTCGGTTAAGCTTAGGGTTAGGGTTAGGGTTATGTTTAGGGTTAGGATTAGGGTTAGGCTGAGGGTTAGGGTTTTGGTTTGGGTTAGGGTTAGGTTTAGGTTTCGGGTTAGGGTTTGGGTTTGGGTTAACTTTAGGGTTAGTGTTAGCATTAGGGTTAGGGTCTGGGTTAGGGTTAGGG
>CM069534.1:84300000-84302500 GCA_035773235.1 Eospalax fontanierii
TTTAGGTTTAGGGTGTGGGTTTGGGTTTGGGTTAGGGTTAGGTTTAGGGTTAGGGTTATGGTTAGGAATAGGGTTTGCGTTAGGGTTAGGGTTAGGGTTGGGGTTAGGTTTTGGTTTAGGGTTAGGGTTAGGGTTAGGGTTAGGGTTAGGGTTAGGGTTTGGGTTTGGGTTAGTGTTAGGGGTAGGTTAGGTTTATAGTTAGTGTTAGTGTGAGTGTTTGGGTTTGAATTAGGGTTAGAGTTAAGGTTAGGGTAAGCGTTAGGGTTTGGGGTAGGTTTAGGGTTAGGGTTAGGGTTAGGGTTTGTGTTAGGGTTAGGGTTAGGATTAGGGTTAGGGTTTAGGTTCCAGTGAGGGTTTCGGTTATGCTTAGGATTAGGGTTAGTGTTAGGGATAGGTTTACAGTTAATGTTACTGTGAGGGTTTGGGTTTGGATTAGGTGTAGAGTCAAGGTTAGGGTTAGTGTTAGGGTTCGGATTAGGGTTAGGGTTAGGGTTAGGGTTAGGGTTTGGGTTAGGGTTAGGGTTAGTGTTAGGGTTTGGGTTAGGGTGAGGGTTAGGGTTAGGTTTAGTGTTAGTGTTAGGGTTTGGGTTTAGGTTAGGGTTAGAGTTAGAGTTAGGGTTTGGATTAGCGTTAGAGTTAGGGTTAGGGTTTGAGTTAGGGTTAGTGTTAGGGTTTGGGTTAGGGTTAGGTTTAGTGTTAGGGTTTGGTTTAGGGTTAGGGTTACGTTTAGGATTTGGATTAGGGTTAGGTTTAGGGTTTGGCTTAGGGTTCGGGTTAGGGTTAGGGTTAGGGTTAGGGTTAGAGTTATGGTTAGGGTTAGGTTTACGTTTTCGATTAGGGTTAGGTTTAGGGTTATGTTTAGGGTTAGGATTAGAGTTAGGTTTAGGGTTTAGTTTAGGGTTAGGGTAAGGGTTAAGTGTAGGGTTTGCGTTAGGGTTAGGGTTAGGGTTCAGGGTTAGGGGTTAGGGGTTATTGTTAGGGTAGGAATTAGCTTTTGGCTTAGGGTTAGTGTTAATGTTAGGGTTTGGGTTAAGGTTAGGGTTAGGGTTAGGGTTTGTTTTACCTTTAGGGTTAGGGTTAGGGTTAGGGTTTAGGTTAGGGTGAGGGTTTCGGTTAGTGTTAGGATTAGTGTTAGGGTTAGGGTTAGGTTTAGAGTTACTGTTAGTGTGAGGGTTTGGGTTTGGATTAGGGGTAGATTTAAGTTTAGGGTTAGTGTTAGGGTTTCGGTTAGGGTTAGGGTTAGGTTTTGGGTTAGGGTTAGGTTTAGGGTTAGGGTGAGGGTTAGGGTTTGTGTTACGATTAGGGTTAGGGTAAGGGTTAGGGTGAGGGTTTCGGTTAGGGTTAGGATTAGGGTTCGGTTTAGGGTGAGGTTTAGAGTTACTGTTAGTGTGAGGGTTTTGGTTGGGATTAGGGCTAGAGTTAAAGTTATGGTTAGTGTTAGGGTTATGTTTACGGTTAGGATTAGGGTTAGTGTTAGGGTTAGCATTAGGGTTAGGTTTAGGGTGATGGTTAGGGTTAGGATTAGGGTTAGGGTTAGGGTTAGTGTAAGGTTTGGTTTAGGGTTAGGGTTAGGGTTAGGTTTAGGGTTACCGTTAGGGTTAGGGTTTGGGTTCGGGTTGGGGTTAGGTCTAGGGTTATGGCTTGGGTTGGGGTAGACGTTAGGGTTAGGGTTAGGGTTAGGTTTAGGGTTAGCATTAGGGTTAGGGTTTGAATTAGGGTTAGGGTTAGGGTTAGGGTTTGAGTTAGGGTTAGTGTTAGGGTTGGGTTAGGTTTTGGGTTAGGGTTAGGGTTAGGGTGTAAGTTAGGTTGAGGGTTTCGGTTAGGGTTAGGGGTAGCGTTAGGGTTAGTGTTAGGTTTAGGCTTAGTGTTAGTGTAAGGGTTTGTGTTTGGATTACGGGTAGAGTTATGGTTAGGGTTAGTGTTAGGGTTTGGGTTAGGGTTAGGGTTAGGTTTTGGGTTAGGGTTAGGTTTTGGGTTAGGGTTACGATTAGGGTTAAGGTTAGGGTTAGGTATAGGGTTACGGTTTGGGTTAGGGTTAGGGTTAGGGTAAGGTTTGGGTTAGGGTTAGGGTTAGGTTTAGGGTGAGGTTTTGTGTTTGGGTTAGGGTTAGGTTTAGCGTTAGGGTTAGGGTTATGGTGTGGGTTAGGTTTAGGGTTAGGGTTATGCTTAGTGTTTGGGTTAGGGTTAGGGTTAGGGTTAGGGTGAGGGTTAGGGTTAGGATTAGGTTTATGGTTAGGGTTAGGGTTAGGTTTAGGGTTAGGTTTTCAGTTAGGGTTAGGGTTAGGGTTAGGGTTTGGATTAGGGTTAGGGTTAGGGTTAGGGTTTGAGTTAGGGTTAGTGTTAGGGTTTGGGTTAGGTTTTGGGTTAGGGTTAGGGTTAGGGTTTAAGTTAGGTTTAGGGTTTCGGTTAGGGTTAGGGGTAGGGTTAGGGTTAGTGTTAGGGTTAGGGTTAGCGTTAGTGTAAGGGTTTGTGTTTGGATTACGGGTAGAGTTAAGGTTAG
>CM069534.1:84307500-84310000 GCA_035773235.1 Eospalax fontanierii
TTGCTGTTATGGGTAGGGGTAGGGGTAGGGGTAGGGTTTAGGTTACGGTTAGGGTTTCGGTTAGGTTTAGGACTAGGGTTAGGGTTAGGGTTAGGTTTAGTGTTAGTGTTAGTGGTAGGGTTTGGGTTTGGATTAGGATTAGAGTTAAGGTTAGGTTTAGTGTTACGATTTGGGTTAGGGTTAGGCTTAGATTTTGGGTTGGGGTTACTATTAGGGTTAGGGTTAGGCTTAGTGTTATGCTTATGGTTTGGTTTGGGTTAGTGTTAGAGTTAGGGTTAGGGGTAGGGTTAGAGTTACGTTTTGGGTTAGGGTTATGGTTAAGGTAAGGTTTGGTTTAGGGTTAGGGTTAGGGTTAGGGTTAGGGTTAGGTTTAGGGTTAGGGTTAGGGTTAGGATTAGGGTTAGGGTTAGTTTTGCGTTTGGGTTAGGGTTAGTTTAGGTTTAGGGTGTGGGTTTGGGTTTGGGTTAGGGTTAGGTTTAGGGTTAGGGTTATGGTTAGGAATAGGGTTTGCGTTAGGGTTAGGGTTAGGGTTGGGGTTAGGTTTTGGTTTAGGGTTAGGGTTAGGGTTAGGGTTAGGGTTAGGGTTAGGGTTAGGGTTTGGGTTTGGGTTAGTGTTAGGGGTAGGTTAGGTTTATAGTTAGTGTTAGTGTGAGTGTTTGGGTTTGAATTAGGGTTAGAGTTAAGGTTAGGGTAAGCGTTAGGGTTTGGGTTAGGTTTAGGGTTAGGGTTAGGGTTAGGGTTTGTGTTAGGGTTAGGGTTAGGATTAGGGTTAGGGTTTAGGTTCCAGTGAGGGTTTCGGTTATGCTTAGGATTAGGGTTAGTGTTAGGGATAGGTTTACAGTTAATGTTACTGTGAGGGTTTGGGTTTGGATTAGGTGTAGAGTCAAGGTTAGGGTTAGTGTTAGGGTTCGGATTAGGGTTAGGGTTAGGGTTAGGGTTAGGGTTTGGGTTAGGGTTAGGGTTAGGGTTAGTGTTAGGGTTTGGGTTAGGGTGAGGGTTAGGGTTAGGTTTAGTGTTAATGTTAGGGTTTGGGTTTAGGTTAGGGTTAGGGTTAGAGTTAGGGTTTGGATTAGCGTTAGAGTTAGGGTTAGGGTTTGAGTTAGGGTTAGTGTTAGGGTTTGGGTTAGCGTTAGGTTTAGTGTTAGGGTTTGGTTTAGGGTTAGGGTTACGTTTAGGATTTGGATTAGGGTTAGGTTTAGGGTTTGGCTTAGGGTTCGGGTTAGGGTTAGGGTTAGAGTTATGGTTAGGGTTAGGTTTACGTTTTCGATTAGGGTTAGGTTTAGGGTTATGTTTAGGGTTAGGATTAGGGTTAGGTTTAGGGTTTGGTTTAGGGTTAGGGTAAGGGTTAAGTGTAGGGTTTGCGTTAGGGTTAGGGTTAGGGTTCAGGTTTAGGGGTTAGGGGTTATTGTTAGGGTAGGAATTAGCTTTTGGGTTAGGGTTAGTGTTAATGTTAGGGTTTGGGTTAGGGTTAGGGTTAGGGTTAGGGTTTGTTTTACCTTTAGGGTTAGGGTTAGGGTTAGGGTTTAGGTTAGTGTGAGGGTTTCGGTTAGTGTTAGGATTAGTGTTAGGGTTAGGGTTAGGTTTAGAGTTACTGTTATTGTGAGGGTTTGGGTTTGGATTAGGGGTAGATTTAAGTTTAGGGTTAGTGTTAGGGTTTCGGTTAGGGTTAGGGTTAGGTTTTGGGTTAGGGTTAGGGTTAGGGTTAGGGTGAGGGTTAGGGTTTGTGTTACGATTAGGGTTAGGGTAAGGGTTAGGGTGAGGGTTTCGGTTAGGGTTAGGATTAGGGTTCGGTTTAGGGTGAGGTTTAGAGTTACTGTTAGTGTGAGGGTTTTGGTTTGGATTAGGGGTAGAGTTAAGGTTATGGTTAGTGTTAGGGTTATGTTTACGGTTAGGATTAGGGTTAGTGTTAGGGTTAGCATTAGGGTTAGGTTTAGGGTGAGGGTTAGGGTTAGCATTAGGGTTAGGATTAGGGTTAGGGTAAGGTTTGGTTTAGGGTTAGGGTTAGGGTTAGGTTTAGGGTTACCGTTAGGGTTAGGGTTTGGGTTAGGGTTAGGGTTAGGTTTAGGGTTATGGTTTGGGTTTGGGTTAACGTTAGGGTTAGGTTTAGGGTTAGGTTTAGGGTTAGCGTTAGGGTTAGGGTTTGAATTAGGGTTAGGGTTAGGGTTAGGGTTTGAGTTAGGGTTAGTGTTAGGGTTTTGGTTAGGTTTTGGGTTAGGGTTAGGGTTAGGGTGTAAGTTAGGTTTAGGGTTTCGGTTAGGGTTAGGGGTAGCGTTAGGGTTAGTGTTAGGTTTAGGGTTAGTGTTAGTGTAAGGGTTTGTGTTTGGATTACGGGTAGAGTTAAGGTTAGGGTTAGTGTTAGGGTTTGGGTTAGGGTTAGGGTTAGGTTTTGGGTTAGGGTTAGGTTTTGGGTTGGGGTTACGGTTAGGGTTAAGGTTAGGGTTAGGTATAGGTTTACGGTTTGGGTTAGGGTTAGGGTTAGGGTAAGGTTTGGGTTAGGGTT
>CM069534.1:84315000-84320000 GCA_035773235.1 Eospalax fontanierii
GGTTTGGGTTAGGATTAGGCTTAGGGTTAGGGTTAGGTTTTGGTTTTCGGTTAGGGTTAGGGTTAGGGTTAGGGTTATGTTTAGGGTTAGGTTAAGGGTTAGGGTCAGGGTTAGGGTTAGGGTTAGGGTTAGAGTTTGCTTTAGGTTTAGGGTTAGGGTTAGGGTTAGGTTTAGGGTTGCTGTTATGGGTAGGGGTAGGGGTAGGGGTAGGGTTTAGGTTACGGTTAGGGTTTCGGTTAGGTTTAGGACTAGGGTTAGGGTTAGGGTTAGGTTTAATGTTAGTGTTAGTGGTAGGGTTTGGGTTTGGATTAGGATTAGAGTTAAGGTTAGGTTTAGTGTTACGTTTTGGGTTAGGGTTAGGCTTAGATTTTGGGTTGGGGTTACTATTAGGGTTAGGGTTAGGCTTAGTGTTATGCTTATGGTTTGGTTTGGGTTAGTGTTAGAGTTAGGGTTAGGGGTAGGGTTAGAGTTACGTTTTGGGTTAGGGTTATGGTTAAGGTAAGGTTTGGTTTAGGGTTAGGGTTAGGGTTAGGTTTAGGGTTAGGGTTAGGGTTAGGATTAGGGTTAGGGTTAGTTTTGCGTTTGGGTTAGGGTTAGTTTAGGTTTAGGGTGTGGGTTTGGGTTTGGGTTAGGGTTAGGTTTAGGGTTAGGGTTATGGTTAGGAATAGGGTTTGCGTTAGGGTTAGGGTTAGGGTTGGGGTTAGGTTTTGGTTTAGGGTTAGGGTTAGGGTTAGGGTTAGGGTTAGGGTTAGGGTTTGGGTTTGGGTTAGTGTTAGGGGTAGGTTAGGTTTATAGTTAGTGTTAGTGTGAGTGTTTGGGTTTGAATTAGGGTTAGAGTTAAGGTTAGGGTAAGCGTTAGGGTTTGGGGTAGGTTTAGGGTTAGGGTTAGGGTTAGGGTTTGTGTTAGGGTTAGGGTTAGGATTAGGGTTAGGGTTTAGGTTCCAGTGAGGGTTTCGGTTATGCTTAGGATTAGGGTTAGTGTTAGGGATAGGTTTACAGTTAATGTTACTGTGAGGGTTTGGGTTTGGATTAGGTGTAGAGTCAAGGTTAGGGTTAGTGTTAGGGTTAGGGTTAGGGTTAGGGTTAGGGTTAGGGTTTGGGTTAGGGTTAGGGTTAGTGTTAGGGTTTGGGTTAGGGTGAAGGTTAGGGTTAGGTTTAGTGTTAGTGTTAGGGTTTGGGTTTAGGTTAGGGTTAGGGTTAGAGTTAGGGTTTGGATTAGCGTTAGAGTTAGGGTTAGGGTTTGAGTTAGGGTTAGTGTTAGGGTTTGGGTTAGGGTTAGGTTTAGTGTTAGGGTTTGGGTTAGGGTTAGGGTTACGTTTAGGATTTGGATTAGGGTTAGGTTTAGGGTTTGGCTTAGGGTTCGGGTTAGGGTTAGGGTTAGGGTTAGGGTTAGAGTTATGGTTAGGGTTAGGTTTAAGTTTTCGATTAGGGTTAGGTTTAGGGTTATGTTTAGGTTAGGATTAGGGTTAGGTTTAGGGTTTGGTTTAGGGTTAGTGTAAGGGTTAGGTGTGGGGTTTGTGTTAGGGTTAGGGTTAGGGTTCAGGGTTAGGGGTTAGGGGTTATTGTTAGGGTAGGAATTAGCTTTTGGGTTAGGGTTAGTGTTAATGTTAGGGTTTGGGTTAGGGTTAGGGTTAGGGTTAGGGTTTGTTTTACCTTTAGGGTTAGGGTTTAGGTTAGGGTGAGGGTTTCGGTTAGTGTTAGGATTAGGGTTAGGGTTAGGGTTAGGTTTAGAGTTACTGTTAGTGTGAGGGTTTGGGTTTGGATTAGGGGTAGATTTAAGTTTAGGGTTAGTGTTAGGGTTTCGGTTAGGGTTAGGGTTAGGTTTTGGGTTAGGGTTAGGGTTAGGGTTAGGGTGAGGGTTAGGGTTTGTGTTACGATTAGGGTTAGGGTAAGGGTTAGGGTGAGGGTTTCGGTTAGGGTTAGGATTAGGGTTCGGTTTAGGGTGAGGTTTTGAGTTACTGTTAGTGTGAGGGTTTTGGTTTGGATTAGGGGTAGAGTTAAGATTATGGTTAGTGTTAGGGTTATGTTTACGGTTAGGATTAGGGTTAGTGTTAGGGTTAGCATTAGAGTTAGGTTTAGGGTGAGGGTTAGGGTTAGGATTAGGGTTAGGGTTAGGGTTAGAGTAAGGTTTGGTTTAGGGTTAGGGTTAGGGTTAGGTTTAGGGTTACAGTTAGGGTTAGGGTTTGGGTTAGGGTTAGGGTTAGGTTTAGGGTTATGGTTTGGGTTTGGGTTAACGTTAGGGTTAGGGTTAGGGTTAGGTTTAGGGTTAGCGTTAGGGTTAGGGTTTGAATTAGGGTTAGGGTTAGGGTTAGGGTTTGATTTAGGGTTAGTGTTAGGGTTTGGGTTAGGTTTTGGGTCAGGGTTAGGGTTAGGGTGTAAGTTAGGTTTAGGGTTTCGGTTAGGGTTAGGGGTAGGGTTAGGGTTAGTGTTAGGTTTAGGGTTAGTGTTAGTGTAAGGGTTTGTGTTTGGATTACGGGTAGAGTTAAGGTTAGGGTTAGTGTTAGGGTTTGGGTTAGGGTTAGGGTTAGGTTTTGGGTTAGGGTTAGGTTTTGGGTTAGGGTTACGGTTAGGGTTAAGGTTAGGGTTAGGTATAGGGTTAGGTTTAGGGTGAGGTTTTGTGTTTGGGTTAGGGTTAGGTTTAGCGTTAGGGTTAGGGTTATGGTGTTGGTTAGGTTTAGGGTTAGGGTTATGGTTAGTGTTTGGATTAGGGTTAGGGTTAGGGTTAGGGTGAGGGTTAGGGTTAGGGTTAGGATTAGGGTTATGGTTAGGGTTAGGGTTAGGTTTAGGGTTAGGTTTTCAGTTAGGGTTAGGGTTAGGGTTAGGGTTTGGATTAGGGTTAGGGTTAGGGTTAGGGTTTGAGTTAGGGTTAGTGTTAGGGTTGGGGTTAGGTTTTGGGTTAGGGTTAGGGTTGGGTTTTAAGTTAGGTTTAGGTTTTGGGTTAGGGTTAGGGGTAGGGTTAGGGTTAGTGTTAGGTTTAGGGTTAGCGTTAGTGTAAGGGTTTGTGTTTGGATTACGGGTAGAGTTAAGGTTAGGGTTAGTGTTAGGGTTTGGGTTAGGGTTAGGGTTAGGTTTTGGGTTAGGGTTAGGTTTTTGGTTAGGGTTACGTTTAGGGTTAAGGTTAGGGTTAGGTTTAGGGTTACGGTTTGGGTTAGGCTTAGGGTTAGGTTAAGGTTTGGGTTAGGTTTAGGGTGAGGTTTTGTGTTTGGGTTAGGGTTAGTTTTAGCGTTAGGGTTAAGGTTATGTTGTGGGTTAGGTTTAGGGTTAGGGTTATGGTTAGTGTTTGGTTTAGGGTTAGTGTTAGGGTTAGGGTTAGGGTTAGGGATAGGATTACGATAAGGGTTAGGGTTTGGGTTAGGGTTAGGGTTAGGGTTAGGGATAGGGTTACGGTTTGGTTTAGGGTTAGGGTTAGGGTAAGGTTTGGTTTTGGGTTAGGTTTAGGGTTAGGTTCAGGTTTAGGGATTGTGTTATGGTTAGTGTTAGTGGTAGGGTTAGGGTTTGGGTTTGGGTTAGGTTTAGGGTTAGGTTTAGATTTAGGATTAGGGTTTGGGTTAGGGTTAGGGTTAGGTTTAGGTTTAGGGTTAGGATTTGGGTTTATGTTAACGTTAGGGTTAGGGTTAGTGTTAGGTTTAGGGTTATTGTTAGCGTTAAGCTTAAGGTTTGGGTTAGGATTAGGTAAGGTTTACTATTAGGGTTTGGGTTAGGTTTAGTGTTAGGGTTTTGGTTAGGGTTAGGTTTAGGGTTCGGGGTTATGGGTTAGGGGTTATGGTTAGGGTTAGAATTAGGTTTTGGGTTAGAGTTAGTGTTAATGTTTGGGTTAGGGTTAGGGTTAGGGTTGAGGTTAGGGTGAGGGTTTCGGTTAGAGTTATGATTAGGGTTAGGGTTAGCGTTAGTTTTAGAGTTAGTGTTAGTGTGAGTATTTGTGTTTGGATTAGGGCTAGAGTTAAGGTTTGGTTTAGTGTTAGGGTTAGGGTTAGATTTAGGGTTAGGGTTAGGGTTAGGGTTTGGCTTAGGGTTAGGGTTAGGGTTTGGATTAGCGTTAGGGTTAGGGTTAGGGTTTGGGTTAGTGTTAGTTTTAGGATTTGGGTTAGGGTTAGGGTTAGGGTTAGGGTTAGGGTTAGGGTTTGGGTTAGTGTTAGCGTTAGGGTTAGAGTTAGAGTTAGGGTTTTGGTTAGGGTTAGCGTTAGGGTTAGCGTTAGTGTTAGGGTTTGGGTTAGGATTAGGGTTAACGTTAGGGTTAGGGATTGAGTTAGGTTTAGGGTTAGGGTTAGGATTATGGTTTGGGTTAGGGTTAGGTTTACGGTTTGGGATAGGATTAGGCTTAGGGTTAGAGTTAGGTTTAGGATTTCGGTTAGGGTTAGGGTTAGGGTTAGCGTTAGGGTTAGGGTTTGGTTTAGGGTTAGGGTAAGGATTAGGGTTTGGGTTAGGGTTAGGTTTAGAGTTAGGGTTAGGGTTTGGGTTAGGATTAGGCTTAGGGTTAGTGTTAGTTTTAGGTTTTCGGTTAGGGTTAAGTTTAGGGTTAGTGTTATGTTTAGGGTTAGGATTAGGGTTAGGGTTACGGTTAGGGTTAGGGTTAGGGTTTAGGTTAGTGTTAGGGTTTCGGTTAGGGTTAGGACTAGAGTTAGGGTTAGGGTTAGGGTTATTGTTAGGGTTACGGTTAGGGTTAGGATTAAGTTTAGGGTTAGGGTTAGGTTTAGAGTTAGTGTTAGTGTGAGGGTTTGGGTTTATATTAGGGGTAGAGTTAAGGTTAGGGTTAGTGTTAGGGTTTGGGTTAGGGTTAGGGTTAGGTTTTGGTTTAGGGTTAGGGTAAGGGTTACGGTTACGGTTAGGGTTTGGGTTAGGTTTAAGGTTAGTGTTAGGGTTAGGTTTAGGGTTAGTGTTAGGGTTTGGGTTAGTGTTAGGTTTAGGGTTAGACTTTGGGTTTGGGTAAGGTTAGGGTTAGGTTAGGGTTTGGATTAGGGTTAGGGTTCGGGTTTGAGTTAGTGTTATTATTATTGTTTGGG
>CM069534.1:84327500-84332500 GCA_035773235.1 Eospalax fontanierii
TAGGGGTAGAGTTAAGTTTAGGGTTAGTGTTAGGGTTTGGGTTAGGATTAGGGTTAGGTTTTGGGTTACGGTTATGGTTAGGGTTAGGGTTAGGGTTGGGGTTTGGGTTTGGGTTAACGTTAGGGTTAGGTTTAGTGTTAGGTTTAGGGTTATTGTTAGCTTTAAGCTTAGGGTTTGGGTTAGGATTAGGTAAGGTTTAGGATTAGGGTTTGGGTTAGGGTTAGTGTTAGGGTTAGGGTTAGGGTTTTGGTTAGGGTTAGGTTTAGGGTTCGGGGTTATGGGTTAAGGGTTATGGTTAGGGTTAGAATTAGGTTTTGGGTAAGAGTTAGTGTTAATGTTTGGGTTAGGGTTAGGGTTAGGGTTGAGGTTAGGGTGAGGGTTTTGGTTAGAGTTATGATTAGGGTTAGGGTTAGCGTTAGGTTTAGAGTTAGTGTTAGTGTGAGTATTTGGGTTTGGATTAGGGCTAGAGTTAAGGTTTGGGTTAGTGTTAGGGTTAGGGTTAGAGTTAGGGTTAGGGTTAGGGTTAGGGTTTGGCTTAGGGTTAGGGTTAGGGTTTGGATTAGCGTTAGGGTTAGGGTTAGGGTTTGGGTTAGTGTTAGTTTTAGGATTTGGGTTAGGGTTAGGGTTAGGGTTTGGGTTAGGATTAGGCTTAGGGTTAGTGTTAGTTTTAGGTTTTCGGTTAGGGTTAAGTTTAGGGTTAGTGTTATGTTTAGGGTTAGGATTAGGGTTAGGGTTAGGGTTAGGGTTAGGGTTAGGGTTTAGGTTAGTGTTAGGGTTTCTGTTAGGCTTAGGGTTAGGGCTAGGATTAGGGTTTAGGTTAGGGTTAGGGTTTAGGGTTAGGACTAGGGTTAGTGTTAGGGTTAGGTTTAGGGTTAGTGTTAGTGTTAGGGTTTGGGTGAGGATTAGGGCTAAAGTTAAGGTTAGGGTTAGTGTTCGGGTTTGGATTAGGGTTAGGGGGAGGTTGTGGGGTAGGGGGAGGGTGAGGGTTAGGGTTAGGGTTGGGGGTTGGTTTGGGTTAGGGTTAGGGTTAGGGTTAGGGTTTGGTTTGGGTTAGGGTTAGGGTTAGGGTTAGGGTTACGGTAAGGTTTGGGTTAGGGTTAGGGTTAGGGTTAGGGTTATGGTTTGGGATAGGATTAGGCTTAGGGTTAGAGTTAGGTTTAGGATTTCGGTTAGGGTTAGGGTTAGGGTTAGCGTTAGGGTTAGGGTTTGGTTTAGGGTTAGGGTAAGGATTAGGGTTTGGGTTAGGGTTAGGTTTAGAGTTAGGGTTAGGGTTTGGGTTAGGATTAGGCTTAGGGTTAGTGTTAGTTTTAGGTTTTCGGTTAGGGTTAAGTTTAGGGTTAGTGTTATGTTTAGGGTTAGGATTAGGGTTAGGGTTAGGGTTAGGGTTAGGGTTAGGGTTTAGGTTAGTATTAGGGTTTCGGTTAGGGTTAGGACTAGAGTTAGGGTTAGGGTTAGGGTTAGGGTTAGGGTTACGGTTAGGGTTAGGATTAAGTTTAGGGTTAGGGTTAGGTTTAGAGTTAGTGTTAGTGTGAGGGTTTGGGTTTATATTAGGGGTAGAGTTAAGGTTAGGGTTAGTGTTAGGGTTTGGGTTAGGGTTAGTGTTAGGTTTTGGTTTAGGGTTAGGGTTAGGTTTTGGGTTACGGTTATGGTTATGGTTAGGGTTAGGGTTAGGGTTAGGGTTTGGGTTTGGGTTAACGTTATCGTTAGGGTTAGTGTTAGGTTTAGGGTTATTGTTAGCGTTAAGCTTAGGGTTTGGGTTAGGATTAGGTAAGGTTTAGAATTAGGGTTTGGGTTAGGGTTAGTGTTAGGGTTAGGGTTAGGGTTTTGGTTAGGGTTAGGTTTAGGGTTCGGGGTTATGGGTTAAGGGTTATGGTTAGGGTTAGAATTAGGTTTTGGGTTAGAGTTAGTGTTAATGTTTGGGTTAGGGTTAGGGTTAGGGTTGAGGTTAGGGTGAGGGTTTCGGTTAGAGTTATGATTAGGGTTAGGGTTAGCGTTAGGTTTAGAGTTAGTGTTAGTGTGAGTATTTGGGTTTGGATTAGGGCTAGAGTTAAGGTTTGGGTTAGTGTTAGGGTTAGGGTTAGAGTTAGGAGTTAGGGTTAGGGTTAGGGTTAGGGTTTGGCTTAGGGTTACGGTTAGGGTTTGGATTAGCGTTAGGGTTAGGGTTAGGGTTTGGGTTAGTGTTAGTTTTAGGATTTGGGTTAGGGTTAGGGTTAGGGTTAGGGTTAGGTTTTGGTATAGGGTTAGTGTTAGGGTTAGAGTTAGAGTTAGGGTTTTGGTTAGGGTTAGCGTTAGGGTTAGCGTTAGTGTTAGGGTTTGCGTTAGGATTAGGGTTAACGTTAGGTTTAGGGATTGAGTTAGGTTTAGGGTTAGGGTTAGGATTATGGTTTGGGTTAGGGTTAGGTTTACGGTTTGGGATAGGATTAGGCTTAGGGTTAGAGTTAGGTTTAGGATTTCGGTTAGGGTTAGGGTTACCGTTAGGGTTAGGGTTTGGTTTAGGGTTAGGGTAAGGATTAGGGTTAGGATTAGGCTTAGGGTTAGTGTTAGTTTTAGATTTTCGGTTAGGGTTAAGTTTAGGGTTAGTGTTATGTTTAGGGTTAGGATTAGGGTTAGGGCTAGGGTTAGGGTTAGGGTTAGGGTTAGGGTTTAGGTTAGTGTTAGGGTTTCGGTTAGGGTTAGGACTAGAGTTAGGGTTAGGTTTAGGGTTAGGGTTAGGGTTACGGTTAGGGTTAGGATTAAGTTTAGGGTTAGGGTTAGGTTTAGAGTTAGTGTTAGTGTGAGGGTTTGGGTTTATATTAGGGGTAGAGTTAAGGTTAGGGTTAGTGTTAGGGTTAGGGTTAGGGTTAGGGTTAGGTTTTGGTTTAGGGTTAGGGTAAGGGTTACGGTTACGGTTAGGGTTTGGGTTAGGTTTAAGGTTAGTGTTAGGGTTAGGTTTAGGGTTAGTGTTAGGGTTTGGGTTAGTGTTAGGTTTAGGGTTAGACTTTGGGTTTGGGTAAGGTTAGGGTTAGGTTAGGGTTTGGATTAGGGTTAGGGTTCGGGTTTGAGTTAGTGTTATTATTATTGTTTGGGTTAGGGTTAGGGTTAGGGTTACGGTTAGGGTTTGGGTTAGGGTTAGGGTTAGGGTTAGGGTTAGGGTTTCGATTAGGGTTAGGGTTACGGTTAGCGTTAGTGCTAGGGTTTGAGTTTCGGTTATGGTCAACGTTAGGGTTAGGGTTAGGGTTAGGGTTAGGATTAGGGTTTGGGTTAGTGTTAGGGTTAGGGTTCGGGTTAGGTTTAGGGTTTGGGTTAGAATTTGGCTTAGGGTAAGGGTTAGGTTTAGGTTTTCGGTTAGGCTTAGGGTTAGGGTTAGGGTTATGTTTAGGGTTAGGATTAGGGTTAGGCTGAGGGTTAGGGTTTTGGTTTGGGTTAGGGTTAGGTTTAGGTTTAGGGTTAGGGTTTGGGTTTGGGTTAACCTTAGGGTTAGTGTTAGCATTAGGGTTAGGGTCTGGGTTAGGGTTAGGGTTAGGGTTAGGGTTTGGTTTAGGTTTAGGGTTAGGTTTCATTGTTACGGGTTAGGGGTTATGGTTAGGGTTAGGATTAGGTTTTTTGTTAGGGTTAGTGTTAATGTTAGGGTTTGGGTGAGGGTTAGAGTTAGGGTTAGGGTTTCTGTTAGGCTTAGGGTTAGGGCTAGGATTAGGGTTTAGGTTAGGGTTAGGGTTTAGGGTTAGGACTAGGGTTAGTGTTAATGTTAGGTTTAGGGTTAGTGTTAGTGTTAGGGTTTGGGTTAGGATTAGGGCTAAAGTTAAGGTTAGGGTTAGTGTTCGGGTTTGGGTTAGGGTTAGGGTTAGGTTTTGGGTTAGGGTTAGGGTGAGGGTAAGGGTTAGGGTTAGGGGTTGGTTTGGGTTAGGGTTAGGGTTAGGGTTAGGGTTAGGGTTTGTGTTAGGGTTAGGGTTAGGGTTAGGGTTAGGGTTTGGTTTGGGTTAGGGTTAGGGTTAGGGTTAGGGTTAGTGTTAGGGTTTGGGTTAGGGTTTGGCTTAGGTTTAGGGTTAGGGTTAGAGTTAGGTTTAGGTTTTCGGTTAGGGTTAGATTTAGGGTTAGGGTTATGTTTAGGTTTAGGATTAGGGTTAGGGTTTGGTTTAGGGTTAGGGGTTGGGTTTGGGTTAACGATAGGGTTAGGGGTAGGGTTAGGTTTAGGGTTAGCGTTAGGGTTAGGGTTTGGGTTAGGGTTAGTGTTAGGATTAGGGTTTGGGTTAGCGTTAGGGTTAGGCTTAGGGTTAGGGTTTGGGTTAGGATTAGGCTTAGGGTTAGGGTTAGTTTTAGGTTTTCGGTTTGGTTTAGGTTTAGTGTTAGCGTTATGTTTAGGGTTAGGATTAGTGTTAGGGTTAGCATTAGGTTAAGGTTTAGGGTGAGGGTTAGGGTTAGGATTAGGGTTAAGGTTTGGTTTAGGTTTAGGGTTAGGTTTCGCGGTTAGGGGTTAGTGGTTATGGTTAGGGTTAGGATTATGTTTTGGGTTAGGTTTAGTGTTAATGTTAGGGTTTGGGTGAGGGTGAGGGTGAGGGTTAGGGTTTGGGTTTCTCTTAGGGTTAGAGTTTGGGTTAGGGTTAGTGTTTACGTTAGGTTTAGGGTTTCGTTTAGGGTTAGGACTAGGGTTAGGGATAGGGTTAGGTTTAGGGTTACAGTTGGTGTTAAGGTTTGGGTTTGGATTATGGGTAGAGTTAAGGTTAGAGTTAGTGTTAGGGTTTGGGATAGGGTTAGGGTTAGCTTTTAGGTTAGAGTTAGTGTTAGGGTTAGGATTAGAGTTAGGCTTAGGGTTAGGGTTAGGGTTTGGTTTGGGTTAGGATTAGAGTTAGGGTTAGGTTTTGGTTTAGGGTTAGGGTTAGGGTTAGGTTTAGTGTTAGGGTTACAGTTTGGTTTAGAATTAGGGTTCGGGGTTAGGGCTTAGGGGTTATAGTTAGGGTTAGGGTTAGGTTTTGGGTAAGGGTTAGGGTTAGGATTAGTGTTAGGGTTACGGTTATTGTTAGGGT
>CM069534.1:84337500-84345000 GCA_035773235.1 Eospalax fontanierii
GGGTTAGGGTTTGGATTAGGGTTAGGGTTAGGGTTAGGGTTTGAGTTAGGGTTAGTGTTAGGGTTTGGGTTAGGTTTTGGGTTAGGGTTAGGGTTAGGGTTTAAGTTAGGTTTAGGGTTTCTGTTAGGGTTAGGGGTAGGGTTAGGGTTAGTGTTAGGTTTAGGGTTAGCGTTAGTGTAAGGGTTTGTGTTTGGATTACGGGTAGAGTTAAGGTTAGGGTTAGTGTTAGGGTTTGGGTTAGGGTTAGGGTTAGGTTTTGGGTTAGGGTTAGGTTTTTGGTTAGGGTTACGTTTAGGGTTAAGGTTAGGGTTAGGTTTAGGGTTACGGTTTGGGTTAGGCTTAGGGTTAGGTTAAGGTTTGGGTTAGGTTTAGGGTGAGGTTTTGTGTTTGGGTTAGGGTTAGTTTTAGCGTTAGGGTTAAGGTTATGTTGTGGGTTAGGTTTAGGGTTAGGGTTATGGTTAGTGTTTGGGTTAGGGTTAGTGTTAGGGTTAGGGTTAGGGTTAGGGATAGGATTACGATAAGGGTTAGGGTTTGGGTTAGGGTTAGGGTTAGGGTTAGGGATAGGGTTACGGTTTGGTTTAGGGTTAGGGTTAGGGTAAGGTTTGGTTTTGGGTTAGGTTTAGGGTTAGGTTCAGGTTTAGGGATTGTGTTATGGTTAGTGTTAGTGGTAGGGTTAGGGTTTGGGTTTGGGTTAGGTTTAGGGTTAGGTTTAGAGTTAGGATTAGGGTTTGGGTTAGGGTTAGGGTTAGGTTTAGGTTTAGGGTTAGGATTTGGGTTTATGTTAACGTTAGGGTTAGGGTTAGTGTTAGGTTTAGGGTTATTGTTAGCGTTAAGCTTAGGGTTTGGGTTAGGATTAGGTAAGGTTTACTATTAGGGTTTGGGTTAGGGTTAGTGTTAGGGTTAGGGTTAGGGTTTTGGTTAGGGTTAGGTTTAGTGTTCGGGGTTATGGGTTAGGGGTTATGGTTAGGGTTAGAATTAGATTTTGGGTTAGAGTTAGTGTTAACGTTTGGGTTAGGGTTAGGGTTAGGGTTGAGGTTAGGGTGAGGGTTTCGGTTAGAGTTATGATTAGGGTTAGGGTTAGCGTTAGGTTTAGAGTTAGTGTTAGTGTGAGTATTTGGGTTTGGATTAGGGCTAGAGTTAAGGTTTGGGTTAGTGTTAGGGTTAGGGTTAGAGTTAGGGTTAGGGTTAGGGTTAGGGTTAGGGTTTGGCTTAGGGTTAGGGTTAGGGTTTGGATTAGCGTTAGGGTTAGGGTTAGGGTTTGGGTTAGTGTTAGTTTTAGGATTTGGGTTAGGGTTAGGGTTAGGGTTAGGGTTTGGGTTAGTGTTAGCATTAGGGTTAGAGTTAGAGTTAGGGTTTTGGTTAGGGTTAGCGTTAGGGTTAGCGTTAGTGTTAGGGTTTGGGTTAGGATTAGGGTTAACGTTAGGGTTAGGGATTGAGTTAGGTTTAGGGTTAGGGTTAGGATTATGGTTTGGGTTAGGGTTAGGTTTACGGTTTGGGATAGGATTAGGCTTAGGGTTAGAGTTAGGTTTAGGATTTCGGTTAGGGTTAGGGTTAGGGTTAGGGTTAGCGTTAGGGTTAGGGTTTGGTTTAGGGTTAGGGTAAGGATTAGGGTTTGGGTTAGGGTTAGGTTTAGAGTTAGGGTTAGGGTTTGGGTTAGGATTAGGCTTAGGGTTAGTGTTAGTTTTAGGTTTTCGGTTAGGGTTAAGTTTAGGGTTAGTGTTATGTTTAGGGTTAGGATTAGGGTTAGGGTTAGGGTTAGGGTTAGGGTTAGGGTTTAGGTTAGTTTTAGGGTTTCGGTTAGGGTTAGGACTAGAGTTAGGGTTAGGGTTAGGGTTATTGTTAGGGTTACGGTTAGGGTTAGGATTAAGTTTAGGGTTAGGGTTAGGTTTAGAGTTAGTGTTAGTGTGAGGGTTTGGGTTTATATTAGGGGTAGAGTTAAGGTTAGGGTTAGTGTTAGGGTTTGGGTTAGGGTTAGGGTTAGGTTTTGGTTTAGGGTTAGGGTAAGGGTTACGGTTACGGTTAGGGTTTGGGTTAGGTTTAAGGTTAGTGTTAGGGTTAGGTTTAGGGTTAGTGTTAGGGTTTGGGTTAGTGTTAGGTTTAGGGTTAGACTTTGGGTTTGGGTAAGGTTAGGGTTAGGTTAGGGTTTGGATTAGGGTTAAGGTTCGGGTTTGAGTTAGTGTTAGTATTATTGTTTGGGTTAGGGTTAGGGTTAGGGTTACGGTTAGGGTTTGGGTTAGGGTTAGGATTAGGGTTTGGGTTAGTGTTAGGGTTAGGGTTCGGGTTAGGTTTAGGGTTTGGGTTAGGATTTGGCTTAGGGTAAGGGTTAGGTTTAGGTTTTCGATTAGGCTTAGGGTTAGGGTTAGGGTTATGTTTAGGGTTAGGATTAGGGTTAGGCTGAGGGTTAGGGTTTTGGTTTGGGTTAGGGTTAGGTTTAGGTTTAGGGTTAGGTTTTGGGTTTGGGTTAACTTTAGGGTTAGTGTTAGCATTAGGGTTAGGGTCTGGGTTAGGGTTAGGGTTAGGGTTAGGGTTTGGTTTAGGTTTAGGGTTAGGGTTAGGGTTAGGTTTAGTGTTAGGGTTACAGTTTGGTTTAGAATTAGGGTTCGGGGTTAGGGCTTAGGGGTTATAGTTAGGGTTAGGGTTAGGTTTTGGGTAAGGGTTAGGGTTAGGATTAGTGTTAGGGTTACGGTTATTGTTAGGGTTTGTGTTAGGGTTAGGATTAGGGTTAGCGTTAGGGTTAGGGTTTTGGTTAGGGTTAGGGTTAGGGTTAGGGTTAGGGTTTGGGTTTGGGTTAGGGTTAGGGTTAGGGTTACGGTTAGGGTTTGGGTTAGGATTAGGCTTAGGGTTAGGGTTAGGTTTAGATTTTCGATTAGGGTTAGGGTTAGTGTTAGGGTTAGGTTTAGGGTTCGGTTAGGGTTAGGGTTAGGTTTGGCTTAGGTTTAGGGTTAGGGTTTGGGGTTAGGGGTTATGGGTTATGGTTGGGTTAGGTTTAGGTTTTGAGTTAGGGTTAGTGTTAATGATAGGGTTTGGGTGAGGGTTAGGTTTAGGGTTAGGGTTAGGGTTAGGGTTAGGGTTTGGGTTAGGATTAGGGTTAGGGTTAGTGTTAGGATTAGGGTTAGGGTTAGGTTTAGGGTTAGGTTTAGGTTGAGGGTAAGGGTTAGGTTTAGGGTTAGCTTTTGGGTTAGGTTTAGGGTTAGGTTTTGGTTAATGGTTAGGGTTATATTTCAAGATTAGGGGTTGTGGTTAGTGTTAGGATTAGGTTTTGGGTTAGTGTTAGTGTTAGGGTTTTGGTTTGGATTAGGGGTAGAGTTAAAGTTAGGGTCAGTGTTAGGGTTTGGGGTAGGGTTAGGTTTAGGGTTAGGGTTAGGTTTAGGGATTGGTTTGGTTTAGGGTTAGAGTTACTGTTAGGGTTTGGGTTAGGCTTAGGGTTAAGGTTAGGGTTAGGGTTAGGGTTAGGGTTAGGTTTAGAGTTAGGATTAGGGTTTGGGTTAGGGTTAGAGTTAGGGTTATTGTTAGCGTTAGGGTTAGGCTTTGGGTTAGCGTTAGGGTTAGAGTTAGGATTAGGGTTTGGGTTAGGTTTAGGTTTGGGGTTAGGGTTAGGTTTATGCTTTGGGTTAGGGTTAGGGTTAGGGTTAGGGTTAGAGTTAGGGTTAGGGTTTTGGTTAGGGTTATGTTTAGGTTTAGGGTTAGGGTTTGGATTAGTTTTAGGGTTTGGGTTAGGGTTAGGGTTAGGTTTAGTGCTTAGGTTAGGGTTAGGGTTAAGGTTAGGGTTTGGGTTAGGGTTAGAGTTAGGGTTAG
Source organism: Eospalax fontanierii (assembly GCA_035773235.1). Taxonomy (NCBI): domain Eukaryota; kingdom Metazoa; phylum Chordata; class Mammalia; order Rodentia; family Spalacidae; genus Eospalax; species Eospalax fontanierii. The sequence goes on from CM069534.1 coordinate 84,341,296, forward strand.
TGTTAGGGTTTGGTTTAGGTTAGGGTTAGAGTTAGGTTTAGTGTTACGATTTGGGTTAGGGTTAGGGTTAGATTTTGGGTTGGGGTTACTATTAGGGTTAGGGTTAGGCTTAGTGTTATGTTTATGGTTTGGTTTTGGTTAGTGTTAGAGTTAGGGTTAGGGTTAGGGTTAGAGTTACGTTTTGGGTTAGGGTTATGGTTAGGGTAAGGTTTGGTTTAGGGTTAGGGTTAGGGTTAGGGTTAGGTTTAGGGTGGGTTTTTGGGCTTGGGATAGGGTTAGGTTTAGGTTTAGGGTTAGGGCTATTGTTTGTTTTAGGGTTAGGGTTACGGTTAGGGTTAGGTTTAGGGTTAGGGTTAGGGTTTGTGTTAGGATACGGTTTGGGTTAGGTTTACGGTTAGGGTTAGGGTTAGGGTTAGAGTTACGGTTTGTGTTAGGGATAGTATTAGGGAAAGGTTTTGTTTAGAGTTAGTGTTAGGGTTAGGTTCAGTGTTAGGGTTTGTGTTAGGGTTTGTGTTAGGGTTAGGGTTTGGGTTTGGGTTAGGGTTACTGTTAGGGTTAGGGTTAGGGTTAGGTTTTGGGTTTGGGTTAGGGTTAGGGTTAGGGTTATGGTTTGGTTTGGGTTAGGGTTAGAGTTTGGGTTAGGGTTAGGTTTAGGGTTATGTTTACGGTTTGGTTTAAGGTTAGGGTTAGGGTAAGGTTTGGTTTAGGGTTAGGGTTAGGGTTAGGTTTAGGGTGAGTTTTTGGGTTTAGTGTTAGGGTTAGTGTTAGGGTTAGGTTTATGTTTAGGGTTAGGATTAGGGTTAGGGTTAGGGTTAGGTTTATGGTTAGGGTTAGGGTTCGGGTTAGGGTTAGGGGTAGGGATTGGTTTTGGGTTAGGGTTAGTGTTAGCGTTAGGGTTAGGGTTTGGGTTTGGGTTAACGTTAGGGTTAGGGTTAGGGTTAGGGTTATTGTTAGCGTTAGGGTTAGTGTTTTGGTTAGGGTTAGGGTTAGGGTTAAGATTAGGGTTTGGTTTAGGGTTAGGCTTAGGTTTAGGGTTAGGGTTAGGGTTAGTGTTTGGGTTAGGGTAAGGGTTAGGATTAGGGTTAGGGTTAGGGTTAGGGTTAGGTTTAGGTTTAGTGTTAAGGTTTGGGTTAGGGTTAGGCTTAGGGTTAGGGTTAGGTTTAGGTTTTCGTTTAGGGTTATGGTTAGGTTTAGGTTTATGTTTAGGGTTAGGATTAGGGTTAGGTTTAGGGTAAGGGTTAGGGTTACGTTTAGGGTTTGGGTTAGGGTTAGGGTTAGGGTAGGTGTAGCGTTTGGGTTAGGGTTATGGTTTGTTTTAGGGTTAGGGTTAGGGTGAGGGTTAGGGTTAGGGTTAGGGTTAGGGTTAGGGTTAGGATTAGGGATAGGATTACGATTAGGGTTACAGTTTGGGTTAGAGTTCGGGTTAGGGTTAGGGTTAGGGTTTGGTTTAGGTTTAGGGTTTGGGTTAGGGTTAGGTTTAGGGTTGCTGTTAGGGTAGGGGTTAGGGATAGGTTTAGGGTTTGGTTTACGGTTACGGTTTGGGTTAGGTTTACGGTTAGGGTTAGGGTTAGGGTTAGATTTACGGTTTGTATTAGGGATAGTGTTAGGGAAAGGTTTGGTTTAGGGTTAGTGTTAGGGTTAGGTTCATGGTTAGGGTTTGTGTTAGGGTTAGGGTTTGGGTTTGGGTTAGATTTACTGTTAGGGTTAGGGTTAGGGTTAGGGTTTGGGTTTGGGTAGGGTTAGGGTTAGGTTTATGGTTTGGTTTGGGTTAGGATTAGAGTTAGGGTTAGGGTTAGGTTTAGGGTTAGGTTTACGGTTTGGTTTAAGGTTAGCGTTAGGGTAAGGTTTGGTTTAGGGTTAGGGTTAGGGTTAGGTTTAGGGTGAGGTTTTGGTTTTAGGGTTAGGTTTAAGGTTAGGGTTAGGTTTATGTTTAGGGTTAGGATGAGGGTTAGGGTTAGGGTTAGGGTTAGGGTTAGGGTTCGGGTTAGGGTTAGGGTTAGGGTTTGTTTTTGGGTTAGGGTTAGTGTTAGTGTTAGGGTTAGGGTTTGGGTTTGGGTTAACGTTAGGGTTAGGGTTAGGGTTAGGGTTATTGTTAGCGTAAGGGTTAGGGTTTTGGATAGGTTTAGGGGTAGGGTTAGGATTAGGGTTTGGTTTAGAGTTAGGCTTAGGTTTAGGGTTAGGGTTAGTGTTTGGGTTAGGGTAAGGGTTAGGATTAGGGTTAGGGTCAGGGTTAGGGTTAGGGTTAGGGTTAGTGTTAGGGTTTGGGTTAGGATTAGGCTTAGGGTTAGGGTTAGGTTTAGGTTTTCGTTTAGGGTTATGGTTAGGTTTAGGGTTATGTTTAGGGTTAGGATTAGGGTTAGGGTTAGGGTTAGGGTTAGGGTTAGGGTTAGGGTTACGTTTAGGGTTTGGGTTAGGGTTAGGGTTAGGGTTAGGGTTAGGTTTAGGGTTTGGGTTAGGGTTATGGTTTGTTTTAGGGTTAGGGTTAGGGTGAGGGTTAGGGTTAGGGTTAGGGTTGCTGTTAGGGGTAGGGGTAGGGTTAGGGGTAGGGTTTAGGTTACGGTTAGGGTTTCGGTTAGGGTTAGGACTAGGGTTATGGTTAGGGTTAGGTTTAGTGTTAGTGTTAGTGGTAGTGTTTGGGTTTGGATTAGGATTAGAGTTAAGGTTAGGTTTAGTGTTAGGATTTGGGTTAGGGTTAGGGTTAGATTTTGGGTTAGGGTTACTATTAGCGTTAGGGTTAGGGTTAGTGTTACGGTTATGGTTTGGTTTGGGTTAGTGTTAGAGTTAGGGTTTGGGTTAGGGTTAGGGTAAGGTTTGGTTTAGTGTTAGGTATAGGGTTAGGGTTAGGTTTAGGGTGGGTTTTTGGGCTTGGGATAGGGTTAGGTTTAGGTTTAGGGTTAGGGCTATTGTTTGTTTTAGGGTTAGGGTTATGGTTAGGGTTAGGTTTAGGGTTAGGGTTAGGGTTTGGGTTTGAGTTAACGTTAGGGTTAGGTTTAGGGTTATTGTTAGCGTTAGGGTTAGGGTATTGGTTAGGTTTAGGGTTAGGGTTAGGGTTAGGGTTTGATTTAGGTTTAGGGTTAGTGTTAGGGTTATGGTTTGGGTTAGGTTTAGGGTTAGGGTTTGGGTTAGGTTTAGGGTTAGGTTTAGGGTTAGGGTTAGGGTTAGGGTTTGGGCTAGGGTTAGGGTTAGGATTAGGGTTAGGGTTAGTGTTTGTGTTTGGTTTACGGTTAGGTTTGGTTTAGGGTGAGGGTTTGGTTTTGGGTTAGGGTTAGGTTTAGGGTTAGGGTTAGGAATAGGGTTTGGGTTAGGTTAGGGTTAGGGTTAGGGTTAGGTTTTGGGTTAGGGTTAGGGTTAGGTTTAGGGTTTGGGTTAGGGTTAGGGTTAGGGTTAGGTTTAGAGTTAGTTTTAGTGTGAGGGTTTGGGTTTGGATTAGGGGTAGAGTTAAGGTTAGGGTTAGTGTTACGGTTTGGGTTAGGGTTAGGATTAGGGTTACGTTTAGAGTTAGTGTTAGTGTGAGGGTTTGGGTTTGGATTAGGGGTAGAGTTAAGGTTAGGGTTAGGGTTTCGGTTAGGGTTAGGGGTAGGGTTTGGGTAGGGTTAGGGTTAGGGTTATGGTTTGGTTTGGGTTAGGGTTAGAGTTAGGGTTAGGGTTAGGTTTGGGGTTAGGTTTACGGTTTGGTTTAAGGTTAGGGTTAGGGTAAGGTTTGGT
>CM069534.1:84350000-84365000 GCA_035773235.1 Eospalax fontanierii
AGGTTTTGGGTTAGGGTTAGGGTTAGGGTTAGGGTTTTGTTTGGGTTAGGGTTAGGGTTAGGGTTAGGGTTACGGTTTGGGTTAGGGTTAGGGTTAGGGTAAGTTTTGGTTTAGGGTTAGGGTTAGGGTTAGGGTTAGGTTTAGGGTGGGGTTTGGGCTTGGGTTAGGGTTAGGTTTAGTTTTAGGGTTAGGGTTATGGTTTGTTTTAGGGTTAGGGTTAGGGTTAGGGTTTGGTTTAGAGTTACGGTTTGGGTTAGGTTTACGGTTAGGGTTACGATTAGGTTTAGAGTTACGGTTTGTGTTAGGGATAGTGTTAGGGTAAGTTTTGGTTAGGGTTAGGGTTAGGGTTAGGTTCAGGATTAGGGTTTGTGTTGGGGTTAGGGTTAGGGTTATGGTTTGCGTTTGGGTTAGGGTTAGTGTTAGGGTTAGTGTTAAGGTTAGGGTTTGGTTTTGGGTTAGGGTTAGTGTTAGTGTTAGGGTTAGGGTTTGCGTTTGGGTTAACGCTAGAGTTAGGGTTAAGGTTAGGGTTATTGTTAGCGTTAGGGTTAGGGTTTTGGTTAGGGTTAGGTTTAGGGTTAGGATTAGGGTTTGGTTTAGGGTTAGGGTTAGGTTTAGGGTTAGGGTTAGGGTTAGGGTTAGTGTTTGGGTTAGGGTAAGGGTTAGGATTAAGGTTAGGGTTAGGGGTACTGTTAGGGTTAGGGTTAGTGTTAGGGTTTGGGTTAGGATTAGGCTTAGGGTTAGGGTTAGGTTTAGGTTTTCGTTTAGGGTTATGGTTAGGTTTAGGATTATGTTTAGGGTTAGGATTAGGGTTAGGGTTAGGGTTAGGGTTAGGGTTAGGTTTAGGTTTTGGTTTTCGGTTAGGGTTAGGGTTAGGGTTAGGGTTATTGTTAGGTTTGGGTTAGGGTTATGGTTTAGGTTAGGATTAGGTTTAGGGTTAGAGTTAGGGTTAGGGTTAGGGTTTGGGTTAGGGTTACGGTTTGTTTAGTGTTAGTGTTATGATTTGCGTTTGGGTTTGGTTTAGGGTTAGGGTTAGGGTTATTGTTTGTTTTAGGGTTAGGGTAGGGGTTAGGGATAGGGTTAGGGTTTGGTTTAGGGTTACGGTTTGGGTTAGGTTTACGGTTAGGATTAGGGTTAGGGTTAGAGTTACGGTTTGTGTTAGGTATAGTGTTAGGGAAAGGTTTGGTTTAGGGTTAGTGTTAGGGTTAGGTTCATGGTTAGGGTTTGTGTTAGGGTTAGGGTTTGGGTTTGGGTTAGATTTACTGTTAGGGTTAGGGTTAGGGTTTGGGTTTGGGTAGGGTTAGGGTTAGGGTTATGGTTTGGTTTGGGTTAGGGTTAGAGTTAGGGTTAGGGTTAGGTTTAGGGTTAGGTTTACGGTTTGGTTTAAGGTTAGGGTTAGGGTAAGGTTTGGTTTAGGGTTAGGGTTAGGGTTAGGTTTAGGGTGAGGTTTTGGTTTTAGGGTTAGGGTTAAGGTTAGGGTTAGATTAATGTTTATGGTTAGGATGTGGGTTGGGGTTATGGTTAGTGTTAGAGTTCGGGCTAGGGTTAGGGTTAGGGTTTGGTTTTGGGTTAGGGTTAGTGTTAGTGTTAGGGTTAGGGTTTGGAATTGGGTTAACGTTAGGGTTAGGGCTAGGGTTAGGGTTATTGTCAGCGTTAGGGTTAGGGTTTTGGTTAGGGTTAGGGTTAGGATTAGGGTTTGGTTTAGGGTTAGGCTTAGGTTTAGGGTTAGGTTTAGGTTTAGTGTTTGGGTTAGTCTAAGGGTGAGGATTAGGGTTAGGGTTAGCGTTAGGGTTAGGATTTGGGTTATGCTTAGGGTTAGGATTAGGGTTTTGGTTAGGATTAGGGTTAGGGTTAGGGTTAGGGTGAGGGTTAGAGTTACGGTTTGTGTTAGGGATAGTGTTAGGGAAAGGTTTGGTTTAGGGTTAGTGTTAGGGTTAGGTTCAGTGTTAGGGTTTGTGTTAGGGTTAGGGTTAGGGTTAGGGATTGGGTTTGGGTTAGGGTTACTGTTAGGGTTAGGGTTAGGGTTTGGGTTTGGGTAGGGTTAGGGTTAGGGTTATGGTTTGGTTTGGGTTAGGGTTAGAGTTAGGGTTAGGGTTAGGTTTAGCGTTAGGTTTACGGTTTGGTTTAAGGTTAGGGTTAGGGTAAGGTTTGGTTTAGGGTTAGGATTAGGTTTAGATTTAGGGTGAGGTTTTGGTTTTAGGGTTAGGGTTAGGGTTAGGTTTATGTTTAGGGTTAGGATTAGGGTTAGGGTTAGGGTTAGGGTTAGGGTTAGGGTTCGGGTTAGGGTTAGGGGTAGGGTTAGGTTTAGGGTTAGGGTTAGGGTTCGGGTTAGGGTTAGGGGTAGGGATTGGTTTTGGGTTAGGGTTAGTGTTAGCGTTAGGGTTAGGGTTTGGGTTTGGGTTAACGTTAGGGTTAGGGTTAGGGTTAGGGTTAGGATTAGGGTTTGGTTTAGGGTTAGGCTTAGGTTTAGGGTTAGGGTTAGGGTTAGTGTTTGGGTTAGGGTAAGAGTTAGGATTAGGGTTAGGGTTAGGGTTAGGTTTAGGTTTAGTGTTAAGGTTTGGGTTAGGGTTAGGCTTAGGGTTAGGGTTAGGTTTAGGTTTTCGTTTAATTTTATGGTTAGGTTTAGGTTTATGTTTAGGGTTAGGATTAGGGTTAGGGTTAGGGTTAGGGTTAGGGTTAGGGTTAGGGTTACATTTAGGGTTTGGGTTAGGGTTAGGGTTAGGGTAGGTGTAGAGTTTGGGTTAGGGTTATGGTTTGTTTTAGGGTTAGGGTTAGGGTGAGGGTTAGGGTTAGGGTTAGGGTTAGGGTTAGGATTAGGGATAGGATTACGATTAGGGTTAGAGTTTTGGTTAGCGTTCGGGTTAGGGTTAGAGTTAGGGTTTGGTTTAGGTTTAGGTTAGGGTTAGCGTTAGGTTTAGGGTTGCTGTTAGGGGTAGGGTTAGGGTTAGGGGTAGGGTTTAGGTTACGGTTAGGGTTTCGGTTAGGGTTAGGACTAGGGTTAGGGTTAGGGTTAGGTTTAGTGTTAGTGTTAGTGGTAGGGTTTGGGTTTGGATAAGGATTAGAGTTAAGGTTAGGTTTAGTGTTACGATTTGGGTTAGGGTTAGGGTTAGATTTTGTGTAGGGGGTACTATTAGGGTAAGGGTTAGGGTTAGTGTTATGGTTATGGTTTGGTTTGGGTTAGTGTTAGAGTTAGGTTTAGGGTTAGGGTTACAGTTACGTTTTGGGTTAGGGTTAGGGTTACGGTAAGGTTTGGTTTAGGGTTAGGGTTAGGGTTAGGGTTAGGTTTAGGGTGGGTTTTTGGGCTTGGGTTAGGGTTAGGTTTAGGTTTAGGGTTAGGGTTATTGTTTGTTTTAGGGTTAGGGTAGGGGTTAGGGATAGGGTTAGGGCTTGGTTTAGGGTTACGGTTTGGGTTAGGTTTACGGTTAAGATTAGGGTTAGGGTTAGGGTTTGGTTTGTGTTAGGGATAGTGTTAGGGAAAGGTTTGGTTTAGGGTTAGTGTTAGGGTTAGGTTCATGGTTAGGGTTTGTGTTAGGGTTAGGGTTTGGGTTTGGGTTAGATTTACTGTTAGGGTTAGGGTTAGGGTTTGGGTTTGGGTAGGGTTAGGGTTAGGGTTATGGTTTGGTTTGGGTTAGGGTTAGAGTTAGGGTTAGGGTTAGGTTTAGGGTTAGTTTTACGGTTTGGTTTAAGGTTAGGGTTAGGGTAAGGTTTGGTTTAGGGTTAGGGTTAGGGTTAGGTTTAGGGTGAGGTTTTGGTTTTAGGGTTAGGGTTAAGGTTAGGGTTAGGTTTATGTTTAGGGTTAGGATGAGGGTTAGGGTTATGGTTAGGGTTAGGGTTCGGGTTAGGGTTAGGGTTAGGGTTTGGTTTTGGGTTAGGGTTAGTGTTAGTGTTAGGGTTAGGGTTTGGGTTTGGGTTAACGTTAGGGTTTGGATTAGGGTTAGGGTTATTGTTAGCGTTAGGGTTAGGGTTTTGGATAGGTTTAGGGGTAGGGTTAGGATTAGGGATTGGTTTAGAGTTAGGCTTAGGTTTAGGGATAGGGTTAGGGTTAGTGTTTGGGTTAGGGTAAGGGTTAGGATTAGGGTTAGGGTTAGGTTTAGGCTTTCGTTTAGGGTTATGGTTAGGTTTAGGGTTATGTTTAGGGTTAGGATTATGGTTAGGGTTAGGGTTAGGGTTAGGGTTACGTTTAGGGTTTGGGTTAGGGTTAGGGTTAGGGTTAGGGTTAGGTTTAGGTTTTGGGTTAGGGTTATGGTTTGTTTTAGGGTTAGGGTTACTATTAGCGTTAGGGTTAGGGTTTGGTTTGGGTTAGTGTTAGAGTTAGGGTTTGGGTTAGGGTTAGGGTAAGGTTTGGTTTAGGGTTAGGTATAGGGTTAGGGTTAGGTTTAGGGTGGGTTTTTGGGCTTGGGATAGGGTTAGGTTTAGGTTTAGCGTTAGGGCTATTGTTTGTTTTAGGGTTAGGGTTATGGTTAGGGTTAGGTTTAGGGTTATGGTTAGGGTTTGGGTTTGAGTTAACGTTAGGGTTAGGTTTAGGGTTAGGGTTAGGGTTTGATTTAGGTTTAGGGTTAGTGTTAGGGTTATGGTTTGGGTTAGGTTTAGGGTTAGGGTTTGGGTTAGGTTTAGGGTTAGGTTTAGGGTTAGGGTTAGGGTTAGGGTTTGGGTTAGGGTTAGGGTTAGGATTAGGGTTAGGGTTAGTGTTTGTGTTTGGTTTACGGTTAGGTTTAGGTTTAGGGTGAGGGTTTGGTTTTGGGTTAGGGTTAGGTTTAGGGTTAGGGTTAGGAATAGGGTTTGGGTTAGGTTAGGGTTAGGGTTAGGGTTAGGTTTTGGGTTAGGGTTAGGGTTAGGTTTAGGGTTTGGGTTAGGGTTAGGGTTAGGGTTAGGTTTAGAGTTAGTTTTAGTGTGAGGGTTTGGGTTTGGATTAGGGGTAGAGTTAAGGTTAGGGTTAGTGTTAGGGTTTGGGTTAGGGTTAGGATTAGGGTTACGTTTAGAGTTAGTGTTAGTGTGAGGGTTTGGGTTTGGATTAGGGGTAGAGTTAAGGTTAGCGTTAGGGTTTCGGTTAGGGTTAGGGGTAGGGTTTGTGTTAGGCTTAGGGTTAGGGTTAGGGTTAGGGTTTAGGTTACCTTGAGGGTTTCGGTTATGGTTAGGATTAGGGTTAGGGTTAGGGATAGGTTTACAGTTAGTGTTAGTGTGAGGTTTTGGGTTTGGATTAGTGGTAGAGTTAAGGTTAAGGTTAGTGTTAGGGTTCCTGTTAGGGTTAGGGTTAGGGTTAGATTTTGGCTTGGGGTTAGGGTTAGGGTTAGGGTTTGGGTAAGGGTTAGGGTTAGTGTTAGGGTTTGGGTTAGGGTGAGGGTTAAGGTTAGGTTTAGTGTTAGGGTTAGGGTTTGGGTTTGGGTTAGGGTTAGAGTTATGTTTAGTGTTAGGATTAGAGTTAGGGTTAGGGTTAGCGATAATGTTAGGTTTAGGGTTAGGTTTAGGGTTAGGGTTCGAGTTAGGGTTAGGGTTAGGTTTTGGTTTAGGTTTAGGGTTAGGGTTCGGGTTAGGGGTAAGTGGTTATGGTTAGTGTTAGAATTAGGTTTTGGCTTAGGATTATTGTTAATGTTATGGTTTGGGTGAGGGTTAGGGTTAGGGTTAGGGTTAGATTTTCTGTTAGGTTTAGGGTTAGGGTTAGGGTTAGTTTTAGGGTTAGGTTTAGGGTTAGGACTAGGTTTAGGGTTAGGGTTAGGTTTAGCGTTAGTGTTAGTGTTAGGCTTTGGTTTTGTATTAGGGGTAGATTTAAGGTTAGGGTTAGTGTTAGGGTTTGGGTTAGGGTTAGGGTTAGGTTTTGGGTTAGGGTTAGGTTTCGGGTTAGGGTTTGGTTTGGCTTAGGGTTAGAGTTAGGTTTAGGTTTTGGGTTAGGGTTAAGGATAGGGTTAGGTTTAGGGTTAGGGTTACAGTTTGGCTTAGATTTAGGGTTCAGGGTTAGGGTTACGGTTAGGGTTAGGGTTAGGGTTAGCGTTAGGGTTAGGGTTAGGGTTAGGTTTAGGGTTAGGGTTCGAGTTAGGATTAGGGTTAGGTTTTGTTTTAGGTTTAGGGTTAGGGTTCGGGGTTAGGGGTAAGGGGTTATGGTTAGGGTTAGAATTCGGTTTTGGGTTAGGATTAGTGTTAATGTTAGGCTTTGGGTGAGGGTTAGGGTTAGGGTTAGGGTTAGGGTTTCTGTTAGGGTTCAGGTTAGTGTTAGGGTTAATGTTTAGGATAGGGTTAGGGTTTCGGTTAGGGTTAGGACTAGGGTTAGGGTTAGGGTTAAGTTTAGTGTTAGTGATAGTGGTAGTGTTTGGGTTTGGATTAGGATTAGAGTTAAGGTTAGGTTTAGTGTTAGGATTTGGTTTAGGGTTAGGGTTAGATTTTGGGTTAGGGTTACTATTAGGGTTAGGGTTAGGGTTAGTGTTACGGTTATCGTTTGGTTTCGATTAGTGTTAGAGTTAGGTTTAGGGTTAGGGTTAGGGTTAGGGTTACGGTTTTGGTTTGGGTGAGGGTTAGGGTAAGGTTTGGGTTAGGGTTAGGGGTAGGGTTAGGGTTAGGTTTAGGGTGGGTTTTTGGGCTTGGGATAGGGATAGGTTTAGGTTTAGGGTTAGGGCTATTGTTTGTTTTAGGGTTAGGGTTACGGTTAGGGTTAGATTTAGGGTTAGGGTTAGGGTTTGGGTTTGAGTTAACGTTAGGGTTAGGTTTAGGGTTATTGTTAGCTTTAGGGTTAGGGTTTTGGTTTGGTTTAGGGTTAGGGTTTGATTTAAGTTTAGGATTAGGGTTAGGGTTATGGTTTGGGTTAGGGTTAGGGTTAGGGTTTGGGTTAGGTTTAGGGTTAGGTTTAGGGTTAGGGTTAGGGTTAGGGTTTGGGTTAGGGTTAGGGATAGGATTAGGGTTAGGATTAGTGTTAGGGTTAGGTTTTGGGTTAGGGTTAGGGATAGTGTTAGGGTTAGGGTTTGGTTTTGTTTTAGGGTTAGTGTTACTGTTAGGGTTAGGTTTTGGGTTTGGGTTAACGTTAGGGTTAGGGTTAGGGTTAGGGTTATTGGTAGCTTTAGGGTTAGGGTTTTGGTTAGGGTTAGGGTTAGGATTAGGGTTTGGTTTAGGGTTAGGCTTAGGTTTAGGGTTAGGTTTAGGTTTAGTGTTTGGGTTAGGGTAAGGGTTAGGACTAGGGTTAGGGTTAGCGTTAGGGTTAGGGTTTGGGTTAGGCTTAGGGTTAGGATTAGGGTTTGGGTTAGGATTAGGGTTAGGGTTGGGGTAGGGTGAGGGTTAGAGTTACGGTTTGTGTTAGGGATAGTGTTAGGGAAAGGTTTGGTTTAGGGTTAGTGTTAGGGTTAGGTTCAGTGTTAGGGTTTGTGTTAGGGTTAGGGTTAGGGTTAGGGTTTGGGTTTGGGTTAGGGTTACTGTTAAGGTTAGGGTTAGGGTTTGGGTTTGGGTAGGGTTAGGGTTAGGGTTATGGTTTGGTTTGGGTTAGGGTTAGAGTTAGGGTTAGGGTTAGGTTTGGGGTTAGGTTTACGGTTTGGTTTAAGGTTAGGGTTAGGGTAAGGTTTGGTTTAGGGTTAGGGTTAGGGTTAGATTTAGGGTGAGGTTTTGGTTTTAGGGTTAGGGTTAGGGTTAGGTTTATGTTTAGGGTTAGGATTAGGGTTAGGGTTAGGGTTAGGTTTAGGTTTAGGTTTAGGGTTCGGTTTAGGGTTAGGGGTAGGGATTGGTTTGGGTTAGGGTTAGTGTTAGCGTTAGGGTTAGGGTTTGGGTTTGGGTCAACGTTAGGGTTAGGGTTAGGGTTAGGGTTATTTTTAGCGTTAGGGTTAGTGTTTTGGTTAGGGTTAGGGTTAAGGTTAGGATTAGGGTTTGGTTTAGGGTTAGGCTTAGGTTTAGGGTTAGGGTTAGGGTTAGTGTTTGGGTTAGGGTAAGGGTTAGGATTAGGGTTAGGGTTAGGTTTAGGGTTAGGTTTAGGTTTAGTGTTAAGGTTTGGGTTAGTGTTGGGCTTGGGGTTAGGTTTAGGGTTTGGGTTAGGGTTATGGTTTGTTTTAGGGTTAGGGTTAGGGTGAGGGTTAGGGTTAGGGTTAGGGTTAGGGTTACGTTTAGGGTTTGGGTTAGGGTTAGGGTTAGGGTTAGGGTTAGGTTTAGGGTTTGGGTTAGGGTTATGGTTTGTTTTAGGGTTAGGGTTAGGGTTAGGGTTACGGTTAGCGATAGGATTACGATTAGGGTTACAGTTTGGGTTAGGGTTCGGGTTAGGGTTAGGGTTAGGGTTTGGTTTAGGTTTAGGGTTTCGGTTAGGGTTAGATTTAGGGTTGCTGTTAGGGGTAGTGGTAGGGTTAGGGGTAGGGTTTAGGTTACGGTTAGGTTTTCGGTTAGGGTTAGGACTAGGGTTAGGGTTAGGGTTAGGTTTAGTGTTAGTGTTAGTGGTAGTGTTTGGGTTTGGATTAGGATTAGAGTTAAGGTTAGGTTTAGTGTTAGGATTTGGGTTAGGGTTTTGGTTAGATTTTGGGTTAGGGTTACTATTAGCGTTAGGGTTAGGGTTAGTGTTATGGTTATGGTTTGGTTTCGGTTAGTGTTAGAGTTAGGGTTTGGGTTAGGGTTAGGGTAAGGTTTGGTATAGGGTTAGGGTTAGGGTTAGGGTTAGGTTTAGGGTGGGTTTTTGGGCTTGGGATAGGGTTAGGTTTAGGTTTAGGGTTAGGGCTATTGTTTGTTTTAGGGTTAGGGTTATGGTTAGTTTTAGGTTTAGGGTTAGGGTTAGGATTTGGGTTTGAATTAACGTTAGGGTTAGGTTTAGGGTTATTGTTAGCGTTAAGGTTAGGGTTTTGGTTAGGTTTAGGGTTAGGGTTAGGGTTAGGGTTTGATTTAGGTTTAGGGTTAGTGTTAGGGTTATGGTTTGGGTTAGGGTTAGGGTTAGGGTTTGGGTTAGGTTTAGGGTTAGGTTTAGGGTTAGGGTTAGGGTTAGGATTAGGGTTAGAATTAGTGTTATGGTTAGGTTTTGGGTTAGGGTTAGGGTTAGGATTAGGGTTAGGGTTAGTGTTTGTGTTTGGTTTACGGTTAGGTTTAGGTTTAGGGTGAGGGTTTGGGTTTGGGTTAGGGTTAGTTGAAGGGTTAGGGTTAGGGTGAGGATTAGGGTTTGGGTTAGGGTTAGGGTTAGGGTTAGGGTTAGGTTTTGGGTTAGGGTTAGGGTTAGTTTTAGGGTTTGGGTTAGGGTTAGGGTTAGGGTTAGGTTTAGAGTTAGTTTTAGTGTGAGTGTTTGGGTTTGGATTAGGGGTAGAGTTAAGGTTAGGGTTAGTGTTAGGGTTTGGGTTAGGGTTGGGATTAGGGTTAGGTTTAGAGTTAGTGTTAGTGTGAGGGTTTGGGTTTGGATTAGGGGTACAGTTAAGGTTAGGGTTAGGGTTTCGGTTAGGGTTAGGGGTAGGGTTTGTGTTCGGCTTAGGGTTAGGGTTAGGGTTAGGGTTTAGGTTACCTTGAGGGTTTCGGTTATGGTTAGGATTAGGGTTAGGGTTAGGGATAGGTTTACAGTTAGTGTTAGTGTGAGGTTTTGGGTTTGGATTAGTGGTAGAGTTAATGCTAAGGTTAGTGTTAGGGTTCGTGTTAGGGTTAGGGTTAGGGTTAGATTTTGGCTTAGGGTTAGGGTTAGGGTTAGGGTTAGGGTTAGGGTTAGGGTTTGGGTAAGGGTTAGGGTTAGTGTTAGGGTTTGGGTTAGGGTGAGGGTTAAGGTTAGGTTTAGTGTTAGGGTTAGGGTTTGGGTTTGGGTTAGGGTTAGGGTTATGTTTAGTGTTAGGATTAGAGTTAGGGTTAGGGTTAGCGTTAATGTTAGGTTTAGGTTTAGGGTTAGGGTTCGAGTTAGGGTTAGGGTTAGGTTTTGGTTTAGGTTTAGGGTTAGGGTTCGGGGTTAGGGGTAAGTGGTTAGTGTTAGAATTAGGTTTTGGCTTAGGATTATTGTTAATGTTAGGGTTTGGGTGAGGGTTAGGGTTAGGGTTAGGGTTAGATTTTCTGTTAGGGTTAGGGTTAGGGTTAGGGTTAGGTTTAGGGTTAGGGTTAGGGTTAGGACTAGGGTTAGGGTTAGGGTTAGGTTTAGCGTTAGTGTTAGTGTTAGGCTTTGGTTTTGTATTAGGGGTAGATTTAATGTTAGGGTTAGTGTTAGGGTTTGGGTTAGGCGTAGGGTTAGGTTTTGGGTTAGGGTTAGGGTTAGGGTTAGGGTTTGGTTTGGCTTAGGGTTAGAGTTAGGGTTAGGTTTTGGGTTAGGGTTAAGGATAGGGTTAGGTTTAGGGTTAGGGTTACAGTTTGGCTTAGATTTAGGGTTAGGCTTCAGAGTTAGGGTTACGGTTAGGGTTAGGGTTAGGGTCAGGGTTAGCGTTAGTGTTAGGGTTAGGGTTAGGTTTAGGGTTAGGGTTCGAGTTAGGATTAGGGTTAGGTTTTGTTTTAGGTTTAGGGTTAGGGTTCGGGGTTAGGGGTAAGGGGTTATGGTTAGGGTTAGAATTAGGTTTTGGGTTAGGATTAGTGTTAATGTTAGGCTTTGGGTGAGGGTTAGGGTTAGGATTAGGGTTAGGGTTTCTTTTAGGGTTCGGGTTAGTGTTAGGGTTAATGTTTAGGATAGGGTTAGGGTTTCGGTTAGGGTTAGGACTAGGGTTAGGGTTAGGGTTAAGTTTAGTGTTAGTGTTAGTGGTAGTGTTTGGGTTTGGATTAGGATTAGAGGTAAGGTTAGGTTTAGTGTTAGGATTTGGGTTAGGGTTAGGGTTAGATTTTGGGTTAGGGTTACTATTAGGGTTAGGTTTAGGGTTAGTGTTACGGTTATGGTTTGGTTTCGATTAGTGTTAGAGTTAGGGTTAGGGTTAGGGTTAGGGTTACGGTTTGGGTTTGGGTTAGGGTTAGGGTAAGGTTTGGTTTAGTGTTAGGGTTAGGGTTAGGGTTAGGTTTAGGGTGGGTTTTTGGGCTTGGGATAGGGATAGGTTTAGGTTTAGGGTTAGGGCTATTGTTTGTTTTATGGTTAGGGTTACGGTTAGGGTTAGATTTAGGGTTAGGGTTAGGGTTTGGGTTTGAGTTAACATTAGGGTTAGGTTTAGGGTTATTGTTAGCTTTAGGGTTAGGGTTTTGGTTTGGTTTAGGGTTAGGGTTTGATTTAGGTTTAGGGTTAGGGTTAGGGTTATGGTTTGGTTTAGGGTTAGGGTTAGGGTTTTGGTTAGGTTTACGGTTAGGTTTAGGGTTAGGGTTAGGGTTAGGGTTTGGGTTAGGGTTAGGGATAGGATTAGGGTTAGGATTAGTGTTAGGGTTAGGTTTTGGGTTAGGGTTAGGGTTAGGGTTAGGGTTAGGCTTTGGTTTGGGTTAGGGTTAGAGTTAGGGTTAGGTTTTGGGTTAGGGTTAGGGATAGCGTTAGGTTTAGTGTTAGGGTTAGGGTTTGGTTTTGTTTTAGGGTTAGTGTTAGTGTTAGGGTTAGGGTTTGGGTTTGGGTTAACATTAGGGTTAGGGTTAGGGTTAGGGTTATTGTTAGCGTTAGGGTTAGGGTTTTGGTTAGGGTTAGGGTTAGGATTAGGGTTTGGTTTAGGGTTAGGCTTAGGTTTAGGGTTAGGTTTAGGGTTAGTGTTTGGGATAGGGTAAGGGTTAGGATTAGGGTTAGGGTTAGCGTTAGGGTTAGGGTTTGGGTTAGGCTTAGGGTTAGGATTAGGGTTTGGGTTAGGATTAGGGTTAGGGTTAGGGTTAGGGTGAGGGTTAGAGTTACAGTTTGTGTTAGGGATAGTGTTAGGGTAAGGTTTGGTTTAGGGTTAGGGTTAGGGTTAGATTTAGGGTGAGGTTTTGGTTTTAGGGTTAGGGTTAGGGTTAGGGTTAGGTTTATGTTTAGTGTTAGGATGAGGGTTAGGGATAGGGTTAGGGTTACGGTTAGGTTTCGGGTTAGGGTTAGGGTTACGATTTGGTTTTCGGTTAGGGTTAGTGTTAGGGTTAGGGTTAGGGTTTGGGTTTGGGTTAACGTTAGGGTTAGGATTAGGGTTAGGGTTATTGTTAGCGTTAGGGTTAGGGTTTTGGTTAGGTTTAGGGGTAGGGTTAGGATTAGGGTTTGGTTTAGGGTTAGGCTTAGGTTTAGGGTTAGGGTTAGGGTTAGTGTTTGGGTGAGGGTAAGGGTTAGGGTTAGTGTTAGGGTTAGGGTTAGGGTTAGGGTTTGGGTTAGGATTAGGCTTAGGGTTAGGGTTAGGTTTAGGTTTTAGTTTAGGGTTATGGTTAGGTTTAGGGCTATGTTTAGGGTTAGGATTAGGGTTAGGGTTAGGGTTAGGGTTACATTTAGGGTTTGGTTTAGGGTTAGGGTTAGGGTTAGGGTTAGGTTTAGGGTTTGGGTTAGGGTTATGGTTTGTTTTAGGGTTAGGGTTAGGGTGAGGGTTAGGGTTAGGGTTAGGGTTAGGGTTAGGATTAGGGATAGGATTACGATTAGGGTTACAGTTTGGGTTAGGGTTCGGGTTAGGGTTAGGGTTAGGGTTTGGTTTAGGTTTAGGGTTTGGGTTAAGGTTAGGTTTAGGGTTGCTGTTAGGGGTAGGGGTATGGTTAGGGGTAGGGTTTAGGTTACGGTTAGGGTTTCGGTTAGGGTTAGGACTAGGGTTAGGTTTAGGGTTAGGTTTAGTGTTAGTGTTAGTGGTAGTGTTTGGGTTTGGAATAGGATTAGAGTTAAGGTTAGGTTTAGTGTTAGGATTTGGGTTAGGGTTAGGGTTAGATTTTGGGTTAGGGTTACTGTTAGGGTTAGGGTTAGGGTTAGTGTTAAGGTTATGGTTTGGTTTCGATTAGTGTTAGAGTTAGGGTTAGGGTTAGGGTTAGGGGTACGGTTTGGGTTTGGGTTAGGATTAGGGTAAGGTTTGGTTTAGGGTTAGGGTTAGGGTTAGCGTTAGGTTTAGGGTGGGTTTTTGGGCTTGGGATAGGGATAGGTTTAGGTTTAGGGTTAGGGCTATTGTTTGTTTTAGCGTTACTGTTACGATTAGGGTTAGGTTTAGGGTTACGGTTAGGGTTTGGGTTTGAGTTAATGTTAGGTTTAGGTTTAGTGTTATTGTTAGCGTTAGGGTTAGGGTTTTGGTTAGGTTTAGGGTTAGGTTTAGGATTGGGGTTTGATTTAGGTTTAGGGTTAGGGTTAGGGTTAGGGTTTCTATTAGGGTTCAGGTTAGTGTTACGGTTAATGTTTAGGATAGAGTTACGGTTTCGGTTAGGGTTAGGACTAGGGTTAGGGTTAGGGTTAGGTTTAGCGTTAGTGTTAGTGTTAGGTTTTGGTTTTGTTTTAGGGGTTGAGTTAAGGTTAGGGTTAGTGTTAGGGTTTGGGTTAGGGTTAGGGTTAGGTTTTGGGTTAGGGTTAGGGTTAGGGTTATGGTTTGGTTTGGGTTAGGGTTAGAGTTAGGGTTAGGTTTTGGGTTAGGGTTAGGGTTAGGGTTAGGGTTTTGTTTGGGTTAGGGTTATGGTTAGGGTTAGGGTTACGGTTTGGGTTAGGGTTAGGGTTAGGGTAAGTTTTGGTTTAGGGTTAGGGTTAGGGTTAGGGTTAGGTTTAGGGTGGGGTTTGGGCTTGGGTTAGGGTTAGGTTTAGTTTTAGGGTTAGGGTTATGGTTTGTTTTAGGGTTAGGGTTAGGGTTAGGGTTTGGTTTAGAGTTACGGTTTGTGTTAGGTTCACGGTTACGGTTTGTGTTAGGGATAGTGTTAGGGAAAGTATTGGTAAGGGTAAGGGTAAGGGTTACGTTCAGGATTAGGGTTTGTCTTGGGGTTAGGGTTAGGGTTATGGTTTGCGTTTGGGTTAGGGTTAGTGTTAGGGTTAGTGTTAAGGTTAGGGTTTGGTTTTGGGTTAGGGTTAGTGTTAGTGTTAGGGTTAGGGTTTGCGTTTGGGTTAACGCTAGAGTTAGGGTTAGGGTTAGGGTTATTGTTAGCGTTAGGGTTAGGGTTTTGGTTAGGGTTAGGTTTAGGGTTAGGATTAGGGTTTGGTTTAGGGTTAGGGTTAGGTTTAGGGTTAGGGTTAGGGTTAGGGTTAGTGTTTGGGTTAGGGTAAGGGTTAGGATTAGGGTTAGGGTTAGGGGTACTGTTAGGGTTAGGGTTAGTGTTAGGGTTTGGGTTAGGATTAGGCTTAGGGTTAGGGTTAGGTTTAGGTTTTCGTTTAGGGTTATGGTTAGGTTTAGGATTATGTTTAGGGTTAGGATTAGGGTTAGGGTTAGGGTTAGGGTTAGGTTTAGGTTTTGGTTTTCGGTTAGGGTTAGGGTTAGTGTTAGGGTTATTGTTAGGTTAGGGTCAGAGTTATGGTTTAGGTAAGGATAAGGTTTACGGTAAGAGATAGGGTTAGGGATAGGGTTTGGGTTAGGGTTACGGTTTGTTTAGTGTTAGTGTTATGATTTGCGTTTGGGTTTGGTTAAGGGTTAGGGTTAGGGTTAGGTTTGGATTACGGTTAGGGTTAGAGTTAGGGTTAGTGTTGGAGTTTGGGTTAATGTAAGGGTTAGGGTTAGAGTTAGGGTTTGGGTTAGGTTTAGGGTTAGGGTTAGAGTTAAGGTTAGGGTTTTTGTAAGTGTTAGCGTTAGGGTTAGCGTTAGGGTTAGGGTTTGGGTTAGGGTTAGGTTTAGCGTTAGGGTTAGGGTTTGGTTTAGGGTTAGGGTTAGGGTTTGGGCTTGTGTTAACGTTAGGGTTAGGTTTAGGGTTATTGTTAGCATTAGGGTTAGGGTTTTGGTTATGTTTAGGGTTAGGGTTAGGATTAGGGTTTGATTTAGGTTTAGGGTTAGGGTTAGGGTTAGGGTTTCTATTAGGGTTCAGGTTAGTGTTAGGTTTAATGTTTAGGATAGGGTTAGGGTTTCGGTTAGGGTTAGGACTAGGGTTAGGGTTAGGGTTAGGTTTAGCGTTAGTGTTAGTGTTAGGTTTTGGTTTTGTATTAGGGGTAGAGTTAAGGTTACTGTTAGTGTTAGGGTTTGGGTTAGGTTTAGGGTTAGGTTTTGGGTTAGGGTTAGCGTTAGGGTTAGGGTTTGGTTTGGGTTAGGGTTAGAGTTAGGGTTAGGTTTTGGGTTAGGGTTAGGGTTAGGGTTAGGGTTAGGGTTTTGTTTG
>CM069534.1:84367500-84375000 GCA_035773235.1 Eospalax fontanierii
TTTTAGGGTTAGGGTTACGGTTAGGGTTAGGTTTAGGGTTAGGTTTAGGGTTTGGGTTAGGGTTAGGGTTTGGGTTAGGGTTAGGGATAGGATTAGGGTTAGGATTAGTGTTAGGGTTAGGTTTTGGGTTAGGGTTAGGGTTAGGGTTAGGGTTAGGCTTTGGTTTGGGTTAGGGTTAGAGTTAGGGTTAGGTTTTGGGTTAGGGTTAGGGATAGGGTTAGGTTTAGTGTTAGGGTTAGGGTTTGGTTTTGTTTTAGGGTTAGTGTTAGTGTTAGGGTTAGGGTTTGGGTTTGGGTTAACATTAGGGTTAGGGTTAGGGTTAGGGTTATTGTTAGCGTTAGGGTTAGGGTTTTGGTTAGGGTTAGGGTTAGGATTAGGGTTTGGTTTAGGGTTAGGCTTAGGTTTAGGGTTAGGTTTAGGGTTAGTGTTTGGGATAGGGTAAGGGTTAGGATTAGGGTTAGGGGTAGCGTTAGGGTTAGGGTGTGGGTTAGGCTTAGGGTTAGGATTAGGGTTTGGGTTAGGATTAGGGTTAGGGTTAGGGTTAGGGTGAGGGTTAGAGTTACAGTTTGTGTTAGGGATAGTGTTAGGGTAAGGTTTGGTTTAGGGTTAGGGTTAGGGTTAGATTTAGGGTGAGGTTTTGGTTTTAGGGTTAGGGTTAGGGTTAGGGTTAGGTTTATGTTTAGTGTTAGGATGAGGGTTAGGGATAGGGTTAGGGTTACGGTTAGGTTTCGGGTTAGGGTTAGGGTTACGATTTGGTTTTCGGTTAGGGTTAGTGTTATGGTTAGGGTTAGGGTTTGGGTTTGGGTTAACGTTAGGGTTAGGGTTAGGGTTAGGGTTATTGTTAGCGTTAGGGTTAGAGTTTTGGTTAGGTTTAGGGGTAGGGTTAGGATTAGGGTTTGGTTGAGGGTTAGGCTTAGGTTTAGGGTTAGGGTTAGGGTTAGTGTTTGGGTGAGGGTAAGGGTTAGGGTTAGTGTTAGGGTTAGGGTTAGGGTTAGGGTTTGGGTTAGGATTAGGCTTAGGGTTAGGGTTAGGTTTAGGTTTTAGTTTAGGGTTATGGTTAGGTTTAGGGCTATGTTTAGGGTTAGGATTAGGGTTAGGGTTAGGGTTAGGGTTACATTTAGGGTTTGGTTTAGGGTTAGGGTTAGGGTTGGTGTTAGGTTTAGGGTTTGGGTTAGGGTTATGTTTTGTTTTAGGGTTAGGGTTGGGGTGAGGGTTAGGGTTAGGGTTAGGGTTAGGGTTAGGATTAGGGATAGGATTACGATTAGGGTTACAGTTTGGGTTAGGGTTCGGGTTAGGGTTATGGTTAGGGTTTGGTTTAGGTTTAGGGTTTGGGTTAAGGTTAGGTTTGGGGTTGCTGTTAGGGGTAGGGGTATGGTTAGGGGTAGGGTTTAGGTTACGGTTAGGGTTTCGGTTAGGGTTAGGACTAGGGTTAGGTTTAGGGTTAGGTTTAGTGTTAGTGTTAGTGGTAGTGTTTGGGTTTGGAATAGGATTAGAGTTAAGGTTAGGTTTAGTGTTAGGATTTGGGTTAGGGTTAGGGTTAGATTTTGGGTTAGGGTTACTATTAGGGTTAGGGTTAGGGTTAGTGTTAAGGTTATGGTTTGGTTTCGATTAGTGTTAGAGTTAGGGTTAGGGTTAGGGTTAGGGGTACGGTTTGGGTTTGGGTTAGGATTAGGGTAAGGTTTGGTTTAGGGTTAGGGTTAGGGTTAGCGTTAGGTTTAGGGTGGGTTTTTGGGCTTGGGATAGGGATAGGTTTAGGTTTAGGGTTAGGGCTATTGTTTGTTTTAGGGTTAGGGTTACGATTAGGGTTAGGTTTAGGGTTAGGGTTAGGGTTTGGGTTTGAGTTAATGTTAGGTTTAGGTTTAGGGTTATTGTTAGCGTTAGGGTTAGGGTTTTGGTTAGGTTTAGGGTTAGGTTTAGGATTAGGGTTTGATTTAGGTTTAGGGTTAGGGTTAGGGTTAGGGTTTCTATTAGGGTTCAGGTTAGTGTTACGGTTAATGTTTAGGATAGAGTTACGGTTTCGGTTAGGGTTAGGACTAGGGTTAGGGTTAGGGTTAGGTTTAGCGTTAGTGTTAGTGTTAGGTTTTGGTTTTGTTTTAGGGGTTGAGTTAAGGTTAGGGTTAGTGTTAGGGTTTGGGTTAGGGTTAGGGTTAGGTTTTGGGTTAGGGTTAGGGTTAGGGTTATGGTTTGGTTTGGGTTAGGGTTAGAGTTAGGGTTAGGTTTTGGGTTAGGGTTAGGGTTAGGGTTAGGGTTTTGTTTGGGTTAGGGTTAGGGTTAGGGTTAGGGTTACGGTTTGGGTTAGGGTTAGGGTTAGGGTAAGTTTTGGTTTAGGGTTAGGGTTAGGGTTAGGGTTAGGTTTAGGGTGGGGTTTGGGCTTGGGTTAGGGTTAGGTTTAGTTTTAGGGTTAGGGTTATGGTTTGTTTTAGGGTTAGGGTTAGGGTTAGGGTTTGGTTTAGAGTTACGGTTTGGGTTAGGTTCACGGTTAGGGTTACGATTAGGTTTAGAGTTACGGTTTGTGTTAGGGATAGTGTTAGGGTAAGTTTTGGTTAGGGTTAGGGTTAGGGTTAGGTTCAGGATTAGGGTTTGTGTTGGGGTTAGGGTTAGGGTTATGGTCTGCGTTTGGGTTATGGTTAGTGTTAGGGTTAGTGTTAAGGTTAGGGTTTGGTTTTGGGTTAGGGTTAGTGTTAGTGTTAGGGTTAGGGTTTGCGTTTGGGTTAACGCTAGAGTTAGGGTTAGGGTTAGGGTTATTGTTAGCGTTAGGGTTAGGGTTTTGGTTAGGGTTAGGTTTAGGGTTAGGATTAGGGTTTGGTTTAGGGTTAGGGTTAGGTTTAGGGTTAGGGTTAGGGTTAGGGTTAGTGTTTGGGTTAGGGTAAGGGTTAGGATTAGGGTTAGGGTTAGGGGTACTGTTAGGGTTAGGGTTAGTGTTAGGGTTTGGGTTAGGATTAGGCTTAGGGTTAGGGTTAGGTTTAGGTTTTCGTTTAGGGTTATGGTTAGGTTTAGGATTATGTTTAGGGTTAGGATTAGGGTTAGGGTTAGGGTTAGGGTTAGGTTTAGGTTTTGGTTTTCGGTTAGGGTTAGGGTTAGTGTTAGGGTTATTGTTAGGTTTGGGTTAGAGTTATGGTTTAGGTTAGGATTAGGTTTAGGGTTAGAGTTAGGGTTAGGGTTAGGGTTTGGGTTAGGGTTACGGTTTGTTTAGTGTTAGTGTTATGATTTGCGTTTGGGTTTGGTTTAGGGTTAGGGTTAGGGTTAGGTTTGGATTACGGTTAGGGTTAGAGTTAGGGTTAGTGTTGGAGTTTGGGTTAATGTAAGGGTTAGGGTTAGAGTTAGGGTTTGGGTTAGGTTTAGGGTTAGGGTTAGAGTTAAGGTTAGGGTTTTTGTAAGTGTTAGCGTTAGGGTTAGCGTTAGGGTTAGGGTTTGCGTTAGGGTTAGGTTTAGCGTTAGGGTTAGGGTTTGGTTTAGGGTTAGGGTTAGGGTTTGGGCTTGTGTTAACGTTAGGGTTAGGTTTAGGGTAATTGTTAGCATTAGGGTTAGGGTTTTGGTTATGTTTAGGGTTAGGGTTAGGATTAGGGTTTGATTTAGGTTTAGGGTTAGGGTTAGGGTTAGGGTTTCTATTAGGGTTCAGGTTAGTGTTAGGTTTAATGTTTAGGATAGGGTTAGGGTTTCGGTTAGGGTTAGGACTAGGGTTAGGGTTAGGGTTAGGTTTAGCGTTAGTGTTAGTGTTAGGTTTTGGTTTTGTATTAGGGGTAGAGTTAAGGTTACTGTTAGTGTTAGGGTTTGGGTTAGGTTTAGGGTTAGGTTTTGGGTTAGGGTTAGCGTTAGGGTTAGGGTTTGGTTTGGGTTAGGGTTAGAGTTAGGGTTAGGTTTTGGGTTAGGGTTAGGGTTAGGGTTAGGGTTAGGGTTTTGTTTGGGTTAGGGTTAGGGTTAGGGTTAGGGTTAGGGTTAGGGTTACGGTTTGGGTTAGGGTTACGGTTAGGGTAAGGTTTGGTTTAGGGTTAGGGTTAGGGTTAGGGTTAGGTTTAGGGTGGGTTTCTGGGCTTGGGATAGGGATAGGTTTAGGTTTAGGGTTAGGGCTATTGTTTGTTTTAGGGTTAGGGTTACGGTTAGGGTTAGGTTTAAGGTTAGGTTTAGGGTTTGGGTTTGAGTTAACGTTAGGGTTAGGTTTAGGGTTATTGTTAGCGTTAGGGTTAGGGTTTTGGTTAGGTTTAGGGTTAGGGTTAGGATTAGGGTTTGATTTAGGTTTAGGGTTAGGGTTAGGGTTAGGGTTTCTATTAGGGTTCAGGTTAGTGTTAGGGTTAATGTTTAGGATAGGGTTAGGGTTTCGGTTAGGGTTAGAACTAGGGTTAGGGTTAGGGTTACGTTTAGCGTTAGTGTTAGTGTTAGGTTTTGGTTTTGTATTAGGGGTAGAGTTAAGGTTAGGGTTAGTGTTAGGGTTTGGGTTAGGGTTAGGGTTAGGTTTTGGGTTAGGGTTAGGGTTAGGGTTATGGTTTGATTTGGGTTAGGGTTAGAGTTAGGGTTAGGTTTTGGGTTAGGGTTAGGGTTAGGGTTAGGGTTTTGTTTGGGTTAGGTTAGGGTTAGGGTTAGGGTTAGGGGTACGGTTTGGGTAAGGGTTAGGGTTAGGGTAAGTTTTGGTTTAGGGTTAGGGTTAGGTTTAGGGTGGGTTTTTGGGCTTGGGTTAGGGTTAGGTTTAGTTTTAGGGTTAGGGTTACGGTTTGTTTTAGGGTTAGGGTTACGGTTAGGGTTTGGTTTAGGGTTACGGTTTGGGTTAGGCTTACGGTTAGGGTTACGATTAGGGTTAGAGTTACGGTTTGTGTTAGGGATAGTGTTAGGTTAAGGTTTGGTTTAGGGTTAGGGTTAGGGTTAGGTTCAGGGTTAGGGTTTGTATTGGGGTTAGGGTTAGGGTTATGGTTTGCGTTTGGGTTAGGGTTAGTGTTAGGGTTAGTGTTAAGGTTAGGGTTTGGTTTTGGGTTAGGGTTCGTGTTAGTGTTAGGGTTAGGGTTTGGGTTTGGGTTAACGCTAGAGTTAGGGTTAGGGTTAGGGTTATTGTTAGCGTTAGGGTTAGGGTTTTGTTTAGGGTTAGGTTTAGGGTTAGGATTAGGGTTTGGTTTAGGGTTAGGGTTAGGTTTAGGGTTAGGGTTAGGGTTAGTGTTTGGGTTAGGGTAAGGGTTAGGATTAGGGTTAGGGTTAGGGGTAGTGTTAGGGTTAGGGTTAGTGTTAGGGTTTGGGTTAGGATTAGGCTTAGGGTTAGGGTTAGGTTTAGGTTTTCGTTTAGGGTTATGGTTAGGTTTAGGGTTATGTTTAGGGTTAGGATTAGGGTTAGGGTTAGGGTTAGGGTTAGGGTTAGGGTTACGTTTAGGGTTTGGGTTAGGATTAGGATTAGGATTAGGCTTAGGGTTAGGGTTAGGTTTTGGTTTTCGGTTAGGATTAGGGTTAGGGTTAGGGTTATTGTTAGGTTTGGGTTAGGGTTATGGTTTAGGTTAGGATTAGGTTTAGGTTTAGAGTTAGGGTTAGGGTTAGGGTTTGGGTTAGGGTTACGGTTTGTTTAGTGTTAGTGTTATGATTTTGGTTTGGGTTTGGTTTAGGGTTAGGGTTAGGGTTAGGGTTTGGATTACGGTAGGGTTTGAGTTAGGGTTAGTGTTGGAGTTTGGGTTAATGTAAGGGTTAGGGTTAGAGTTAGGGTTTGGGTTAGGTTTAGGGTTAGGGTTAGAGTTAGGGTTAGGGTTTTTGTAAGGGTTAGGGTTAGGGTTAGCGTTAGGGTTAGGGTTTGGGTTAAGGTTAGGGTTAGCGTTAGGGTTAGGGTTTGGTTTAGGGTTAGGGTTAGGGTTTGGGTTTGAGTTAACGTTAGGGTTAGGTTTAGGGTTATTGTTAGCGTTAGGGTTAGGGTTTTGGTTAGGTTTAGGGTTAGGGTTAGGATTAGGGTTTGATTTAGGTTTAGGGTTAGGGTTAGGGTTAGGGTTTCTATTAGGGTTCAGGTTTGTGTTAGGGTTAATGTTTAGGATAGGGTTAGGGTTTCGGTTATGGTTAGGACTAGGGTTAGGGTTAGGGTTAGGTTTAGCGTTAGTGTTAGTGTTAGGTTTGGTTTTGTATTAGGGGTAGAGTTAAAGTTAGGGTTAGTGTTAGGGTTTGGGTTAGGGTTAGGTTAGGTTTTGGGTTAGGGTTAGGGTGAGGGTTAGGTTTTGGTTTGGGTTAGGGTTAGAGTTAGGGTTAGGTTTTGGGTTAGGGCTAGGGTTAGGGTTAGGGTTTTGTTTGGGTTAGGGTTAGGGTTCGGGTTAGGGTTACGGTTTGGGTTAGGGTTAGGGTTAGGGTAAGGTTTGGTTTAGGGTTAGGGTTAGGGTTATGGTTAGGTTTAGGGTGGGTTTTTGGGCTTGGGATAGGGATAGGTTTAGGTTTAGGGTTAGGGCTATTGTTTGTTTTAGGGTTAGGGTTACGGTTAGGGTTAGGTTTAGGGTTAGGTTTAGGGTTTGGGTTTGAGTTAACGTTAGGTTTAGGTTTAGGGTTATTGTTAGCGTTAGGGTTAGGGTTTTGGTTAGGTTTACGGTTAGGGTTAGGATTAGGGTTTGATTTAGGTTTAGGGTTAGGGTTAGGGTTAGGGTTTCTATTAGGGTTCAGGTTAGTGTTAGGGTTAATGTTTAGGATAGGGTTAGGGTTTCGGTTAGGGTTAGGACTAGGGTTAGGGTTAGGGTTAGGTTTAGCGTTAGTGTTAGTGTTAGGTTTTGGTTTTGTATTAGGGTTAGAGTTAAGGTTAGGGTTAGTGTTAGGGTTTGGGTTAGGGTTAGGGTTAGGGTTAGGGTTAGGGTTAGGGTTAGGGTTAGAGTTATTTTTTGATTTGGGTTAGGGTTAGAGTTAGGGTTAGGTTTTGGGTTAGGGTTAGGGTTAGGGTTAGGGTTTTGTTTGGGTTAGGGTTAGGGTTAGGGTTGGGGTTACGGTTTGGGTAAGGGTTAGGTTTAGGGTAAGTTTTGGTTTAGGGTTAGGGTTAGGGTTAGGTATAGGGTGGATTTTTGGGCTTGGGTTAGGGTTAGGTTTAGTTTTAGGGTTAGGGTTATGGTTTGTTTTAGGGTTAGGGTTACGGTTAGGGTTTGGTTTAGGGTTACGGTTTGGGTTAGGTTTACGGTTAGGGTTACGATTAGGGTTAGAGTTACGGTTTGTGTTAGGGATAGTGTTAGGGTAAGGTTTGGTTTAGGGTTAGGGTTAGGGTTAGATTCAGGGTTAGGGTTTGTGTTGGGGTTAGGGTTAGGGTTATGGTTTGCGTTTGGGTTAGGGTTAGTGTTAGGGTTAGTGTTAAGGTTAGGGTTTGGTTTTGGGTTAGTGTTCGTGTTAGTGTTAGGGTTAGGGTTTGGGTTTGGGTTAACGCTAGAGTTAGGGTTAGGGTTAGGGTTATTGTTAGCGTTAGGGTTAGGGTTTTGGTTAGGGTTAGGTTTAGGGTTAGGATTAGGGTTTGGTTTAGGGTTAGGGTTAGGTTTAGGGTTAGGGTTAGGTTTAGTGTTTGGGTTAGGGTAAGGGTTAGGA
>CM069534.1:84380000-84385000 GCA_035773235.1 Eospalax fontanierii
TTAGGGTTAGGGTGAGGGTTAGGTTTTGGTTTGGGTTAGGGTTAGAGTTAGGGTTAGGTTTTGGGTTAGGGCTAGGGTTAGGGTTAGGGTTTTGTTTGGGTTAGGGTTAGGGTTCGGGTTAGGGTTACGGTTTGGGTTAGGGTTAGGGTTAGGGTAAGGTTTGGTTTAGGGTTAGGGTTAGGGTTATGGTTAGGTTTAGGGTGGGTTTTTGGGCTTGGGATAGGGATAGGTTTAGGTTTAGGGTTAGGGCTATTGTTTGTTTTAGGGTTAGGGTTACGGTTAGGGTTAGGTTTAGGGTTAGGTTTAGGGTTTGGGTTTGAGTTAACGTTAGGTTTAGGTTTAGGGTTATTGTTAGCGTTAGGGTTAGGGTTTTGGTTAGGTTTACGGTTAGGGTTAGGATTAGGGTTTGATTTAGGTTTAGGGTTAGGGTTAGGGTTAGGGTTTCTATTAGGGTTCAGGTTAGTGTTAGGGTTAATGTTTAGGATAGGGTTAGGGTTTCGGTTAGGGTTAGGACTAGGGTTAGGGTTAGGGTTAGGTTTAGCGTTAGTGTTAGTGTTAGGTTTTGGTTTTGTATTAGGGGTAGAGTTAAGGTTAGGGTTAGTGTTAGTGTTTGGGTTAGGGTTAGGGTTAGGGTTAGGGTTAGGGTTAGGGTTAGGGTTAGAGTTATTTTTTGATTTGGGTTAGGGTTAGAGTTAGGGTTAGGTTTTGGGTTAGGGTTAGGGTTAGGGTTAGGGTTTTGTTTGGGTTAGGGTTAGGGTTAGGGTTAGGGTTACGGTTTGGGTAAGGGTTAGGTTTAGGGTAAGTTTTGGTTTAGGGTTAGGGTTAGGGTTAGGTATAGGGTGGATTTTTGGGCTTGGGTTAGGGTTAGGTTTAGTTTTAGGGTTAGGGTTATGGTTTGTTTTAGGGTTAGGGTTACGGTTAGGGTTTGGTTTAGGGTTACGGTTTGGGTTAGGTTTACGGTTAGGGTTACGATTAGGGTTAGAGTTACGGTTTGTGTTAGGGATAGTGTTAGGGTAAGGTTTGGTTTAGGGTTAGGGTTAGGGTTAGATTCAGGGTTAGGGTTTGTGTTGGGGTTAGGGTTAGGGTTATGGTTTGCGTTTGGGTTAGGGTTAGTGTTAGGGTTAGTGTTAAGGTTAGGGTTTGGTTTTGGGTTAGTGTTCGTGTTAGTGTTAGGGTTAGGGTTTGGGTTTGGGTTAACGCTAGAGTTAGGGTTAGGGTTAGGGTTATTGTTAGCGTTAGGGTTAGGGTTTTGGTTAGGGTTAGGTTTAGGGTTAGGATTAGGGTTTGGTTTAGGGTTAGGGTTAGGTTTAGGGTTAGGGTTAGGTTTAGTGTTTGGGTTAGGGTAAGGGTTAGGATTAGGGTTAGGTTTAGGGGTAGTGTTAGGGTTAGGGTTAGTGTTAGGGTTTGGGTTAGGATTAGGCTTAGGGTTAGGGTTAGGTTTAGGTTTTTGTTTAGGGTTATGGTTAGGTTTATGTTTATGTTTAGGGTTAGGATTAGGGTTAAGGTTAGGGTTAGGGTTAGGGTTACGTTTAGGGTTTGGGTTAGGATTAGGGTTAGGATTAGGCTTAGGGTTAGGGTTAGGTTTTGGTTTTCGGTTAGGGTTAGGGTTATTGTTAGGTTTGGGTTAGG
Source organism: Eospalax fontanierii (assembly GCA_035773235.1). Taxonomy (NCBI): domain Eukaryota; kingdom Metazoa; phylum Chordata; class Mammalia; order Rodentia; family Spalacidae; genus Eospalax; species Eospalax fontanierii. The sequence continues at coordinate 84,381,630 of CM069534.1, forward strand.
GTTATGGTTTAGGTTAGGATTAGGTTTAGGGTTATAGTTAGGGTTAGGGTTAGGGTTTGGGTTAGGGTTACGGTTTGTTTAGTGTTAGTGTTATGATTTGGGTTTGGCTTTGGTTTAGGGTTAGGGTTAGGGTTTGAATTACGGTTAGGGTTTGAGTTAGGGTCAGTGTTGGAGTTTGGGTTAATGTAAGGGTTAGGGTTAGAGTTAGGGTTTGGGTTAGGTTTAGGGTTAGGGTTAGAGTTAGGGTTAGGGTTTTTGTAAGGGTTAGGGTTAGGGTTAGCGTTAGGGTTAGGGTTTGGGTTAGGGTTAGGGTTAGCGTTAGGGTTAGGGTTTGGTTTAGGCTTAGGGTTAGGATTAGGGTTTGGGTTAGGATTAGGGTTAGGGTTAGGGTTATGGTTATGTTTAGGGTTAGGGTCAGGGTTAGGGTTAGGGTTAGGGTTAGGGTTTGCTTTAGGTTTAGGGTTAGGTTTAGGGTTGCTGTTAGGGGTAGGGGTAGGGGTAGGGGTAGAGTTTAGGTTACGGTTAGGGTTTCGGTTAGGGTTAGGACTAGGGTTAGGGTTAGGGTTAGATTTAGCGTTAGTGTTAGTGTTAGGTTTTGGTTTTGTATTAGGGGTAGAGTTAAGGTTAGGGTTAGTGTTAGGGTTTGGGTTAGGGTTAGGGTTAGGTTTTGGGTTAGGGTTAGGGTTAGGGTTAGGGTTTGGTTTGGGTTAGGGTTAGGGTTAATGTTACGGTTTGGTTTAGGGTTAGGTTTAGGGTAAGGTTTGGTTTAGGGTTAGGGTTAGGGTTAGGGTTAGGTTTAGGGTGGGTTTTTGGGCTTGGGTTAGGGTTAGGTTTAGTTTTAGGGTTAGGGTTATGGTTTGTTTTAGGGTTAGGGTTAGGGTTAGGGTTTGGTTTAGGTTACGTTTTGGGTTAGGTTTACGGTTAGGGTTACGATTAGGGTTACAGTTACGGTTTGTGTTAGGGATAGTGTTAGGGTAAGGTTTGTTTTAGGGTTAGGGTTAGGGTTAGGTTCAGGGTTAGGGTTTGTGTTGGGGTTAGGGTTAGGGTTATCGTTTGCGTTTGGGTTAGGGTTAGTGTTAGGCTTAGTGTTAAGTTTAGTGTTTGGTTTTGGGTTAGGGTTAGTGTTAGTGTTAGGGTTAGGGTTTGGGTTTGGGTTAACGCTAGAGTTAGGGTTAGGGTTAGGGTTATTGTTAGCGTTAGGGTTAGGGTTTTGGTTAGGGTTAGGTTTAGGGTTAGGATTAGGGTTTGGTTTAGGGTTAGGGTTAGGTTTAGGGTTAGGGTTAGGGTTAGCGTTAGGGTTAGGGTAAGGGTTAGGATTAGGGTTAGGGTTAGGGGTAGTGTTAGGGTTAGGGTTAGTGTAAGGGTTAGGGTTAGGATTAGGCTTAGGGTTAGGGTTAGGTTTAGGTTATCGTTAAGGGTAATGGTAAGGTTTAGGGTAATGTTTAGGGTTAGGATTAGGGTTAGGGTTAGGGTTAGGGTTAGGGTTAGGGTTACGTTTAGGGTTTGGGTTAGGATTAGGATTAGGATTAGGCTTAGGGTTAGGGTTAGGTTTTGGTTTTCGGTTAGGATTAGGGTTAGGGTTAGGGTTATTGTTAGGTTTGGGTTAGGGTTATGGTTTAGGTTAGGATTAGGTTTAGGGTTAGAGTTAGGGTTAGGGTTAGGGTTTGGGTTAGGGTTACGGTTTGTTTAGTGTTAGTGTTATGATTTTGGTTTGGGTTTGGTTTAGGGTTAGGGTTAGGGTTAGGGTTTGGATTACGGTAGGGTTTGAGTTAGGGTTAGTGTTGGAGTTTGGGTTAATGTAAGGGTTAGGGTTAGAGTTAGGGTTTGGGTTAGGTTTAGGGTTAGGGTTAGAGTTAGGGTTAGGGTTTTTGTAAGGGTTAGGGTTAGGGTTAGCGTTAGGGTTAGGGTTTGGGTTAAGGTTAGGGTTAGCGTTAGGGTTAGGGTTTGGTTTAGGGTTAGGGTTAGGGTTTGGGTTTGAGTTAACGTTAGGGTTAGGTTTAGGGTTATTGTTAGCGTTAGGGTTAGGGTTTTGGTTAGGTTTAGGGTTAGGGTTAGGATTAGGGTTTGATTTAGGTTTAGGGTTAGGGTTAGGGTTAGGGTTTCTATTAGGGTTCAGGTTTGTGTTAGGGTTAATGTTTAGGATAGGGTTAGGGTTTCGGTTATGGTTAGGACTAGGGTTAGGGTTAGGGTTAGGTTTAGCGTTAGTGTTAGTGTTAGGTTTGGTTTTGTATTAGGGGTAGAGTTAAAGTTAGGGTTAGTGTTAGGGTTTGGGTTAGGGTTAGGTTAGGTTTTGGGTTAGGGTTAGGGTGAGGGTTAGGTTTTGGTTTGGGTTAGGGTTAGAGTTAGGGTTAGGTTTTGGGTTAGGGCTAGGGTTAGGGTTAGGGTTTTGTTTGGGTTAGGGTTAGGGTTCGGGTTAGGGTTACGGTTTGGGTTAGGGTTAGGGTTAGGGTAAGGTTTGGTTTAGGGTTAGGGTTAGGGTTATGGTTAGGTTTAGGGTGGGTTTTTGGGCTTGGGATAGGGATAGGTTTAGGTTTAGGGTTAGGGCTATTGTTTGTTTTAGGGTTAGGGTTACGGTTAGGGTTAGGTTTAGGGTTAGGTTTAGGGTTTGGGTTTGAGTTAACGTTAGGTTTAGGTTTAGGGTTATTGTTAGCGTTAGGGTTAGGGTTTTGGTTAGGTTTACGGTTAGGGTTAGGATTAGGGTTTGATTTAGGTTTAGGGTTAGGGTTAGGGTTAGGGTTTCTATTAGGGTTCAGGTTAGTGTTAGGGTTAATGTTTAGGATAGGGTTAGGGTTTCGGTTAGGGTTAGGACTAGGGTTAGGGTTAGGGTTAGGTTTAGCGTTAGTGTTAGTGTTAGGTTTTGGTTTTGTATTAGGGGTAGAGTTAAGGTTAGGGTTAGTGTTAGGGTTTGGGTTAGGGTTAGGGTTAGGGTTAGGGTTAGGGTTAGGGTTAGGGTTAGAGTTATTTTTTGATTTGGGTTAGGGTTAGAGTTAGGGTTAGGTTTTGGGTTAAGGTTAGGGTTAGGGCTAGGGTTTTGTTTGGGTTAGGGTTAGGGTTAGGGTTAGGGTTACGGTTTGGGTAAGGGTTAGGTTTAGGGTAAGTTTTGGTTTAGGGTTAGGGTTAGGGTTAGGTATAGGGTGGATTTTTGGGCTTGGGTTAGGGTTAGGTTTAGTTTTAGGGTTAGGGTTATGGTTTGTTTTAGGGTTAGGGTTACGGTTAGGGTTTGGTTTAGGGTTACGGTTTGGGTTAGGTTTACGGTTAGGGTTACGATTAGGGTTAGAGTTACGGTTTGTGTTAGGGATAGTGTTAGGGTAAGGTTTGGTTTAGGGTTAGGGTTAGGGTTAGATTCAGGGTTAGGGTTTGTGTTGGGGTTA
>CM069534.1:84387500-84395000 GCA_035773235.1 Eospalax fontanierii
GGTTTTTGTAAGTGTTAGCGTTAGGGTTAGCGTTAGGGTTAGGGTTTGGGTTAGGGTTAGGTTTAGCGTTAGGGTTAGGGTTTGGTTTAGGGTTAGGGTTAGGGTTTGGGCTTGTGTTAACGTTAGGGTTAGGTTTAGGGTAATTGTTAGCATTAGGGTTAGGGTTTTGGTTATGTTTAGGGTTAGGGTTAGGATTAGGGTTTGATTTAGGTTTAGGGTTAGGGTTAGGGTTAGGGTTTCTATTAGGGTTCAGGTTAGTGTTAGGTTTAATGTTTAGGATAGGGTTAGGGTTTCGGTTAGGGTTAGGACTAGGGTTAGGGTTAGGGTTAGGTTTAGCGTTAGTGTTAGTGTTAGGTTTTGGTTTTGTATTAGGGGTAGAGTTAAGGTTACTGTTAGTGTTAGGGTTTGGGTTAGGTTTAGGGTTAGGTTTTGGGTTAGGGTTAGCGTTAGGGTTAGGGTTTGGTTTGGGTTAGGGTTAGAGTTAGGGTTAGGTTTTGGGTTAGGGTTAGGGTTAGGGTTAGGGTTAGGGTTTTGTTTGGGTTAGGGTTAGGGTTAGGGTTAGGGTTAGGGTTAGGGTTACGGTTTGGGTTAGGGTTACGGTTAGGGTAAGGTTTGGTTTAGGGTTAGGGTTAGGGTTAGGGTTAGGTTTAGGGTGGGTTTCTGGGCTTGGGATAGGGATAGGTTTAGGTTTAGGGTTAGGGCTATTGTTTGTTTTAGGGTTAGGGTTACGGTTAGGGTTAGGTTTAAGGTTAGGTTTGGGGTTTGGGTTTGAGTTAACGTTAGGGTTAGGTTTAGGGTTATTGTTAGCGTTAGGGTTAGGGTTTTGGTTAGGTTTAGGGTTAGGGTTAGGATTAGGGTTTGATTTAGGTTTAGGGTTACGGTTAGGGTTAGGGTTTCTATTAGGGTTCAGGTTAGTGTTAGGGTTAATGTTTAGGATAGGGTTAGGGTTTCGGTTAGGGTTAGAACTAGGGTTAGGGTTAGGGTTACGTTTAGCGTTAGTGTTAGTGTTAGGTTTTGGTTTTGTATTAGGGGTAGAGTTAAGGTTAGGGTTAGTGTTAGGGTTTGGGTTAGGGTTAGGGTTAGGGTTTGGGTTAGGGTTAGGGTTAGGGTTATGGTTTGATTTGGGTTAGGGTTAGAGTTAGGGTTAGGTTTTGGGTTAGGGTTAGGGTTAGGGTTAGGGTTTTGTTTGGGTTAGGTTAGGGTTAGGGTTAGGGTTAGGGGTACGGTTTGGGTAAGGGTTAGGGTTAGGGTAAGTTTTGGTTTAGGGTTAGGGTTAGGTTTAGGGTGGGTTTTTGGGCTTGGGTTAGGGTTAGGTTTAGTTTTAGGGTTAGGGTTATGGTTTGTTTTAGGGTTAGGGTTACGGTTAGGGTTTGGTTTAGGGTTACGGTTTGGGTTAGGTTTACGGTTAGGGTTACGATTAGGGTTAGAGTTACGGTTTGTGTTAGGGATAGTGTTAGGTTAAGGTTTGGTTTAGGGTTAGGGTTAGGGTTAGGTTCAGGGTTAGGGTTTGTATTGGGGTTAGGGTTAGGGTTATGGTTTGCGTTTGGGTTAGGGTTAGTGTTAGGGTTAGTGTTAAGGTTAGGGTTTGGTTTTGGGTTAGGGTTCGTGTTAGTGTTAGGGTTAGGGTTTGGGTTTGGGTTAACGCTAGAGTTAGGGTTAGGGTTAGGGTTATTGTTAGCGTTAGGGTTAGGGTTTTGTTTAGGGTTAGGTTTAGGGTTAGGATTAGGGTTTGGTTTAGGGTTAGGGTTAGGTTTAGGGTTAGGGTTAGGGTTAGTGTTTGGGTTAGGGTAAGGGTTAGGATTAGGGTTAGGGTTAGGGGTAGTGTTAGGGTTAGGGTTAGTGTTAGGGTTTGGGTTAGGATTAGGCTTAGGGGTAGGGTTAGGTATAGGTTTTCGTTTAGGGTTATGATTAGGTTTAGGGTTATGTTTAGTGTTTGGATTAGGGTTAGGGTGAGGATTAGGGTTAGGGTTAGGGTTACGTTTAGGGTTTGGGTTAGGATTAGGATTAGGATTAGGCTTAGGGTTAGGGTTAGGTTTTGGTTTTCGGTTAGGATTAGGGTTAGGGTTAGGGTTATTGTTAGGTTTGGGTTAGGGTTATGGTTTAGGTTAGGATTAGGTTTAGGGTTAGAGTTAGGGTTAGGGTTAGGGTTTGGGTTAGGGTTACGGTTTGTTTAGTGTTAGTGTTATGATTTTGGTTTGGGTTTGGTTTAGGGTTAGGGTTAGGGTTAGGGTTTGGATTACGGTAGGGTTTGAGTTAGGGTTAGTGTTGGAGTTTGGGTTAATGTAAGGGTTAGGGTTAGAGTTAGGGTTTGGGTTAGGTTTAGGGTTAGTGTTAGAGTTAGGGTTAGGGTTTTTGTAAGGGTTAGGGTTAGGGTTAGCGTTAGGGTTAGGGTTTGGGTTAAGGTTAGGGTTAGCGTTAGGGTTAGGGTTTGGTTTAGGGTTAGGGTTAGGGTTTGGGTTTGAGTTAACGTTAGGGTTAGGTTTAGGGTTATTGTTAGCGTTAGGGTTAGGGTTTTGGTTAGGTTTAGGGTTAGGGTTAGGATTAGGGTTTGATTTAGGTTTAGGGTTAGGGCTAGGGTTAGGGTTTCTATTAGGGTTCAGGGTTGTGTTAGAGTTAATGTTTAGGATAGGCTTAGGGTTTCGGGTATGGTCAGGACTAGGGTCAGGGCTAGGGGTAGGTTTAGCGTTAGTGTTAGTGTTAGGTTTGGTTTTGTATTAGGGGTAGAGTTAAAGTTAGGGTTAGTGTTAGGGTTTGGGTTAGGGTTAGGTTAGGTTTTGGGTTAGGGTTAGGGTGAGGGTTAGGTTTTGGTTTGGGTTAGGGTTAGAGTTAGGGTTAGGTTTTGGGTTAGGGCTAGGGTTAGGGTTAGGGTTTTGTTTGGGTTAGGGTTAGGGTTCGGGTTAGGGTTACGGTTTGGGTTAGGGTTAGGGTTAGGGTAAGGTTTGGTTTAGGGTTAGGGTTAGGGTTATGGTTAGGTTTAGGGTGGGTTTTTGGGCTTGGGATAGGGATAGGTTTAGGTTTAGGGTTAGGGCTATTGTTTGTTTTAGGGTTAGGGTTACGGTTAGGGTTAGGTTTAGGGTTAGGTTTAGGGTTTGGGTTTGAGTTAACGTTAGGTTTAGGTTTAGGGTTATTGTTAGCGTTAGGGTTAGGGTTTTGGTTAGGTTTACGGTTAGGGTTAGGATTAGGGTTTGATTTAGGTTTAGGGTTAGGGTTAGGGTTAGGGTTTCTATTAGGGTTCAGGTTAGTGTTAGGGTTAATGTTTAGGATAGGGTTAGGGTTTCGGTTAGGGTTAGGACTAGGGTTAGGGTTAGGGTTAGGTTTAGCGTTAGTGTTAGTGTTAGGTTTTGGTTTTGTATTAGGGGTAGAGTTAAGGTTAGGGTTAGTGTTAGGGTTTGGGTTAGGGTTAGGGTTAGGGTTAGGGTTAGGATTTGGGTTAGGGTTAGGGTTAGAGTTATTTTTTGATTTGGGTTAGGGTTAGAGTTAGGGTTAGGTTTTGGGTTAGGGTTAGGGTTAGGGCTAGGGTTTTGTTTGGGTTAGGGTTAGGGTTAGGGTTAGGGTTACGGTTTGGGTAAGGGTTAGGTTTAGGGTAAGTTTTGGTTTAGGGTTAGGGTTAGGGTTAGGTATAGGGTGGATTTTTGGGCTTGGGTTAGGGTTAGGTTTAGTTTTAGGGTTAGGGTTATGGTTTGTTTTAGGGTTAGGGTTACGGTTAGGGTTTGGTTTAGGGTTACGGTTTGGGTTAGGTTTACGGTTAGGGTTACGATTAGGGTTAGAGTTACGGTTTGTGTTAGGGATAGTGTTAGGGTAAGGTTTGGTTTAGGGTTAGGGTTAGGGTTAGATTCAGGGTTAGGGTTTGTGTTGGGGTTAGGGTTAGGGTAATGGTTTGCGTTTGGCTTAGGCTTAGTGTTAGGGTTAGCGTTAAGGTTAGGGTTTGGTTTTGGGTTAGTGTTCGCGTTAGCGTTAGGCTTAGGGTTTGGGTTTGGGTTAACCCAAGAGTTAGGGTTAGCGTTAGGGTTATTGTTAGCGTTAGGGTTAGGGTTTTGGTTAGGGTTAGGTTTAGGGTTAGGATTAGGGTTTGGTTTAGGGTTAGGGTTAGGTTTAGGGTTAGGGTTAGGTTTAGTGTTTGGGTTAGGGTAAGGGTTAGGATTAGGGTTAGGTTTAGGGGTAGTGTTAGGGTTAGGGTTAGTGTTAGGGTTTGGGTTAGGATTAGGCTTAGGGTTAGGGTTAGGTTTAGGTTTTTGTTTAGGGTTATGGTTAGGTTTATGTTTATGTTTAGGGTTAGGATTAGGGTTAAGGTTAGGGTTAGGGTTAGGGTTACGTTTAGGGTTTGGGTTAGGATTAGGGTTAGGATTAGGCTTAGGGTTAGGGTTAGGTTTTGGTTTTCGGTTAGGGTTAGGGATATTGTTAGGTTTGGGTTAGGGTTATGGTTTAGGTTAGGATTAGGTTTAGGGTTATAGTTAGGGTTAGGGTTAGGGTTTGGGTTAGGGTTACGGTTTGTTTAGTGTTAGTGTTATGATTTGGGTTTGGCTTTGGTTTAGGGTTAGGGTTAGGGTTTGAATTACGGTTAGGGTTTGAGTTAGGGTCAGTGTTGGAGTTTGGGTTAATGTAAGGGTTAGGGTTAGAGTTAGGGTTTGGGTTAGGTTTAGGGTTAGGGTTAGAGTTAGGGTTAGGGTTTTTGTAAGGGTTAGGGTTAGGGTTAGCGTTAGGGTTAGGGTTTGGGTTAGGGTTAGGGTTAGCGTTAGGGTTAGGGTTTGGTTTAGGCTTAGGGTTAGGATTAGGGTTTGGGTTAGGATTAGGGTTAGGGTTAGGGTTATGGTTATGTTTAGGGTTAGGGTCAGGGTTAGGGTTAGGGTTAGGGTTAGGGTTTGCTTTAGGTTTAGGGTTAGGTTTAGGGTTGCTGTTAGGGGTAGGGGTAGGGGTAGGGGTAGAGTTTAGGTTACGGTTAGGGTTTCGGTTAGGGTTAGGACTAGGGTTAGGGTTAGGGTTAGATTTAGCGTTAGTGTTAGTGTTAGGTTTTGGTTTTGTATTAGGGGTAGAGTAAAGGTTAGGGTTAGTGTTAGGGTTTGGGTTAGGGTTAGGGTTAGGTTTTGGGTTAGGGTTAGGGTTAGGGTTAGGGTTTGGTTTGGGTTAGGGTTAGGGTTAATGTTACGGTTTGGTTTAGGGTTAGGTTTAGGGTAAGGTTTGGTTTAGGGTTAGGGTTAGGGTTAGGGTTAGGTTTAGGGTGGGTTTTTGGGCTTGGGTTAGGGTTAGGTTTAGTTTTAGGGTTAGGGTTATGGTTTGTTTTAGGGTTAGGGTTAGGGTTAGGGTTTGGTTTAGGTTACGTTTTGGGTTAGGTTTACGGTTAGGGTTACGATTAGGGTTACAGTTACGGTTTGTGTTAGGGATAGTGTTAGGGTAAGGTTTGTTTTAGGGTTAGGGTTAGGGTTAGGTTCAGGGTTAGGGTTTGTGTTGGGGTTAGGGTTAGGGTTATCGTTTGCGTTTGGGTTAGGGTTAGTGTTAGGCTTAGTGTTAAGTTTAGTGTTTGGTTTTGGGTTAGGGTTAGTGTTAGTGTTAGGGTTAGGGTTTGGGTTTGGGTTAACGCTAGAGTTAGGGTTAGGGTTAGGGTTATTGTTAGCGTTAGGGTTAGGGTTTTGGTTAGGGTTAGGTTTAGGGTTAGGATTAGGGTTTGGTTTAGGGTTAGGGTTAGGTTTAGGGTTAGGGTTAGGGTTAGTGTTTGGGTTAGGGTAAGGGTTAGGATTAGGGTAAGGGTTAGGGGTAGTGTTAGGGTTAGGGTTAGTGTTAGGGTTTGGGTTAGGATTAGGCTTAGGGTTAGGGTTAGGTTTAGGTTTTCGTTTAGGGTTATGGTTAGGTTTAGGGTTATGTTTAGGGTTAGGATTAGGGTTAGGGTTAGGGTTAGGGTTAGGGTTACGTTTAGGGTTTGGGTTAGGATTAGGGTTAGGATTAGGCTTAGGGTTAGGGTTAGGTTTTGGTTTTCGGTTAGGGTTAGGGTTAGGGTTAGGGTTATTGTTAGGTTGGGTTAGGGTTATGGTTTAGGTTAGGATTAGTTTTAGGGTTAGAGTTAGGGTTAGGGTTAGGGTTTGGGTTAGGGTTACGGTTTGTTTAGTGTTAGTGTTATGATTTGGGTTTGGGTTTGGTTTAGGGTTAGGGTTAGGGTTTGGATTACGGTTAGGGTTTGAGTTAGGGTCAGTGTTGGAGTTTGGGTTAATGTAAGGGTTAGGGTTAGAGTTAGGGTTTGGGTTAGGTTTAGGGTTAGGGTTAGAGTTAGGGTTAGGGTTTTTGTAAGGGTTAGGGTTAGGGTTAGCGTTAGGGTTAGGGTTTGGGTTAGGGTTAGGGTTATCGTTAAGTTTAGGGTTTGGTTTAGGCTTAGGGTTAGGATTAGGGTTTGGGTTAGGATTAGGGTTAGGGTTAGGGTTAGGGTTATGTTTAGGGTTAGGGTCAGGGTTAGGGTTAGGGTTAGGGTTAGGGTTTGGGTTTGCTTTAGGTTTAGGGTTAGGTTTAGGGTTAGGTTTAGGGTTGCTGTTAGGGGTAGGGGTAGGTGTAGGGGTAGAGTTTAGGTTACGGTTAGGGTTTCGGTTAGGGTTAGGACTAGGGTTTGGGTTAGGGTAAGGGTTAGGAATAGGGTAAGGGTTAGGGGTAGTGTTAGGGCTAGGGTTAGTGTTAGGGTTTGGGTTAGGATTAGGCTTAGGGTTAGGGTTAGGTTTAGGTTTTCGTTTAGGGTTATGGTTAGGTTTAGGGTTATGTTTAGGGTTAGGATTAGGGTTAGGGTTAGGGTTACGTTTAGGGTTTGGGTTAGGATTAGGGTTAGGATTAGGCTTAGGGTTAGAGTTAGGTTTTGGTTTTCGGTTAGGGTTAGGGTTAGGGTTAGGGTTATTTTTAGGTTTGGGTTAGGGTTATGGTTTAGGTTAGGATTAGTTTTAGGGTTAGAGTTAGGGTTAGGGTTAGGGTTTGGGTTAGGGTTACGGTTTGTTTAGTGTTAGTGTTATGATTTGGGTTTGGGTTTGGTTTAGGGTTAGGGTTAGGGTTAGGGTTTGGATTACGGTTAGGGTTTGAGTTAGGGTCAGTGTTGGAGTTTGGGTTAATGTAAGGGTTAGGGTTAGAGTTAGGGTTTGGGTTAGGTTTAGGGTTAGGGTTAGAGTTAGGGTGAGGGGTTTTGTAAGGGTTAGGGTTAGGGGTAGCGTTAGGGTTAGGGTTTGGGTTAGGGTTAGGGTTAGCGTTAGATTTAGGGTTTGGTTTAGGCTTAGGGTTAGGATTAGGGTTTGGGTTAGGATTAGGGTTAGGGTTAGGGTTATGGTTATGTTTAGGGTTAGGGTCAGGGTTAGGGTTAGGGTTAGGGTTAGGGTTTGGGTTTGCTTTAGGTTTAGGGTTAGGTTTAGGGTTAGGTTTAGGGTTGCTGTTAGGGGTAGGGGTAGGGGTAGGGGTAGAGTTTAGGTTACGGTTAGGGTTTCTTTTAGGGTTAGGACTAGGTTTAGGGTTAGGGTTAGGTTTATCGTTAGTGTTAGTGTTAGG
>CM069534.1:84405000-84407500 GCA_035773235.1 Eospalax fontanierii
TTAGGGTTAGGGTTATAGTTTGGTTTGGGTTAGGGTTAGAGTTAGGGTTAGGGTTAGGTTTAGGGTTAGGTTTACGGTTTGGTTTAAGGTTAGTGTTAGGGTTAGGGTTTGGGTTAGGGTTAGGGTTAGGGTTTGGTTTTGGGTTAGGGTTAGTGTTAGTGTTAGCGTTAAGGTTTGGGTTTGGGTTAATGTTAGGGTTAGGCTTAGGGTTAGGGTTATTGTTAGCGTTAGGGTTAGGGTTTTGGTTAGGTTTAGGGGTAGGGTTAGGATTAGGGTTTGGTTTAGGGTTAGGCTTAGGTTTAGGGTTAGGGTTAGGGTTAGTGTTTGGGTTAGGGTAAGGGTTAGGATTAGGGTTAGGGTTAGAGTTAGTGTTAGGGTTTGGGTTAGGATTAGGCTTAGGGTTAGGGTTAGGTTTAGGTTTTCTTTTAGGGTTATGGTTAGGTTTAGGGTTATGTTTAGGGTTAGGATTAGGGTTAGGTTTAGGGTTAGGGTTATTGTTTGTTTTAGGGTTAGGGTTACGGTTAGGGTTAGGTTTATGGTTAGGGTTAGGGTTTGGGTTTGAGTTAACGTTAGGGTTAGGTTTAGGGTTATTGTTAGCATTAGGGTTAGGGTTAGGGTTAGGGTTACTGTTATGGTTAGGGTTTGGTTTAGGGTTAGGGTTAGGGTTAGGGTTAGGGTTAGGGTTAGGGTTAGGGTTAGGGTTATGGTTTGGGTTAGGGTTAGGGTTAGGTTTTGAGTTAGTGTTAGTGTGAGGGTTTGGGTTTGGATTAGGGGTAGAGTTAAGGTTAGGGTTAGTGTTAGTGTTCGTGTTAGGGTTAGGGTTAGGGTTAGGTTTTGGCTTAGGGTTAGGGTTAAGGTTAGGGTTTATGTAAGGGTTAGGGTTAGTGTTAGGGTTTGGGTTAGGGTGAGGGTTAAGGTTAGGTTTAGTGTTAGGGTTAGGGTTTGGGTTTGGGTTAGGGTTGGGGTTAGGGTTAGGGTTTGGGTTTGGGTTAGGGTTTCTGTTAGGGTTAGGGTTAGCGTTTGGGTTTGGTTAGGGTTAGGGTTAGGGTTATGGTTTGGTTTGGGTTAGGGTTAGACTTAGGGTTAGGGTTAGGTTTAGGGTTAGGTTTACGGTTTGGTTTAAGGTTAGGGTTAGGGTAAGGTTTGGTTTAGGGTTATTGTTAGGGTTAGATTTAGGGTGAGGTTTTGGTTTTAGGGTTAGGGTTAGGGTTAGGGTTAGGTTTATGTTTAGGGTTAGGATGAGGGTTAGGGTTAGGGTTAGGGTTCGGGTTAGGGTTAGGGTTAGGGCTTCGTTTTGGGTTAGGGTTAGTGTTAGTTTTAGGGTTAGGGTTTGGGTTTGGGTTAACGTTAGGGTTAGGGTTAGGGTTAGGGTTATTGTTAGCGTTAGGGTTACGGTTTTGGTTAGGTTTAGGGGTAGGGTTAGGATTAGGGATTGGTTTAGGGTTAGACTTAGGTTTAGGGTTAGGGTTAGGGTTAGTGTTTGTGTGAGGGTAAGGGTTAGGATTAGGGTTAGGGTTAGGGTTAGGGTTAGGGTTAGGATTAGTGTTAGGGTTTGGGTTAGGATTAGGCTTAGGGTTAGGGTTAGGTTTAGGTTTTCGTTTAGGGTTATGGTTAGGTTTAGGGCTATGTTTAGGGTTAGGATTAGGGTTAGGGTTAGGATTAGAGTTAGGGTTAGGTTTATGTTTAGGGTTTGGGTTAGGGTTAGGGTTAGGGTTACCGTTAAGTTTACGGTTTGGGTTAGGGTTATGGTTTGTTTTAGGGTTAGGGTTAGGGTGAGGGTTAGGGTTAGGGTTAGGGTTAGGGTTAGGATTAGGGATAGGATTACGATTAGGGTTACAGTTTGGGTTAGGGTTCGGGTTAGGGTTAGGGTTAGGGTTTGGTTTAGGTTTAGGGTTTTGGTTAAGGTTAGGTTTAGGGTTGCTGTTAAGGGTAGGGGTAGGGTTAGGGGTAGGGTTTAGTTTACGGTTAGGGTTACGGTTTGTTAGGACTAGGTTTAGGGTTAGGGTTAGGTTTAGTGTTAGTGTTAGTGGTAGTGTTTGTGTTTGGATTAGGATTAGAGATAAGGTTAGGTTTAGTGTTAGGATTTGGGTTAGGGTTAGGGTTAGATTTTGGGTTAGGGTTACTATTAGGGTTAGGGTTAGTGTTAGTGTTACGGTTATGGTTTGGTTTCGATTAGTGTTAGAGTTAGGGTTAGGGATACGGTTTGGGTTTGGGTTAGGGTTAGGGTAAGGTTTGGTTTAGGGTTAGGGTTAGGGTTAGGGTTAGGTTTAGGGTGGGTTTTTGGGCTTGGGATAGGGATAGGTTTAGGTTTAGGGTTAGGGCTATTGTTTGTTTTAGGGTTAGGGTTACGGTTAGTGTTAGGTTTAGGGTTAGGGTTAGGGTTTGGGTTTGAGTTAACGTTAGGGTAACGTTTAGGGTTATTGTTAGCTTTAGGGTTAGGGTTTTGGTTTGGTTTACGGTTAGGGTTAGGGTTAGGGTTTTATTTAGGTTTAGGGTTAGG
>CM069534.1:84417500-84432500 GCA_035773235.1 Eospalax fontanierii
TGTTAGCTTTAGGGTTAGGGTTTTGGTTTGGTTTAGGGTTAGGGTTTGATTTAGGTTTAGGGTTAGGGTTAGGGTTATGGTTTGGGTTAGGGTTAGGGTTAGGGTTTGGGTTAGGTTTAGGGTTAGGTTTAGGGTTAGGGTTAGGGTTAGGGTTAGGGTTAGGGTTAGGGTTAGGGTTAGGATTAGGGATAGGATTACGATTAGGGTTAGAGTTTGGGTTAGCGTTCGGGTTAGGGTTAGAGTTAGGGTTTGGTTTAGGTTTAGGGTTAGGGATAGGGTTAGGTTTAGGGTTGCTGTTAGGGGTAGGGTTAGGGTTAGGGTTATTGTTAGCATTAGGGTTAGGGTTTTGGTTAGGGTTAGGGTTAGGATTAGGGTTTGGTTTAGGGTTAGGCTTAGGTTTAGGGTTAGGTTTAGGTTTAGTGTTTGGGTTAGGTTTAGGGTTAGGATTAGGGTTAGGTTTAGCGTTAGGGTTAGGGTTTGGGTTAGGCTTAGGGTTAGGATTAGGGTTTGGGTTAGGATTAGGGTTAGGGTTAGGGTGAGGGTTAGAGTTACGGTTTGTTTTAGGGATAGTGTTAGGGAAAGGTTTGGTTTAGGGTTAGTGTTTGGGTTAGGTTCAGTGTAAGGGTTTGTGTTTGGGTTAGGGTTAGGGTTAGGGTTTGGGTTTGGGTTAGGGTTACTGTTAGGGTTAGGGTTAGGGTTTGGCTTTGGGTAGGGTTAGGGTTAGGGTTATGGTTTGGTTTGGGTTAGGGTTAGAGTTAGGGTTAGGGTTAGGTTTAGGGTTAGGTTTACGGTTTGGTTTAAGGTTAGGGTTAGGGTAAGGTTTGGTTTAGGGTTAGGGTTAGGGTTAGATTTAGGGTGAGGTTTTGGTTTTAGGGTTAGGGTTAGGGATAGGTTTATGTTTAGGGTTAGGATTAGGGTTAGGGTTAGAGTTAGGTTTAGGGTTAGGGTTAGGGTTCGGGTTAGGGTTAGGGGTAGGGATTGGTTTTGGGTTAGGGTTAGTGTTAGCGTTAGGGTTAGGGTTTGGGTTTGGGTTAACGTTAGGGTTAGGGTTAGGGTTAGGGTTATTGTTAGCGTTAGGGTTAGTGTTTTGGTTAGGGTTAGGGTTAGGGTTAGGATTAGGGTTTGGTTTAGGGTTAGGCTTAGGTTTAGGGTTAGCGTTAGGGTTAGTGTTTGGGTTATGGTTAGGGTTAGGATTAGGGTTAGGGTTAGGGTTAGGTTAGGTTTAGGTTTAGTGTTAAGGTTTGGGTTAGGGTTAGGCTTAGGGTTAGGGTTAGGTTTAGGTTTTCGTTTAGTTTTATGGTTAGGTTTAGGTTTATGTTTAGGGTTAGGATTAGGGTAGGGTTAGGGTTAGGGTTAGGGTTAGGGTTACGTTTAGGGTTTGGGTTAGGGTTAGGGTTAGGGTAGGTGTAGCGTTTGGGTTAGGGTTATGGTTTGTTTTAGGGTTAGGGTTAGGGTGAGGGTTAGGGTTAGGGTTAGGGTTAGGGTTAGGATTAGGGGGGATTACGATTAGGGTTAGTGTTTGGGTTAGCGTTCGGGTTAGGGTTAGAGTTAGGGTTTGGTTTAGGTTTAGGGTTAGGGTTAGGGTTAGGTTTAGGGTTGCTGTTAGGGGTAGGGTTAGGGTTAGGGGTAGGGTTTAGGTTACGGTTAGGGTTTCGGTTAGGGTTAGGGCTAGGGTTAGGGTTAGGGTTAGGTTTAGTGTTAGTGTTAGTGGTAGGGTTTGGGTTTGGATAAGGATTAGAGTTAAGGTTAGGTTTAGTGTTACAATTTGGGTTAGGGTTAGGGTTAGATTTTGGGTTGGGGTTACTATTAGGGTTAGGGTTAGGGTTAGTGTTATGGTTATGGTTTGGTTTGGGTTAGTGTTAGAGTTAGGGTTAGGGTTAGGGTTAGAGTTACGGTTTGGGTTTGGGTTAGGGTTAGGGTAAGTTTTGGTTTAGGGTTAGGGTTAGGGTTAGGGTTAGGTTTAGGGTGGGTTTTTGGGCTTGGGATAGGGATAGGTTTAGGTTTAGGGTTAGGGCTATTGTTTGTTTTAGGGTTAGGGTTACGGTTAGGGTTAGGACTAGGGTTAGGGTTAGGGTTAAGTTTAGTGTTAGTGTTAGTGGTAGTGTTTGGGTTTGGATTAGGATTAGAGTTAAGGTTAGGTTTAGTGTTAGGATTTGGGTTAGGGTTAGGGTTAGATTTTGGGTTAGGGTTACTATTAGGGTTAGGGTTAGGGTTAGTGTTACGGTTATGGTTTGGTTTCGATTAGTGTTAGAGTTAGGGTTAGGGTTAGGGTTAGGGTTACGGTTTGGGTTTGGGTTAGGGTTAGGGTAAGGTTTGGTTTAGGGTTAGGGTTAGGGTTAGGGTTAGGTTTAGGGTGGGTTTTTGGGCTTGGGATAGGGATAGGTTTAGGTTTAGGGTTAGGGCTATTGTTTGTTTTAGGGTTAGGTTTAAGGTTAGGGTTAGATTTAGGGTTAGGGTTAGGGTTTGGGTTTGAGTTAACGTTAGGGTTAGGTTTAGGGTTATTGTTAGCTTTAGGGTTAGGGTTTTGGTTTGGTTTAGGGTTAGGGTTTGATTTAGGTTTAGGGTTAGGGTTAGGGTTATGGTTTGGGTTAGGGTTAGGGTTAGGGTTTGGGTTAGGTTTAGGGTTAGGTTTAGGGTTAGGGTTAGGGTTAGGGTTAGGGTTAGGGTTAGGGTTAGGGTTAGGGTTAGGATTAGGGATAGGATACGATTAGGGTTCGAGTTTGGGTTAGCGTTCGGGTTAGGGTTAGAGTTAGGGTTTGGTTTAGGTTTAGGGTTAGGGATAGGGTTAGGTTTAGGGTTGCTGTTAGGGGTAGGGTTAGGGTTAGGGTTAGGGTTAGCATTAGGGTTAGGGTTTTGGTTAGGGTTAGGGTTAGGATTAGGGTTTGGTTTAGGGTTAGGCTTAGGTTTAGGGTTAGGTTTAGGTTTAGTGTTTGGGTTAGGGTAAGGGTTAGGATTAGGGTTAGGTTTAGCTTTAGGGTTAGGGTTTGGGTTAGGCTTAGGGTTAGGATTAGGGTTTGGGTTAGGATTAGGTTTAGGGTTAGGGTTAGGGTGAGGGTTAGAGTTACGGTTTGTGTTAGGGATAGTGTTAGGGAAAGGTTTGGTTTAGTGTTAGTGTTAGGGTTAGGTTCAGTGTAAGGGTTTGTGTTAGGGTTAGGGTTAGGGTTAGGGTTTGGGTTTGGGTTAGGGTTACTGTTAGGGTTAGGGTTAGGGTTTGGCTTTGGGTAGGGTTAGGGTTAGGGTTATGGTTTGGTTTGGGTTAGGGTTAGAGTTAGGGTTAGGGTTAGGTTTAGGGTTAGGTTTACGGTTTGGTTTAAGGTTAGGGTTAGGGTAAGGTTTGGTTTAGGGTTAGGGTTAGGGTTAGATTTAGGGTGAGGTTTTGGTTTTAGGGTTAGGGTTAGGGTTAGGTTTATGTTTAGGGTTAGGATTAGGGTTAGGGTTAGAGTTAGGTTTAGGGTTAGGGTTAGGGTTCGGGTTAGGGTTAGGGGTAGGGATTGGTTTTGGGTTAGGGTTAGTGTTAGCGTTAGGGTTAGGGTTTGGGTTTGGGTTAACGTTAGGGTTAGGGTTAGGGTTAGGGTTATTGTTAGCGTTAGGGTTAGTGTTTTGGTTAGGGTTAGGGTTAGGGTTAGGATTAGGGTTTGGTTTAGGGTTAGGCTTAGGTTTAGGGTTAGGGTTAGGGTTAGTGTTTGGGTTATGGTAAGGGTTAGGATTAGGGTTAGGGTTAGGGTTAGGTTAGGTTTAGGTTTAGTGTTAAGGTTTGGGTTAGGGTTAGGCTTAGGGTTAGGGTTAGGTTTAGGTTTTCGTTTAGTTTTATGGTTAGGTTTAGGTTTATGTTTTGGGTTAGGATTAGGGTAGGGTTAGGGTTAGGGTTAGGGTTAGGGTTACGTTTAGGGTTTGGGTTAGGGTTAGGGTTAGGGTAGGTGTAGCGTTTGGGTTAGGGTTATGGTTTGTTTTAGGGTTAGGGTTAGGGTGAGGGTTAGGGTTAGGGTTAGGGTTAGGGTTAGGATTAGGGGGGATTACGATTAGGGTTAGAGTTTGGGTTAGCGTTCGGGTTAGGGTTAGAGTTAGGGTTTGGTTTAGGTTTAGGGTTAGGGTTAGGGTTAGGTTTAGGGTTGCTGTTAGGGGTAGGGTTAGGGTTAGGGGTAGGGTTTAGGTTACGGTTAGGGTTTCGGTTAGAGTTAGGACTAGGGTTAGAGTTAGGGTTAGGTTTAGTGTTAGTGTTAGTGGTAGGGTTTGGGTTTGGATAAGGATTAGAGTTAAGGTTAGGTTTAGTGTTACAATTTGGGTTAGTGTTAGGGTTAGATTTTGGGTTGGGGTTACTATTAGGGTTAGGGTTAGGGTTAGTGTTATGGTTATGGTTTGGTTTGGGTTAGTGTTAGAGTTAGGGTTAGGGTTAGGGTTAGAGTTACGTTTTGGGTTAGGGTTAGGGTTAAGGTAAGGTTTGGTTTAGGGTTAGGGTTAGGGTTAGGGTTAGGTTTAGGGTGGGTTTTTGGGCTTGGGTTAGGGTTAGGTTTAGGTTTAGGGTTAGGGTTATTGTTTGTTTTAGGGTTAGGGTAGGGGTTAGGGATAGGGTTAGGGTTTGGTTTAGGGTTACGGTTTGGGTTAGGTTTACGGTTAGGGTTAGGGTTAGTGTTAGAGTTACGTTTTGTGTTAGGGATAGTGTTAGGGAAAGGTTTGATTTAGGGTTAGTGTTAGGGTTAGGTTCATGGTTAGGGTTTGTGTTAGGGTTAGGGTTTGGGTTTGGGTTAGATTTACTGTTAGGGTTAGGGTTAGGGTTTGGGTTTGGGTAGGGTTAGGGTTAGGGTTATGGTTTGGTTTGGGTTAGGGTTAGAGTTAGGGTTAGGGTTAGGTTTAGGGTTAGGTTTCCGGTTTGGTTTAAGGTTAGGGTTAGGGTAAGATTTGGTTTAGGGTTAGGGTTAGGGTTAGGTTTAGGGTGAGGTTTTGGTTTTAGGGTTAGGGTTAAGGTTAGGGTTAGGTTTATGTTTAGGGTTAGGATGAGGGTTAGGGTTAGGGTTAGGGTTATTGTTAGCGTTAGGGTTAGGGTTTTGGATAGGTTTAGGGGTAGGGTTAGGATTAGGGTTTGGTTTAGAGTTAGGCTTAGGTTTAGGGTTAGGGTTAGGGTTAGTGTTTGGGTTAGGGTAAGGGTTAGGATTAGGGTTAGGGTCAGGGTTAGGGTTAGGGTTAGGGTTAGTGTTAGGGTTTGGGTTAGGATTAGGCTTAGGGTTAGGGTTAGGTTTAGGTTTTCGTTTAGGGTTATGGTTAGGTTTAGGGTTATGTTTAGGGTTAGGATTAGGGTTAGGGTTAGGGTTAGGGTTAGGGTTAGGGTTACGTTTAGGGTTTGGGTTAGGGTTAGGGTTAGGGTTAGGGTTAGGTTTAGGGTTTGGGTTAGGGTTATGTTTTGTTTTAGGGTTAGGGTTAGGGTGAGGGTTAGGGTTAGGGTTAGGGTTAGGGTTAGGGTTAGGGTTAGGGTTACGATTAGCGATAGGATTACGATTAGGGTTACAGTTTGGGTTAGGGTTCGGGTTAGGGTTAGGGTTAGTGTTTGGTTTAGGTTTAGGGTTTGGGTTAGGGTTAGGTTTAGGGTTGCTGTTACTGGTAGGGGTAGGGTTAAGGGTAGGGTTTAGGTTACGGTTAGGGTTTCGGTTAGGGTTAGGACTAGGGTTAGGGTTAGGGTTAGGTTTAGTGTTAGTGTTATTGGTAGTGTTTGGGTTTGAATTAGGATTAGAGTTAAGGTTAGGTTTAGTGTTAGGATTTGGGATAGGGTTAGGGTTAGATTTTGGGTTAGGGTTACTATTAGCGTTAGGGTTAGGGTTAGTGTTATGGTTATGGTTTGGTTTCGGTTAGTGTTAGAGTTAGGGTTTGGGTTAGGGTTAGGGTAAGGTTTGGTTTAGGGTTAGGTTTAGGGTTAGGGTTAGGTTTAGGGTGCGTTTTTGGGCTTGGGATAGGGTTAGGTTTAGGTTTAGGGTTAGGGCTATTGTTTGTTTTAGGGTTAGGGTTATGGTTAGGGTTAGGTTTAGGGTTAGGGTTAGGGTTTGGGTTTGAGTTAACGTTAGCGTTAGGTTTAGGGTTTTTGTTAGCGTTACGGTTAGGGGTTTGGTTAGGGTTAGGGGTAGGGGTAGGGTTAGGGTTTGGTTTTGGATTAGGGTTAGTGTTAGGGTTATGGTTTGGGTTAGGGTTAGGGTTAGGGTTTGGGTTAGGTTTAGGGTTAGGTTTAGGGTTAGGGTTAGGGTTAGGGTTTGGGTTAGGGTTAGGGTTAGGATTAGGGTTAGAATTAGTGTTATTTTTAGGTTTTGGGTTAGGGTTAGGGTTAGGATTAGGGTTAGGGTTAGTGTTTGTGTTTGGTTTACGGTTAGATTTAGGTTTAGGGTGAGGGTTTGGGTTTGGGTTAGGGTTAGGTTTAGGGTTAGGGTTAGGGTTAGGAATAGGGTTTGGGTTAGGGTTAGGGTTAGGGTTAGGGTTAGGTTTTGGTTTAGGGTTAGGGTTAGGTTTAGGGTTTGGGTTAGGGTTAGGGTTAGGGTTAGGTTTATAGTTAGTTTTAGTGTGAGGGTTTGGGTTTGGATTAGGGGTAGTGTTAAGGTTAGGGTTAGTGTTAGGGTTTGGGTTAGGGTTAGGATTAGGGTTAGGTTTAGAATTAGTGTTAGTGTGAGGGTTTGGGTTTGGATTAGGGGTACAGTTAAGGTTAGGGTTAGGGTTTCGGTTAGGGTTAGGGGTAGGGTTTGTGTTAGGCTTAGGGTTAGGGTTAGGGTTAGGGTTTAGGTTACCTTGAGGGTTTCGGTTATGGTTAGGATTAGGGTTAGGGTTAGGGATATGTTTACAGTTAGTGTTAGTGTGAGGTTTTGGGTTTGGATTAGTGGTAGAGTTAAGGTTAAGGTTAGTGTTAGGGTTCATGTTAGGGTTAGGGTTAGGGTTAGATTTTGGCTTAGGGTTAGGGTTAGGGTTAGGGTTAGGGTTTGGGTAAGGGTTAGGGTTAGTGTTAGGGTTTGGGTTAGGGTGAGGGTTAAGGTTAGGTTTAGTGTTAGGGTTAGGGTTTGGGTTTGGGTTAGGGTTGGGGTTATGTTTAGT
Source organism: Eospalax fontanierii (assembly GCA_035773235.1). Taxonomy (NCBI): domain Eukaryota; kingdom Metazoa; phylum Chordata; class Mammalia; order Rodentia; family Spalacidae; genus Eospalax; species Eospalax fontanierii. The sequence continues at coordinate 84,424,560 of CM069534.1, forward strand.
GTTAGGATTAGAGTTAGGGTTAGGGTTAGTGTTAGGGTTAGGTTTAGGGTTAGGTTTAGGGTTAGGGTTCGAGTTAGGGTTAGGGTTAGGTTTTGGTTTAGGTTTAGGGTTAGGGTTCGGGGTTAGGGGTAAGTGGTTATGGTTAGGGTTAGAATTAGGTTTTGGCTTAGGATTAGTGTTAATGTTAGGGTTTGGGTGAGGGTTAGGGTTAGGGTTAGGGTTAGATTTTCTGTTAGGGTTAGGGTTAGGGTTAGGGTTAGGTTTAGGGTTAGGGTTAGAGTTAGGACTAGGGTTAGGTTTAGGGTTAGGTTTGGGGTTAGTGTTAGTGTTAGGCTTTGGTTTTGTATTAGGGGTAGATTTAAGCTTAGGGTTAGTGTTAGGGTTTGGGTTAGGGTTTGGGTTAGGCTTTGGGTTAGGGTTAGGGTTAGGGTTAGGCTTTGGTTTGGGTTAGGGTTAGAGTTAGGGTTAGGTTTTGGGTTAGGGTTAGGGATAGGGTTAGGTTAGGGTTAGGGTTACAGTTTGGTTTAGATTTAGGGTTAGGGTTCAGGCCTAGGTCTTAGTGGTTATGGTTAGGCTTAGGGTTAGGTTTACGATTAGGGTTAAAGTTAGGGGTTGGGTTTGGGTGAGGGTTATGGTAAGGATTAGGGTTAGGGTTAGTGTTTGTGTTTGGGTTAGGTTTAGGGTTAGGTTCAGTGTTAGGGTTTGTGTTAGGGTTAGTGTTAGGGTTAGGATTAGAGTTTGGGTTTGGGTTAGGGTTAGGGGTAGGTTTAGGGTTACGATAAGGGTTTGGTTTTGTGTTAGAGTTAGGGTAAGTGTTAGGGTTAGGGTTAGGGTTAGCTTTAGGTTTAGGGTTAGGTTTAGGGTTAGGTTTAGGGTTGCTGTTAGGGGTAGGCGTAGGGGTAGGGGTAGAGTTTAGGTTACGGTTAGGGTTTCGGTTAGGGTTAGGACTAGGGTTAGGGTTAGGGTTAGGGTTAGGTTTAGTGTTAGTGTTAGTGGTAGTGTTTGGGTTTGGATTAGGATTAGAGTTAAGGTTAGGTTTAGTGTTAGGATTTGGGTTAGGGTTAGGGTTAGATTTTGGGTTGGGGTTACTATTAAGGTTAGGGTTAGGCTTAGTGTCATGGTTATGGTTTGGTTTGGGTGAGTGTTAGAGTTAGGGTTAGGGTTAGGGTTAGAGTTACGTTTTGGGTTAGGGTTAGGGTGAAGGTAAGGTTTGGTTTAGGGTTAGGGTAAGGGTTAGGGTTAGGTTTAGGGTGGGTTTTTGGCCTTGGGTTAGGGTTAGGTTTAGGTTTAGGTTTAGGGTTATTGTTTGTTTTAGGGTTAGGGTTAGGGTTAGGGTTAGGGTTTGTGTTAGGGTTACGGTTTGGGTTAGGTTTACGGTTAGGGTTAGGGTTAGGGTTAGAGTTACGGTTTGTGTTAGGGATAGTGTTAGGGAAATGTTTGGTTTAGGGTTAGGGTTAGGTTCAGGTTTAGGGTTTGTGTTAGGGTTAGGGTTAGGGTTAGGGTTAGGTTTTGGGTTTGGGTTAGGGTTACTGTTAGGGTTAGGGTTAGGTTTGGGTTTGGGTTAGGGTTAGGGTTAGGGTTATGGTTTGATTTGGGTTAGGGTTAGAGTTAGGGTTAGGGTTAGGTTTAGGGTTAGGTTTACGGTTTGGTTTAGGGTTCGGGTTAGGGTAAGGTTCGGTTTAGGGTTAGGGTTAGGGTTAGGTTTAGGGTGAGGTTTTGGGTTTAGGGTTAGGGTTAGGGTTAGGGTTAGGTTTATGTTTAGGGTTAGGATAAGGGTTAGGGTTAGGTTTAGGGTTAGGGTTAGGGTTAGGGTTCGGGTTAGGTTTAGGGTTAGGGTTTGGTTTTGTTTTAGGGTTAGTGTTAGTGTTAGGGTTAGGGTTTGAGTTTGGGTTAACGTTAGGGTTAGGGTTAGGGTTAGGGTTAGGGTTATTGTTAGCGTTAGGGTTAGGGTTTTGGTTAGGGTTAGGGTTTGGGTTAGGATTATGGTTTGGTTTAGGGTTATGCTTAGGTTTAGGTTTAGGGTTAGGGTTAGTGTTTGGGTTAGGGTAGGGGTTAGGATTAGGGTAAGGGTTAGGGTTAGGGTTAGGGTTAGGGTTAGTGTTAGGGTTTGGGTTAGGATTAGGCTTAGGGTTAGGGTTAGATTTAGGTTTTCGTTTAGGGTTATGGTTAGGTTTAGGGTTATGTTTAGGGTTAGGATTAGGGTTAGGGTTAGGGTTAGGGTTACGTTTAGGGTTTGGGTTAGGGTTAGGGTTAGGGTTAGGTTTAGGGTTTGGGTTAGGGTTATGGTTTGTTTTAGGGTTAGGGTTAGGGTGAGGTTTAGGGTTAGGGTTAGGGTTAGGGTTAGGATTAGGGATAGGATTACGATTAGGGTTACAGTTTGTGTTAGCGTTCGGGTTAGGGTTAGGGTTAGGGTTTGGTTTAGGTTTAGGGTTAGGGTTAGGGTTAGGTTTAGGTTTGCTGTTAGGGGTGGGGGAGGGGTTAGGGATAGGGATTAGGTTACGGTTAGGGTTTCGGTTAGGGTTAGGACAAGGGTTAGGGTTAGGGTTACGTTTAGTGTTAGTGTTAGTGGTAGGGTTTGGGTTTGGATTAGGATTAGAGTTAAGGTTAGGTTTAGTGTTATTTATTGGGTTAGGGTTAGGGTTAGATTTTGGGTTGGGGTTACTATTAGGGTTAGGGTTAGGGTTAGTGTTATGGTTATGGTTTGGTTTGGGTTAGTGTTAGAGTTAGGGTTAGGGTTAGGGTTAGAGTTACGTTTTGGGTTAGGGTTAGGGTTAAGGTATGGTTTGGTTTAGGGTTAGGGTTAGGGTTAGGGTTAGGTTTAGGGTGGGTTTTTGGGCTTGGGTTAGGGTTAGGTTTAGGTTTAGGGTTAGGGTTATTGTTTGTTTTAGGGTTAGGGTTAGGGTTACGGTTAGGGTTTGGGTTAGGGTTACGGTTTGGGTTAGGTTTACGGTTAGGGTTAGGGTTAGGGTTAGAGTTACGGTTTGTGTTAGGGATAGTGTTAGGGAAAGGTTTGGTTTAGGGTTAGTGTTAGGGTTAGGTTCAGTGTTAGGGTTTGTGTTAGGGTTAGGGTTAGGGTTAGGGTTTGGGTTTAAGTTAGGGTTACTGTGAGGGTTAGGGTTAGGGTTTGGGTTTGGGTAGGGTTAGGTTTAGTGTTATGGTTTGGTTTGGGTTAGGGTTAGAGTTAGGGTTAGGGTTAGGTTTACCCTTAGTTTTATGGTTTGGTTTAAGGTTAGGGTTAGGGTTAGGGTTCGGGTTAGGGTTAGGGTTAGGGTTTGGTTTTGGGTTAGGGTTAGTGTTAGTGTTAGCGTTAGGGTTTGGGTTTGGGTTAACGTTAGGGTTAGGCTTAGGGTTAGGGTTATTGTTAGCGTTAGGGTTAGGGTTTTGGTTAGGTTTAGGGGTAGGGTTAGGATTAGGGTTTGGTTTAGGGTTAGGCTTAGGTTTAGGGTTAGGGTTAGTGTTTGGGTTAGGGTAAGGGTTAGGATTAGGGTTAGGGTTAGAGTTAGTGTTAGGGTTTGTGTTAGGATTAGGCTTAGGGTTAGGGTTAGGTTTAGGTTTTCGTTTAGGGTTATGGTTAGGTTTAGGGTTATGTTTAGGGTTAGGATTAGAGTTAGGGTTAGGGTTAGGGTTATGGTTAGGGTTACGTTTAGGGTTTGGGTTAGGGTTAGGGTTAGGTTTAGGTTTAGGGTTTGGGTTAGGGTTATGGTTTGTTTTAGGGTTAGGGTTAGGGTGAGGGTTAGGGTTAGGGTTAGGGTTAGGGTTAGGATTAGGGATAGGATTACGATTAGGGTTACAGTTTGGGTTAGGGTTCGGGTTAGGGTTAGGGTTAGGGTTTGGTTTAGTTTTAGGGATTGGGTTAAGGTTAGGTTTAGGGTTGCTGTTAGGGGTAGGGGTAGGGTTAGGGGTAGGGTTTAGGTTACGGTTAGGGTTTCGGTTAGATTTAGGACTAGGGTTAGGGTTAGGGGTAGGTTTAGTGTTAGTATTAGTGATAGTGTTTGGTTTTGGATTAGGATTAGAGTTAAGGTTAGGTTTAGTGTTAGGATTTGGGTTAGGGTTAATGTTAGATTTTGGGTTAGGGTTAATAATAGGGTTAGGGTTAGGGTTAGTGTTACGGTTATGGTTTGGTTTGGGTTACTGTTAGAGTTAGGGTTAGGGTTAGGGTTAGGGTTACGGTTTGGGTTTGGGTTAGGGTTAGGGTAAGTTTTGGTTTAGGGTTAGGGTTAGGTTTAGGGTGGGTTTTTGGGCTTGGGATAGGGTTAGGTTTAGGTTTGGGGTTAGGGCTATTGTTTGTTTTAGGGTTCGGGTTACGGTTAGGGTTACGTTTATGGTTAGGGTTAGGGTTTGGGTTTGCGTTCACGTTAGGGTTAGGTTTAGGGTTATTGTTAGCGTTAGTGTTAGGGTTAGGGTTAGGATTATTGTTATGGTTAGGGTTTGGTTTAGGGTTAGGGTTAGGGTTAGGGTTAGGGTTAGGGTTTGGGTTAGGGTTAGGGTTAGGTTTTGAGTTAGTGTTAGTGTGAGGGTTTGGGTTTGGATTAGGGGTAGAGTTAAGGTTAGGGTTAGTGTTAGGGTTAGGGTTAGGGTTAGGGTTAGGGTTAGGTTTTGGCTTAAGGTTAGGGTTAGGGTTAGGGTTTAGGTTACCTTGAGGGTTTTGGTTATGGTTAGGATTAGTGTTAGGGTTAGGGATAGGTTTACAGTTAATGTTAGTCTGAGGTTTTGGGCTTGGATTAGTGGTAGAGTTAAGGTTAAGGTTAGTGTTAGGGTTCGTGTTAGGGTTAGGGTTAGGGTTAGGTTTTGGTTTAGGGTTAGGTTTTGGGTTAGGGTTAGGGTTAGGATTAGGGTTAAGGTTAGTGTTTGTGTTTGGTTTACGGTTAGGTTTAGGTTTAGGGTGAGGGTTTGGGTTTGGGTTAGGGTTAGGTTTAGGTTTAGGGTTAGGGTTAGGAATAGGGTTTGGGTTAGGGTTAGGGTTAGGGTTAGGGTTAGTTTTTGGTTTAGAGTTAGGGTTAGGTTTAGGGTTAGGGTTAGGTTTAGAGTTAGTGTTAGTGTGAGGGTTTGGGTTTGGATTAGGGGTAGAGTTAATGTTAGGGTTAGTGTTAGGGTTTGGGTTAGGGTTAGGATTAGGGTTAGGTTTAGAGTTAGTGTTAGTGTGAGGTTTTGGGTTTGGATTAGGGGTAGAGTTAAGGTTAGGGTTAGGGTTTGTGTTAGGCTTAGGGTTAGGGTTAGGGTTTGGATTTAGGTTAACTTGAGGGTTTCGTTTATGGTTAGGATTAGCGTTAGGGTTAGGGATAGGTTTACAGTTAGTGTTAGTGTGAGGTTTTGGGTTTGGATTAGTGGTAGAGTTAAGGTTAACGTTAGTGTTAGGGTTCGTGTTAAGGTCAGGGTTAGGGTTAGGTTTTGGCTTAGGGTTAGAGTTAGGTTAGGGTTTGGGTAAGGGTTAGGGTTAGTGTTAGGGTTTGTGTTAGGGTGAGGGTTAAGGTTAGGTTTAGTGTTAGGGTTAGGGTTTGGGTTTGGGTTAGGGTTGGGGTTATGTTTAGTGTTAGGATTAGAGTTAGGGTTAGGGTTAGCGTTAGGGTTAGGTTTAGGGTTAGGTTTAGGGTTAGGGTTAGGGTTAGGGTTAGGGTTTGGGTTAGGGTTGGGGTTAGGGTTAGGGTTAGGGTTAGGGTTAGGTTTTGGGTTAGGGTTAGGGTTAGGGTTAGTGTTTGTGTTTGGTTTACGGTTAGGTTTAGGTTTAGGGTGAGGGTTTGGGTTTGGGTTAGGGTTAGGTTTAGGGTTAGGGTTAGGGTTAGGAATAGGGTTTGGGTTAGGTTTAGGGTTAGGGTTAGGGTTAGGTTTTGGTTTAGAGTTAGGGTTAGGTTTAGGGTTTGGGTTAGGTTTAGGGTCAGGTTTAGGTTTAGAGTTAGTGTTAGTGTGAGGGTTTGGGTTTGGATTAGGGGTAGAGTTAAGGTTAGGGTTAGTGTTAGGGTTTGGGTTAGGGTTAGGATTAGGGTTAGGTTTAGAGTTAGTGTTAGTGTGAGGGTTTGGGTTTGGATTAGGGGTAGAGTTAAGTTTAGGGTTAGGTTTAGGGTTTGTGTTAGGCTTAGGGTTAGGGTTAGGGTTTGGATTTAGGTTACCTTGAGGGTTTCGGTTATGGTTAGGATTCGGGTTAGGGTTAGGGATAGGTTTACAGTTCGTGTTAGTGTGAGGTTTTGGTTTTGGATTAGTGATAGAGTTAAGGTTAAGGTTAGTGTTAGGGTTCGTGTTAGGGTTAGGGTTAGGGTTAGGTTTTGGCTTAGGGTTAGGGTTAGGGTTAGGGTTTGGGTAAGGGTTAGGGTTAGTGTTAGGGTTTGGGTTAGGGTGAGGGTTAAGGTTAGGTTTAGTGTTAGGGTTAGGGTTTGGGTTTGGGTTAGGGTTGGGGTTATGTTTAGTGTTAGGATTAGAGTTAGGGTTAGGGTTAGCGTTAGGGTTAGGTTTAGGGTTAGGGTTCGAGTTAGGGTTAGGGTTAGGTTTTGGTTTAGGTTTAGGGTTAGGGTTCGGGGTTAGGGGTAAGTGGTTATGGTTAGGGTTAGAATTAGGTTTTGGCTTAGGATTAGTGTTAATGTTAGGGTTTGGGTGAGGGTTAGGGTTAGGGTTAGGGTTAGATTTTCTGTTAGGGTTAGGGTTAGGGTTAGGGTTAGGTTTAGGGTTAGGGTTAGAGTTAGGACTAGGGTTAGGTTTAGGGTTAGGTTTAGAGTTAGTGTTAGTGTTAGGCTTTGGTTTTGTATTAGGGGTAGATTTAAGGTTAGGGTTAGTGTTAGGGTTTGGGTTAGGGTTACGATTAGGGTTAGGTTTAGAGTTAGTGTTAGTGTGAGGGTTTGGGTTTGGATTAGGGGTAGAGTTAAGGTTAGGGTTAGGGTTAGGGTTTGTGTTAGGCTTAGGGTTAGGGTTAGGGTTTGGATTTAGGTTACCTTGAGGGTTTCGGTTATGGTTAGGATTAGGGTTAGGGTTAGGGATAGGTTTACAGTTAGTGTTAGTGTGAGGTTTTGGGTTTGGATTAGTGGTAGAGTTAAGGTTAAGGTTAGTGTTAGGGTTCGTGTTAGGGTTAGGGTTAGGGTTAGGTTTTGGCTTAGGGTTAGGGTTAGGATGAGGGTTTGGGTAAGGGTTAGGGTTAGTGTTAGGGTTTGGGTTAGGGTGAGGGTTAAGGTTAGGTTTAGTGTTAGGGTTAGGGTTTGGGTTTGGGTTAGGGTTGGGGTTATGTTTAGTGTTAGGATTAGAGTTAGGGTTAGGGTTAGCGTTAGGGTTAGGTTTAGGGTTAGGTTTAGGGTTAGGGTTCGAGTTAGGGTTAGGGTTAGGTTTTGGTTTAGGTTTAGGGTTAGGGTTCGGGCTTAGGGGTAAGTGGTTATGGTTAGGGTTAGAATTAGGTTTTGGCTTAGGATTAGTGTTAATGTTAGGGTTTGGGTGAGGGTTAGGGTTAGGGTTAGGGTTAGATTTTCTGTTAGGGTTAGGGTTAGGGTTAGGGTTAGGTTTAGGGTTAGGACTAGGGTTAGGTTTAGGGTTAGATTTAGGGTTAGTGTTAGTGTTAGGCTTTGGTTTTGTATTAGGGGTAGATTTAAGGTTAGGGTTAGTGTTAGGGTTTGGGTTAGGGTTAGGGTTAGGTTTTGGGTTAGGGTTAGGGTTAGGGTTAGGCTTTGGTTTGGGTTAGGGTTAGAGTTAGGGTTAGGTTTTGGGTTAGGGTTAGGGATAGGGTTAGGTTTAGGGTTAGGGTTACAGTTTGGTTTAGATTTAGCGTTAGGGTTCAGGGTTAGGTCTTAGTGGTTATGGTTAGGCTTAGGGTTAGGTTTACGATTAGGGTTAAGGTTAGGGTTAGGGTTTGGGTGAGGGTTATGGTTAGGATTAGGGTTAGGGTTAGTGTTTGTGTTTGGGTTAGGTTTAGGTTTAGGTTCAGTGTTAGGGTTTGTGTTAGGGTTAGTGTTAGGGTTAGGATTAGAGTTT
>CM069534.1:84437500-84445000 GCA_035773235.1 Eospalax fontanierii
GTTAGGTTTAGGGTGGGTTTTTGGGCTTGGGTTAGGGTTAGGTTTAGGTTTAGGGTTAGGGTTATTGTTTGTTTTAGGGTTAGGGTTAGGGTTACGGTTAGGGTTTGGGTTAGGGTTACGGTTTGGGTTAGGTTTACGGTTAGGGTTAGGGTTAGGGTTAGAGTTACGGTTTGTGTTAGGGATAGTGTTAGGGAAAGGTTTGGTTTAGGGTTAGTGTTAGGGTTAGGTTCAGTGTTAGGGTTTGTGTTAGGGTTAGGGTTAGGGTTAGGGTTTGGGTTTAAGTTAGGGTTACTGTGAGGGTTAGGGTTAGGGTTTGGGTTTGGGTAGGGTTAGGTTTAGTGTTATGGTTTGGTTTGGGTTAGGGTTAGAGTTAGGGTTAGGGTTAGGTTTACGGTTAGTTTTATGGTTTGGTTTAAGGTTAGGGTTAGGGTTAGGGTTCGGGTTAGGGTTAGGGTTAGGGTTTGGTTTTGGGTTAGGGTTAGTGTTAGTGTTAGCGTTAGGGTTTGGGTTTGGGTTAACGTTAGGGTTAGGCTTAGGGTTAGGGTTATTGTTAGCGTTAGGGTTAGGGTTTTGGTTAGGTTTAGGGGTAGGGTTAGGATTAGGGTTTGGTTTAGGGTTAGGCTTAGGTTTAGGGTTAGGGTTAGTGTTTGGGTTAGGGTAAGGGTTAGGATTAGGGTTAGGGTTAGAGTTAGTGTTAGGGTTTGTGTTAGGATTAGGCTTAGGGTTAGGGTTAGGTTTAGGTTTTCGTTTAGGGTTATGGTTAGGTTTAGGGTTATGTTTAGGGTTAGGATTAGAGTTAGGGTTAGGGTTAGGGTTATGGTTAGGGTTACGTTTAGGGTTTGGGTTAGGGTTAGGGTTAGGTTTAGGTTTAGGGTTTGGGTTAGGGTTATGGTTTGTTTTAGGGTTAGGGTTAGGGTGAGGGTTAGGGTTAGGGTTAGGGTTAGGGTTAGGATTAGGGATAGGATTACGATTAGGGTTACAGTTTGGGTTAGGGTTCGGGTTAGGGTTAGGGTTAGGGTTTGGTTTAGTTTTAGGGATTGGGTTAAGGTTAGGTTTAGGGTTGCTGTTAGGGGTAGGGGTAGGGTTAGGGGTAGGGTTTAGGTTACGGTTAGGGTTTCGGTTAGATTTAGGACTAGGGTTAGGGTTAGGGGTAGGTTTAGTGTTAGTATTAGTGATAGTGTTTGGTTTTGGATTAGGATTAGAGTTAAGGTTAGGTTTAGTGTTAGGATTTGGGTTAGGGTTAATGTTAGATTTTGGGTTAGGGTTAATAATAGGGTTAGGGTTAGGGTTAGTGTTACGGTTATGGTTTGGTTTGGGTTACTGTTAGAGTTAGGGTTAGGGTTAGGGTTAGGGTTACGGTTTGGGTTTGGGTTAGGGTTAGGGTAAGTTTTGGTTTAGGGTTAGGGTTAGGTTTAGGGTGGGTTTTTGGGCTTGGGATAGGGTTAGGTTTAGGTTTAGGGTTAGGGCTATTGTTTGTTTTAGGGTTAGGGTTACGGTTAGGGTTAGGTTTATGGTTAGGGTTAGGGTTTGGGTTTGAGTTAACGTTAGGGTTAGGTTTAGGGTTATTGTTAGCGTTAGGGTTAGGGTTAGGGTTAGGATTACTGTTATGGTTAGGGTTTGGTTTAGGGTTAGGGTTAGGGTTAGGGTTAGGGTTAGGGTTTGGGTTAGGGTTAGGGTTAGGTTTTGAGTTAGTGTTAGTGTGAGGGTTTGGGTTTGGATTAGGGGTAGAGTTAAGGTTAGGGTTAGTGTTAGGGTTCGTGTTAGGGTTAGGGTTAGGGTTAGGTTTTGGCTTAAGGTTAGGGTTAGGGTTAGGGTTTAGGTTACCTTGAGGGTTTTGGTTATGGTTAGGATTAGTGTTAGGGTTAGGGATAGGTTTACAGTTAATGTTAGTCTGAGGTTTTGGGCTTGGATTAGTGGTAGAGTTAAGGTTAAGGTTAGTGTTAGGGTTCGTGTTAGGGTTAGGGTTAGGGTTAGGTTTTGGGTTAGGGTTAGGTTTTGGGTTAGGGTTAGGGTTAGGATTAGGATTAAGGTTAGTGTTTGTGTTTGGTTTACGGTTAGGTTTAGGTTTAGGGTGAGGGTTTGGGGTTGGGTTAGGGTTAGGTTTAGGTTTAGGGTTAGAGTTAGGAGTAGGGTGTGGGTTAGGGTTAGGGTAAGGGTTAGGGTTAGTTTTTGGTTTAGAGTTAGGGTAAGGTTTAGGGTTAGGGTTAGGTTTAGAGTTAGTGTTAGTGTGAGGGTTGGGGTTTGGATTAGGGGTAGAGTTAATGTTAGTGTTAGTGTTAGGGTTTGGGTTAGGGTTAGGATTAGGGTTAGGTTTAGAGTTAGTGTTAGTGTGAGGTTTTGGGTTTGGATTAGGGGTAGAGTTAAGGTTAGGGTTAGGGTTTGTGTTAGGCTTAGGGTTAGGGTTAGGGTTTGGATTTAGGTTAACTTGAGGGTTTCGTTTATGGTTAGGATTAGCGTTAGGGTTAGGGATAGGTTTACAGTTAGTGTTAGTGTGAGGTTTTGGGTTTGGATTAGTGGTAGAGTTAAGGTTAACGTTAGTGTTAGGGTTCGTGTTAGGGTCAGGGTTAGGGTTAGGTTTTGGCTTAGGGTTAGAGTTAGGTTAGGGTTTGGGTAAGGGTTAGGGTTAGTGTTAGGGTTTGTGTTAGGGTGAGGGTTAAGGTTAGGTTTAGTGTTAGGGTTAGGGTTTGGGTTTGGGTTAGGGTTGGGGTTATGTTTAGTGTTAGGATTAGAGTTAGGGTTAGGGTTAGCGTTAGGGTTAGGTTTAGGGTTAGGTTTAGGGTTAGGGTTAGGGTTAGGGTTAGGGTTTGGGTTAGGGTTGGGGTTAGGGTTAGGGTTAGGGTTAGGGTTAGGTTTTGGGTTAGGGTTAGGGTTAGGGTTAGTGTTTGTGTTTGGTTTACGGTTAGGTTTAGGTTTAGGGTGAGGGTTTGGGTTTGGGTTAGGGTTTGGGTTAGGGTTAGGGTTAGGGTTAGGGTTAGGGTTTGAGTTAGATTTAGGGTTAGGGTTAGCGTTAGGTTTTGGTTTAGAGTTAGGGTTAGGGTTAGGTTTAGGGTTTGGGTTAGGTTTAGGGTCAGGGTTAGGTTTAGAGTTAGTGTTAGTGTGAGGGTTTGGGTTTGGATTAGGGGTAGAGTTAAGGTTAGGGTTAGTGTTAGGGTTTGGGTTAGGGTTAGGATTAGGGTTAGGTTTAGAGTTAGTGTTAGTGTGAGGGTTTGGTTTTGGATTAGGGGTAGAGTTAAGTTTAGCGTTAGGTTTAGGGTTTGTGTTAGGCTTAGGGTTAGGGTTAGGGTTTGGATTTAGGTTACCTTGAGGGTTTCGGTTATGGTTAAGATTCGGGTTAGGGTTAGGGATAGGTTTACAGTTCGTGTTAGTGTGAGGTTTTGGTTTTGGATTAGTGATAGAGTTAAGGTTAAGGTTAGTGTTAGGGTTCGTGTTAGGGTTAGGGTTAGGGTTAGGTTTTGGCTTAGGGTTAGGGTTAGGGTTAGGGTTTGGGTAAGGGTTAGGGTTAGTGTTAGGGTTAGGGTTTGGGTTTGGGTTAGGGTTGGGGTTATGTTTAGTGTTAGGATTAGAGTTAGGGTTAGGGTTAGCGTTAGGGTTAGGTTTAGGGTTAGGGTTCGAGTTAGGGTTAGGGTTAGGTTTTGGTTTAGGTTTAGGGTTAGGGTTCGGGGTTAGGGGTAAGTGGTTATGGTTAGGGTTAGAATTAGGTTTTGGCTTAGGATTAGTGTTAATGTTAGGGTTTGGGTGAGGGTTAGGGTTAGGGTTAGGGTTAGATTTTCTGTTAGGGTTAGGGTTAGGGTTAGGGTTAGGTTTAGGGTTAGAGTTAGAGTTAGGACTAGGGTTAGGTTTAGGGTTAGGTTTAGAGTTAGTGTTAGTGTTAGGCTTTGGTTTTGTATTAGGGGTAGATTTAAGGTTAGGGTTAGTGTTAGGGTTTGGGTTAGGGTTAGGATTAGGGTTAGGTTTAGAGTTAGTGTTAATGTGAGGGTTTGGGTTTGGATTAGGGGTAGAGTTAAGGTTAGGGTTAGGGTTAGGGTTTGTGTTAGGCTTAGGGTTAGGGTTAGGGTTTGGATTTAGGTTACCTTGAGGGTTTCGGTTATGGTTAGGATTAGGGTTAGGGTTAGGGATAGGTTTACAGTTAGTGTTAGTGTGAGGTTTTGGGTTTGGATTAGTGGTAGAGTTAAGGTTAAGGTTAGTGTTAGGGTTCGTGTTAGGGTTAGGGTTAGGGTTAGGTTTTGGCTTAGGGTTAGGGTTAGGATGAGGGTTTGGGTAAGGGTTAGGGTTAGTGTTAGGGTTTGGGTTAGGGTGAGGGTTAAGGTTAGGTTTAGTGTTAGGGTTAGGGTTTGGGTTTGGGTTAGGGTTGGGGTTATGTTTAGTGTTAGGATTAGAGTTAGGGTTAGGGTTAGCGTTAGGGTTAGGTTTAGGGTAAGGTTTAGGGTTAGGGTTCGAGTTAGGGTTAGGGTTAGGTTTTGGTTTAGGTTTAGGGTTAGGGTTCGGGCTTAGGGGTAAGTGGTTATGGTTAGGGTTAGAATTAGGTTTTGGCTTAGGATTAGTGTTAATGTTAGGGTTTGGGTGAGGGTTAGGGTTAGGGTTAGGGTTAGATTTTCTGTTAGGGTTAGGGTTAGGGTTAGGGTTAGGTTTAGGGTTAGGACTAGGGTTAGGTTTAGGGTTAGATTTAGGGTTAGTGTTAGTGTTAGGCTTTGGTTTTGTATTAGGGGTAGATTTAAGGTTAGGGTTAGTGTTAGGGTTTGGGTTAGGGTTAGGGTTAGGTTTTGGGTTAGGGTTAGGGTTAGGGTTAGGCTTTGGTTTGGGTTAGGGTTAGAGTTAGGGTTAGGTTTTGGGTTAGGGTTAGGGATAGGGTTAGGTTTAGGGTTAGGGTTACAGTTTGGTTTAGATTTAGCGTTAGGGTTCAGGGTTAGGTCTTAGTGGTTATGGTTAGGCTTAGGGTTAGGTTTACGATTAGGGTTAAGGTTAGGGTTAGGGTTTGGGTGAGGGTTATGGTTAGGATTAGGGTTAGGGTTAGTGTTTGTGTTTGGGTTAGGTTTAGGTTTAGGTTCAGTGTTAGGGTTTGTGTTAGGGTTAGTGTTAGGGTTAGGATTAGAGTTTGGGTTTGGGTTAGGGTTAGGGGTAGGTTTAGGGTTACGATAAGGATTTGGTTTTGTGTTAGAGTTAGGGTTAGGGTTTGGGTTAGGGTTAGGTTTAGTATTAGGGATAGGGTTTGGGTTTTGGTTAGTTTTAGGGTTAGGGTTAGGGTTTGGATTAGGGTTAGGGTTAGGGTCAGGGTTTGAGTTAGGGTTAGTGTTTGGGGTTGTGTTAGGGTTAGGGTTAGGGTTAGGGTTTGGGTTAGGGTTATGGTTATTTTTAGAGTTAGGGTTAGGGTTTTGGTTTGGGTTAGGGTTAGGGATAGCTTTAGTGTTAGGGTTTGGGTTAGGGTTAGAATTAGCATTAGGGATAGGGATTGGCTTAGTGTTAGGGTTAGGATTATGGTTTGGGATAGGGTTAGGGTTAGGGTTAGTGTTAGGGTTTGGGTTAGGATTAGCCTTAGGGTTAGGGTTAGGTTTAGGTTTTCGATTAGGGTTAGGGTCAGGTTTAGGGTTATGTTTAGGGTTAGGATTAGGGTTAGGGTTAGTGTTAGGGTTAGGGTTAGGGATAGCGTTATGGTTAGGGTTTGGGTTAGGGTTAGGGTTAGGATTAGGTTTTGGGTTAGGATTAGGCTTAGGGTTAGTGTTAGGTTTAGGTTTTCAGGTAGGGTTAGGGTTATGTTTAGTGTGAGGATTAGGGTTAGGGTTAGGGTTAGTGTTTGGGTTAGGGTAAGGGTTAGGATTAGGGTTAGGGTTAGGGTTAGGGTTAGGGTTAGTGTTAGTTTTAGGGTTTGGGTTAGGATTAGGGATAGGGTTAGGGTTAGGTTTAGGTTTTCGTTTAGGGTTATGGTTAGGTTTAGGGTTATGGTTAGGGTTAGGATTATTGTTTGGGTTGGGTTTAGGGTTACGTTTAAGTTTTGGGTTAGGGTTAGGGTTAGGGTTAGGGTTTGGGTTAGGTTTAGGGTTAGGGTTAGGTTTAGAGTTAGAGTTAGTGTGAGGGTTTGGGTTTGAATTAGGGGTAGAGTTAAGGTTAGGGTTAGTGTTAAGGTTTGGGTTAGGGTTAGGATTAGGGTTAGGTTTAGGGTTAGGGTTAGGGTTAGGGTTAGGGTTAGGGTTAGGGTTAGGGTTAGGGTTAGTCTTAGGGTTAGGGTTAGTGTTAGGGTTAGGTTACCTTGAGGGTTTCGGTTATGTTTAGGATTAGGGTTAGGGTTAGGGATAGGTTTACAGTTAGTGTTAGTGTGAGGTTTTGGGTTTGGATTAGTGGTAGAGTTAAGGTTAAGGTTAGTGTTAGGGTTCGTGTTAGTGTTAGGGTTAGGGTTAGGTTTTGGCTTAGGGTTAGGGTTAGGGTTAGGCTTTGGGTAAGGGTTAGGGTTAGGGTTTGGGTTTGGGTTAGGGTTGGGGTTATGTTTAGTGTTAGGATTAGAGTTAGGGTTAGGGTTAGCGTTAGGGTTAGGTTTAAGGTTAGGTTTAGGGTTAGGGTTCGAGTTAGGGTTAGAGTTAGGTTTTGGTTTAGGTTTAGGGTTAGGGTTCGGGGTTAGGGGTAAGTGGTTATGGTTAGGGTTAGAATTAGGTTTTGGCTTAGGATTAGTGTTAATGTTAGGGTTTGGGTCAGGGTTAGGGTTAGGGTTAGGGTTAGATTTTCTGTTAGGGTTAGGGTTAGGGTTCGGGTTAGGTTTAGGGTTAGGGTTAGGGTTAGGACTAGGGTTAGGTTTAGGGTTAGGTTTAGAGTTAGTGTTAGTGTTAGGCTTTGGTTTTGTATTAGGGGTAGATTTAAGGTTAGGGTTAGTGTTAGGGTTTTGGGTAAGGGTTAGGGTTAGGTTTTGGCTTAGGGTTAGGTTTAGGGTTAGGCTTTGGTTTGGGTTAGGGATAGAGTTAGGGTTAGGTTTTGGGTTAGGGTTAGGGATAGGGTTAGGTTTAGTGTTAGGGTTAGGGTTTGGTTTTGTTTTAGGGTTAGTGTTAGGGTTAGGGTTTGGGTTTGGGTTAACGTTAGGGTTAGGGTTAGGGTTAGGGTTATTGTTAGCGTTAGGTTTAGGGTTTTGGTTAGGGTTAGGGTTAGGGTTAGGATTAGGGTTTGGTTTAGGGCTAGGCTTAGGTTTAAGGTTAGGGTTAGGGTTAGTGTTTGGGTTAGGGTAAGGGTTAGGATTAGGGTTAGGGTTAGCATTAGGGTTAGGGTTTGGTTTAGGCTTAGGGTTAGGATTAGGGTTTGGGTTAGGATTAGGGTTAGGGTTAGGGTTAGGGTTAGAGTTACGGTTTGTGTTAGGGATAGGGTTAGGGAAAGGTTTGGTTTAGGGTTAGTGTTAGGGTTATGTTCAGTGTTAGGGTTTGTGTTAGGATTAGTGTTAGGGTTAGGGTTACGGTTTGGGTTTGGGTTAGGGTTAGTATTAGTTTAGGTTTAGGGTTTGGGTTTGGGTTAGGGTTAGGGGTAGGATTA
>CM069534.1:84447500-84457500 GCA_035773235.1 Eospalax fontanierii
AGGTTTAGGGTTTGGGTTAGGGTTATGGTTTGTTTTAGGGTTAGGGTTAGGGTGAGGTTTAGGGTTAGGGTTAGGGTTAGGGTTAGGATTAGGGATAGGATTACGATTAGGGTTACAGTTTGTGTTAGCGTTCGGGTTAGGGTTAGGGTTAGGGTTTGGTTTAGGTTTAGGGTTAGGGTTAGGGTTAGGTTTAGGTTTGCTGTTAGGGGTAGGGGTAGGGTTAGGGATAGGGATTAGGTTACGGTTAGGGTTTCGGTTAGGGTTAGGACAAGGGTTAGGGTTAGGGTTACGTTTAGTGTTAGTGTTAGTGGTAGGGTTTGGGTTTGGATTAGGATTAGAGTTAAGGTTAGGTTTAGTGTTATTTATTGGGTTAGGGTTAGGGTTAGATTTTGGGTTGGGGTTACTATTAGGGTTAGGGTTAGGGTTAGTGTTATGGTTATGGTTTGGTTTGGGTTAGTGTTAGAGTTAGGGTTAGGGTTAGGGTTAGAGTTACGTTTTGGGTTAGGGTTAGGGTTAAGGTATGGTTTGGTTTAGGGTTAGGGTTAGGGTTAGGGTTAGGTTTAGGGTGGGTTTTTGGGCTTGGGTTAGGGTTAGGTTTAGGTTTAGGGTTAGGGTTATTGTTTGTTTTAGGGTTAGGGTTAGGGTTACGGTTAGGGTTTGGGTTAGGGTTACGGTTTGGGTTAGGTTTACGGTTAGGGTTAGGGTTAGGGTTAGAGTTACGGTTTGTGTTAGGGATAGTGTTAGGGAAAGGTTTGGTTTAGGGTTAGTGTTAGGGTTAGGTTCAGTGTTAGGGTTTGTGTTAGGGTTAGGGTTAGGGTTAGGGTTTGGGTTTAAGTTAGGGTTACTGTGAGGGTTAGGGTTAGGGTTTGGGTTTGGGTAGGGTTAGGTTTAGTGTTATGGTTTGGTTTGGGTTAGGGTTAGAGTTAGGGTTAGGGTTAGGTTTACGGTTAGTTTTATGGTTTGGTTTAAGGTTAGGGTTAGGGTTAGGGTTCGGGTTAGGGTTAGGGTTAGGGTTTGGTTTTGGGTTAGGGTTAGTGTTAGTGTTAGCGTTAGGGTTTGGGTTTGGGTTAACGTTAGGGTTAGGCTTAGGGTTAGGGTTATTGTTAGCGTTAGGGTTAGGGTTTTGGTTAGGTTTAGGGGTAGGGTTAGGATTAGGGTTTGGTTTAGGGTTAGGCTTAGGTTTAGGGTTAGGGTTAGTGTTTGGGTTAGGGAAAGGGTTAGGATTAGGGTTAGGGTTAGAGTTAGTGTTAGGGTTTGTGTTAGGATTAGGCTTAGGGTTAGGGTTAGGTTTAGGTTTTCGTTTAGGGTTATGGTTAGGTTTAGGGTTATGTTTAGGGTTAGGATTAGAGTTAGGGTTAGGGTTAGGGTTATGGTTAGGGTTACGTTTAGGGTTTGGGTTAGGGTTAGGGTTAGGTTTAGGTTTAGGGTTTGGGTTTGGGTTATGGTTTGTTTTAGGGTTAGGGTTAGGGTGAGGGTTAGGGTTAGGGTTAGGGTTAGGGTTAGGATTAGGGATAGGATTACGATTAGGGTTACAGTTTGGGTTAGGGTTCGGGTTAAGGTTAGGGTTAGGGTTTGGTTTAGTTTTAGGGATTGGGTTAAGGTTAGGTTTAGGGTTGCTGTTAGGGGTAGGGGTAGGGTTAGGGGTAGGGTTTAGGTTACGGTTAGGGTTTCGGTTAGATTTAGGACTAGGGTTAGGGTTAGGGGTAGGTTTAGTGTTAGTATTAGTGATAGTGTTTGGTTTTGGATTAGGATTAGAGTTAAGGTTAGGTTTAGTGTTAGGATTTGGGTTAGGGTTAATGTTAGATTTTGGGTTAGGGTTAATAATAGGGTTAGGGTTAGGGTTAGTGTTACGGTTATGGTTTGGTTTGGGTTACTGTTAGAGTTAGGGTTAGGGTTAGGGTTAGGGTTACGGTTTGGGTTTGGGTTAGGGTTAGGGTAAGTTTTGGTTTAGGGTTAGGGTTAGGTTTAGGGTGGGTTTTTGGGCTTGGGATAGGGTTAGGTTTAGGTTTAGGGTTAGTGCTATTGTTTGTTTTAGGGTTAGGGTTACGGTTAGGGTTAGGTTTATGGTTAGGGTTAGGGTTTGGGTTTGAGTTAACGTTAGGGTTAGGTTTAGGGTTATTGTTAGCGTTAGGGTTAGGGTTAGGGTTAGGATTACTGTTATGGTTAGGGTTTGGTTTAGGGTTAGGGTTAGGGTTAGGGTTAGGGTTAGGGTTTGGGTTAGGGTTAGGGTTAGGTTTTGAGTTAGTGTTAGTGTGAGGGTTTGGGTTTGGATTAGGCGTAGAGTTAAGGTTAGGGTTAGTGTTAGGGTTCGTGTTAGGGTTAGGGTTAGGGTTAGGTTTTGACTTAAGGTTAGGGTTAGGGTTAGGGTTAGGGTTAGGGTTAGGGTTAGGGATAGGTTTACAGTTAATGTTAGTCTGAGGTTTTGGGCTTGGATTAGTGGTAGAGTTAAGGTTAAGGTTAGTGTTAGGGTTCGTGTTAGGGTTAGGGTTAGGTTTAGGTTTTGGGTTAGGGTTAGGTTTTGGGTTAGGGTTAGGGTTAGGATTAGGGTTAAGGTTAGTGTTTGTGTTTGGTTTACGGTTAGGTTTAGGTTTAGGGTGAGGGTTTGGGTTTGGGTTAGGGTTAGGTTTAGGTTTAGGGTTAGGGTTAGGAATAGGGTTTGGGTTAGGGTTAGGGTTAGGGTTAGGGTTAGTTTTTGGTTTAGAGTTAGGGTTAGGTTTAGGGTTAGGGTTAGGTTTAGAGTTAGTGTTAGTGTGAGGGTTTGGGTTTGGATTAGGGGTAGAGTTAATGTTAGGGTTAGTGTTAGGGTTTGGGTTAGGGTTAGGATTAGGGTTAGGTTTAGAGTTAGTGTTAGTGTGAGGTTTTGGGTTTGGATTAGGGGTAGAGTTAAGGTTAGGGTTAGGGTTTGTGTTAGGCTTAGGGTTAGGGTTAGGGTTTGGATTTAGGTTAACTTGAGCGTTTCGTTTATGGTTAGGATTAGTGTTAGGGTTAGGGATAGGTTTACAGTTAGTGTTAGTGTGAGGTTTTGGGTTTGGATTAGTGGTAGAGTTAAGGTTAACGTTAGTGTTAGGGTTCGTGTTAGGGTCAGGGTTAGGGTTAGGTTTTGGCTTAGGGTTAGAGTTAGGTTAGGGTTTGGGTAAGGGTTAGGGTTAGTGTTAGGGTTTGGGTTAGGGTGAGGGTTAAGGTTAGGTTTAGTGTTAGGGTTAGGGTTTGGGTTTGGGTTAGGGTTGGGGTTATGTTTAGTGTTAGGATTAGAGTTAGGGTTAGGGTTAGCGTTAGGGTTAGGTTTAGGGTTAGGTTTAGGGTTAGGGTTAGGGTTAGGGTTAGGGTTTGGGTTAGGGTTGGGGTTAGGGTTAGGGTTAGGGTTAGGGTTAGGTTTTGGGTTAGGGTTAGGGTTAGGGTTAGTGTTTGTGTTTGGTTTACGGTTAGGTTTAGGTTTAGGGTGAGGGTTTGGGTTTGGGTTAGGGTTAGGTTTAGGGTTAGGGTTAGGGTTAGGAATAGGGTTTGGGTTAGGTTTAGGGTTAGGGTTAGGGTTAGGTTTTGGTTTAGAGTTAGGGTTAGGTTTAGGGTTTGGGTTAGGTTTAGGGTCAGGGTTAGGTTTAGAGTTAGTGTTAGTGTGAGGGTTTGGGTTTGGATTAGGGGTAGAGTTAAGGTTAGGGTTAGTGTTAGGGTTTGGGTTAGGGTTAGGATTAGGGTTAGGTTTAGAGTTAGTGTTAGTGTGAGGGTTTGGGTTTGGATTAGGGGTAGAGTTAAGTTTAGGGTTAGGTTTAGGGTTTGTGTTAGGCTTAGGGTTAGGGTTAGGGTTTGGATTTAGGTTACCTTGAGGGTTTCGGTTATGGTTAGGATTCGGGTTAGGGTTAGGGATAGGTTTACAGTTCGTGTTAGTGTGAGGTTTTGGTTTTGGATTAGTGATAGAGTTAAGGTTAAGGTTAGTGTTAGGGTTCGTGTTAGGGTTAGGGTTAGGGTTAGGTTTTGGCTTAGGGTTAGGGTTAGGGTTAGGGTTTGGGTAAGGGTTAGGGTTAGTGTTAGGGTTAGGGTTTGGGTTTGGGTTAGGGTTGGGGTTATGTTTAGTGTTAGGATTAGAGTTAGGGTTAGGGTTAGCGTTAGGGTTAGGTTTAGGGTTAGGGTTCGAGTTAGGGTTAGGGTTAGGTTTTGGTTTAGGTTTAGGGTTAGGGTTCGGGGTTAGGGGTAAGTGGTTATGGTTAGGGTTAGAATTAGGTTTTGGCTTAGGATTAGTGTTAATGTTAGGGTTTGGGTGAGGGTTAGGGTTAGGGTTAGGGTTAGATTTTCTGTTAGGGTTAGGGTTAGGGTTAGGGTTAGGTTTAGGGTTAGAGTTAGAGTTAGGACTAGGGTTAGGTTTAGGGTTAGGTTTAGAGTTAGTGTTAGTGTTAGGCTTTGGTTTTGTATTAGGGGTAGATTTAAGGTTAGGGTTAGTGTTAGGGTTTGGGTTAGGGTTAGGATTAGGGTTAGGTTTAGAGTTAGTGTTAATGTGAGGGTTTGGGTTTGGATTAGGGGTAGAGTTAAGGTTAGGGTTAGGGTTAGGGTTTGTGTTAGGCTTAGGGTTAGGGTTAGGGTTTGGATTTAGGTTACCTTGAGGGTTTCGGTTATGGTTAGGATTAGGGTTAGGGTTAGGGATAGGTTTACAGTTAGTGTTAGTGTGAGGTTTTGGGTTTGGATTAGTCGTAGAGTTAAGGTTAAGGTTAGTGTTAGGGTTCGTGTTAGGGTTAGGGTTAGGGTTAGGTTTTGGCTTAGGGTTAGGGTTAGGATGAGGGTTTGGGTAAGGGTTAGGGTTAGTGTTAGGGTTTGGGTTAGGGTGAGGGTTAAGGTTAGGTTTAGTGTTAGGGTTAGGGTTTGGGTTTGGGTTAGGGTTGGGGTTATGTTTAGTGTTAGGATTAGAGTTAGGGTTAGGGTTAGCGTTAGGGTTAGGTTTAGGGTTAGGTTTAGGGTTAGGGTTCGAGTTAGGGTTAGGGTTAGGTTTTGGTTTAGGTTTAGGGTTAGGGTTCGGGCTTAGGGGTAAGTGGTTATGGTTAGGGTTAGAATTAGGTTTTGGCTTAGGATTAGTGTTAATGTTAGGGTTTGGGTGAGGGTTAGGGTTAGGGTTAGGGTTAGATTTTCTGTTAGGGTTAGGGTTAGGGTTAGGGTTAGGTTTAGGGTTAGGACTAGGGTTAGGTTTAGGGTTAGATTTAGGGTTAGTGTTAGTGTTAGGCTTTGGTTTTGTATTAGGGGTAGATTTAAGGTTAGGGTTAGTGTTAGGGTTTGGGTTAGGGTTAGGGTTAGGTTTTGGGTTAGGGTTAGGGTTAGGGTTAGGCTTTGGTTTGGGTTAGGGTTAGAGTTAGGGTTAGGTTTTGGGTTAGGGTTAGGGATAGGGTTAGGTTTAGGGTTAGGGTTACAGTTTGGTTTAGATTTAGCGTTAGGGTTCAGGGTTAGGTCTTAGTGGTTATGGTTAGGCTTAGGGTTAGGTTTACGATTAGGGTTAAGGTTAGGGTTAGGGTTTGGGTGAGGGTTTGGGTTAGATTTAGGGTAAGGCTTAGTGTATGTGTTTGGGTTAGGTTTAGGTTTAGGTTCAGTGTAAGGGTTTGTGTTAGGGTTAGTGTTAGGGTTAGGATTAGAGTTTGGGTTTGGGTTAGGGTTAGGGGTAGGTTTAGGGTTACGATAAGGATTTGGTTTTGTGTTAGAGTTAGGGTTAGGGTTTGGGTTAGGGTTAGGTTTAGTATTAGGGATAGGGTTTGGGTTTTGGTTAGTTTTAGGGTTAGGGTTAGGGTTTGGATTAGGGTTAGGGTTAGGGTCAGGGTTTGAGTTAGGGTTAGTGTTTGGGGTTGTGTTAGGGTTAGGGTTAGGGTTAGGGTTTGGGTTAGGGTTATGGTTATTTTTAGAGTTAGGGTTAGGGTTTTGGTTTGGGTTAGGGTTAGGGATAGCTTTAGTGTTAGGGTTTGGGTTAGGGTTAGAATTAGCATTAGGGATAGGGATTGGCTTAGGGTTAGGGTTAGGATTATGGTTTGGGATAGGGTTAGGGTTAGGGTTAGTGTTAGGGTTTGGGTTAGGATTAGCCTTAGGGTTAGGGTTAGGTTTAGGTTTTCGATTAGGGTTAGGGTCAGGTTTAGGGTTATGTTTAGGGTTAGGATTAGGGTTAGGGTTAGTGTTAGGGTTAGGGTTAGGGATAGCGTTATGGTTAGGGTTTGGGTTAGGGTTAGGGTTAGGATTAGGTTTTGGGTTAGGATTAGGCTTAGGGTTAGTGTTAGGTTTAGGTTTTCAGGTAGGGTTAGGGTTATGTTTAGTGTGAGGATTAGGGTTAGGGTTAGGGTTAGTGTTTGGGTTAGGGTAAGGGTTAGGATTAGGGTTAGGGTTAGGGTTAGGGTTAGGGTTAGTGTTAGTTTTAGGGTTTGGGTTAGGATTAGGGATAGGGTTAGGGTTAGGTTTAGGTTTTCGTTTAGGGTTATGGTTAGGTTTAGGGTTATGGTTAGGGTTAGGATTATTGTTTGGGTTGGGTTTAGGGTTACGTTTAAGTTTTGGGTTAGGGTTAGGGTTAGGGTTAGGGTTTGGGTTAGGTTTAGGGTTAGGGTTAGGTTTAGAGTTAGAGTTAGTGTGAGGGTTTGGGTTTGAATTAGGGGTAGAGTTAAGGTTAGGGTTAGTGTTAAGGTTTGGGTTAGGGTTAGGATTAGGGTTAGGTTTAGGGTTAGGGTTAGGGTTAGGGTTAGGGTTAGGGTTAGGGTTAGGGTTAGGGTTAGTCTTAGGGTTAGGGTTAGTGTTAGGGTTAGGTTACCTTGAGGGTTTCGGTTATGTTTAGGATTAGGGTTAGGGTTAGGGATAGGTTTACAGTTAGTGTTAGTGTGAGGTTTTGGGTTTGGATTAGTGGTAGAGTTAAGGTTAAGGTTAGTGTTAGGGTTCGTGTTAGTGTTAGGGTTAGGGTTAGGTTTTGGCTTAGGGTTAGGGTTAGGGTTAGGCTTTGGGTAAGGGTTAGGGTTAGGGTTTGGGTTTGGGTTAGGGTTGGGGTTATGTTTAGTGTTAGGATTAGAGTTAGGGTTAGGGTTAGCGTTAGGGTTAGGTTTAAGGTTAGGTTTAGGGTTAGGGTTCGAGTTAGGGTTAGAGTTAGGTTTTGGTTTATTTTTAGGGTTAGGGTTCGGGGTTAGGGGTAAGTGGTTATGGTTAGGGTTAGAATTAGGTTTTGGCTTAGGATTAGTGTTAATGTTAGGGTTTGGGTCAGGGTTAGGGTTAGGGTTAGGGTTAGATTTTCTGTTAGGGTTAGGGTTAGGGTTCGGGTTAGGTTTAGGGTTAGGGTTAGGGTTAGGACTAGGGTTAGGTTTAGGGTTAGGTTTAGAGTTAGTGTTAGTGTTAGGCTTTGGTTTTGTATTAGGGGTAGATTTAAGGTTAGGGTTAGTGTTAGGGTTTTGGGTAAGGGTTAGGGTTAGGTTTTGGCTTAGGGTTAGGTTTAGGGTTAGGCTTTGGTTTGGGTTAGGGATAGAGTTAGGGTTAGGTTTTGGGTTAGGGTTAGGGATAGGGTTAGGTTTAGTGTTAGGGTTAGGGTTTGGTTTTGTTTTAGGGTTAGTGTTAGGGTTAGGGTTTGGGTTTGGGTTAACGTTAGGGTTAGGGTTAGGGTTAGGGTTATTGTTAGCGTTAGGTTTAGGGTTTTGGTTAGGGTTAGGGTTAGGGTTAGGATTAGGGTTTGGTTTAGGGTTAGGCTTAGGTTTAAGGTTAGGGTTAGGGTTAGTGTTTGGGTTAGGGTAAGGGTTAGGATTAGGGTTAGGGTTAGCATTAGGGTTAGGGTTTGGTTTAGGCTTAGGGTTAGGATTAGGGTTTGGGTTAGGATTAGGGTTAGGGTTAGGGTTAGGGTTAGAGTTACGGTTTGTGTTAGGGATAGGGTTAGGGAAAGGTTTGGTTTAGGGTTAGTGTTAGGGTTAGGTTCAGTGTTAGGGTTTGTGTTAGGATTAGTGTTAGGGTTAGGGTTACGGTTTGGGTTTGGGTTAGGGTTAGTATTAGTTTAGGTTTAGGGTTTGGGTTTGGGTTAGGGTTAGGGGTAGGATTAGGTTTAGGGTTGCTGTTAGGGGTAGGGATAGCGGTAGGGGTAGGGTTTAGGTTACGGTTAGGGTTTCAGTTAGGGTTAGGACTAGGTTTAGGGTTAGGGTTAGGTTTAGTGTTAGTGTTAGTGGTAGGGTTTGGGTTTGGATTAGGATTAGAGTTAAGGTTAGGTTTAGTGTTAGGATTTGGGTTAGGGTTAGGGTTAGATTTTGGGTTGGGGTTACTATTAGGGTTAGGGTTAGGCTTAGTGTTATGGTTATGGTTTGGTTTGGGTGAGTGTAAGAGTTAGGGTTAGGGTTAGGGTTAGAGTTACGTTTTGGGTTAGGGTTAGGGTTAAGGTAAGGTTTGGTTTAGGGTTAGGGTTAGGGTTAGGGTTAGGTTTAGGGTGGGTTTTTGGCCTTGGGTTAGGGTTAGTTTTAGGTTTAGGGTTAGGGTTATTGTTTGTTTTAGGGTTAGGGTTAGGGTTAGGGTTAGGGTTAGGGTTTGGGTTAGGGTTACGGTTTGGGTTAGGTTTACGGTTAGGGTTAGGGTTAGGGTTAGAGTTACGGTTTGTGTTAGGGATAGTGTTAGGGAAATGTTTGGTTTAGGGTTAGTGTTAGGGTTAGGTTCAGGTTTAGGGTTTGTGTTAGGGTTATGGTTAGGGTTAGGTTTTGGGTTTGTGTTAGTGTTACTGTTAGGGTTAGGGTTAGGGTTTGGGTTTGGGTTAGGGTTAGGGTTAGGGTTATGGTTTGGTTTGGCTTAGGGTTAGAGTTAGGGTTAGGGTTAGGGTTAGGTTTAGGGTTAGGTTTACGGTTTGGTTTAGGGTTCGGGTTAGGGTAAGGTTTAGGGTGAGGTTTTGGGTTTAGGGTTAGGGTTAGGGTTAGGGTTAGGTTTATGTTTAGGGTTACGATTAGGGTTAGGGTTAGGGTTAGGGTTAGGGTTAGGGTTCGGGTTAGGTTTAGGGTTAGGATTTGGTTTTGTTTTAGGGTTAGTGTTAGTGTTAGGGTTAGGGTTTGGGTTTGGGTTAACGTTAGGGTTAGGGTTAGGGTTAGGGTTATTGTTAGCGTTAGGGTTAGTGTTTTGGTTACGGTTAGGGTTAGGGTTAGGATTAGGGTTTGGTTTAGGGTTATGCTTAGGTTTAGGGTTAGGGTTAGGGTTAGTGTTTGGGTTAGGGTAGGGGTTAGGATTAGGGTTAGGGTTACGGTTAGGGTTAGGGTTAGGGTTAGGGTTAGTGTTAAGGTTTGGTTTAGGATTAGGCTTAGGGTTAGGGTTAGATTTTCGTTTTTGTTTAGGGTTATGCTTAGGTTTAGGGTTATGTTTAGGGTTAGGATTAGGGTTAGGGTTAGGGTTAGGGTTAGGGTTATGTTTAGGGTTTGTGTTAGGGTTAGGGTTAGGGTTAGGCTTAGGGTTTGGGTTGGGGTAATGGTTTGTTTTCGGGTTGGGGTTAGGGTGAGGGTTAGGGTTAGGGTTAGGGTTAGGGTTTGGGTTTGAGTTAACGTTAGGGTTAGGTTTAGGGTTATTGTTAGCGTTAGGGTTAGGGTTAGGTTTAGGGTTACTGTTATGGTTAGGGTTTGGTTTAGGGTTAGGGTTAGGGTTATGGTTTGGGTTAGGGTTAGGGTTAGGTTTTGAGTTAATGTTAGTGTGAGGGTTTGGGTTTGGATTAGGGGTAGAGTTAAGGTTAGGGTTAGTGTTAGGGTTCGTGTTACGGTTAGGGTTAGGGTTAGGTTTTGGCTTAGGGTTAGGGTTAGGGTTAGGGTTTAGGTTACCTTGAGGGTTTCGGTTATGATTAGGATTAGGTTTAGGGTTAGGGATAGGTTTACAGTTAGTGTTAGTGTGAGGTTTTGGGTTTGGATTAGTGGTAGAGTTAAGGTTAAGTTTAGTGTTAGGGTTCGTGTTAGGGTTAGGGTTAGGGTTAGGTTTTGGCTTAGGGTTAGGGTTAGGGTTAGGGTTTGGGTAAGGGTTAGGGTTAGGGTTTGGGTTTGGGTTAGGGTTGGGGTTATGTTTAGTGTTA
>CM069534.1:84460000-84472500 GCA_035773235.1 Eospalax fontanierii
AGGTTTAGGGTTATTGTTAGCGTTGGGGTTAGGGTTAGGGTTAGGGTTACTGTTATGGTTAGGGTTTGGTTTAGGGTTAGGGTTAGGGTTAGGGTTAGGGTTATGGTTTGGGTTAGGGTTAGGGTTAGGGTTTGAGTTAGTGTTAGTGTGAGGGTTTGGGTTTGGATTAGGGGTAGAGTTAAGGTTAGTGTTAGTGTTAGAGTTCGTGTTAGGGTTAGGGTTAGGGTTAGGTTTTGGCTTAGGTTTAGGGTTAGGGTTAGGGTTTAGGTTACCTTGAGGGTTTCGGTTATGATTAGGATTAGTGTTAGGGTTAGGGATAGGTTTACAGTTAATGTTAGTCTGAGGTTTTGGGCTTGGATTAGTGGTAGAGTTAAGGTTAAGGTTAGTGTTAGGGTTCGTGTTAGGGTTAGGGTTAGGGTTAGGTTTTGGGTTAGGGTTAGGTTTTGGGTTAGGTTTAGGGTTAGGATTAGGGTTAGGGTTAGGGTTAGGGTTAGGGTTAGGGTTAGGGTTAGGAATAGGGTTTGGGTTAGGGTTAGGGTTAGGGTTAGGGTTAGGTTTTGGTTTAGAGTTAGGGTTAGGTTTAGGGTTTGGGTTAGGTTTAGGGTTAGGGTTAGGTTTAGAGTTAGTGTTAGTGTGAGGGTTTGGGTTTGGATTAGGGGTAGAGTTAAGGTTAGGGTTAGTGATAGGGTTTGGGTTAGGGTTAGGATTAGGGTTAGGTTTAGAGTTAGTGTTAGTGTCAGGGTTTGGGTTTGGATTAGGGGTAGAGTTAAGGTTAGGGTTAGGGTTAGGGTTTGTGTTAGGCTTAGGGTTAGGGTTAGGGTTTGGATTTAGGTTACCTTGAGGGTTTCGGTTATGGTTAGGATTAGGGTTAGGGTTAGGGATAGGTTTACAGTTAGTGTTAGTGTGAGGTTTTGGGTTTGGATTAGTGGTAGAGTTAAGGTTAAGGTTAGTGTTAGGGTTCGTGTTAGGGTTAGGGTTAGGGTTAGGTTTTGGCTTAGGGTTAGGGTTAGGGTTAGGGTTTGGGTAAGGGTTAGTGTTAGTGTTAGGGTTTGGGTTAGGGTGAGGGTTAAGTTTAGGTTTAGTGTTAGGGTTAGGGTTTGGGTTTGGGTTAGGGTTGGTGTTATGTTTAGTGTTAGGATTAGAGTTAGGGTTAGGGTTAGCGTTAGGGTTAGGTTTAGGGTTAGGTTTAGGGTTAGGGTTCGAGTTAGGGTTAGGGTTAGGTTTTGGTTTAGGTTTAGGGTTAGGGTTCGGGGTTAGGTGTAAGTGGTTATGGTTAGGGTTAGAATTAGGTTTTGGCTTAGGATTAGTGTTAATGTTAGGGTTTGGGTGAGGGATAGGGTTAGGGTTAGGGTTAGATTTTCTGTTAGGGTTAGGGTTAGGGTTAGGGTTAGGTTTAGGGTTAGGGTTAGGGTTAGGGTTAGATTTTCTGTTAGGGTTAGAGTTAGGGTTAGGGTTAGGTTTAGGGTTAGGGTTAGGGTTAGGACTAGGGTTAGGTTTAGTTTTAGGTTTAGCGTTAGTGTTAGTGTTAGGCTTTGGTTTTGTATTAGGGGTAGATTTAAGATTAGGGTTAGTGTTAGGGTTTGGGTTAGGGTTAGGGTTAGGTTTTGGGTTAGGGTTAGGGATAGGGTTAGGTTTAGTGTTAGGGTTAGGGTTTGGTTTTTTTTTAGGGTTAGTGTTAGGGTTAGGGTTTGGGTTTGTGTTAACGTTAGGGTTAGGGTTAGGGTTAGGGTTATTGTTAGCGTTAGGTTTAGGGTTTTGGTTAGGGTTAGGTTTAGGGTTAGGATTAGGGTTTGGTTTAGGGTTAGGCTTAGGTTTAAGGTTAGGGTTAGGGTTAGTGTTTGGGTTAGGGTAAGGGTTAGGATTAGGGTTAGGGTTAGCGTTAGGGTTAGGTTTTGGTTTAGGCTTAGGGTTAGGATTAGGGTTTGGGTTAGGATTAGGGTTAGGATTAGGGTTAGGGTTAGGGATAGAGTTACGGTTTGTGTTAGGGATAGTGTTAGGGAAAGGTTTGGTTTAGGGTTAGTGTTAGGGTTAGGTTCAGTGTTAGGGTTTGTGTTAGGGTTAGGGTTAGGGTTAGGGTTACGGTTTGGGTTTGGGTTAGCGTTAGTATTAGTTTAGGTTTAGGGTTTGGGTTTGGTTTAGGGTTAGGGTTAGGGTTAGGTTTAGGGTTGCTGTTAGGGGTAGGGTTATTGTTAGCGTTAGGGTTATGGTTTTGGTTAGGGTTAGGGTTAGGGTTAGGATTAGGGTTTGGTTTAGGGTTATGCTTAGGTTTAGGGTTATGCTTAGGTTTAGGGTTAGGGTTAGGGTTAGTGTTTGGGTTAGGGTAGGGTTTAGGATTAGGGTTAGGGTTACGGTTAGGGTTAGGGTTAGGGTTAGGGTTAGGGTTAGTGTTTGGGTTTGGGTTAGGATTAGGGTTAGGGTTAGGGTTAGATTTTGGGTTGGGGTTACTATTAGGGTTAGGGTTAGGCTTAGTGTTATGGTTATGGTTTGGTTTGGGTGAGGGTTAGAGTTAGGGTTAGGGTTAGGGTTAGAGTTACGTTTTGGGTTAGGGTTAGGGTTAAGGTAAGGTTTGGTTTAGGGTTAGGGTTAGGATTAGGGTTAGGTTTAGGGTTGGTTTTTGGCCTTGGGTTAGGGTTAGGTTTAAGTTTAGGGTTAGGGTTATTGTTTGTTTTAGGGTTAGGTTTAGGGTTAGGGTTAGGGATACGGTTTGGGTTAGGTTTACGGTTAGGGTTAGCGTTAGGGTTAGAGTTACGGTTCGTGTTAGGGATAGTGTTAGGGAAAGGTTTGGTTTAGGGTTAGTGTTAGGGTTAGGTTCAGGTTTAGGGTTTGTGTTAGGGTTATGGTTAGGGTTAGGTTTTGGGTTTGGGTTAGGGTTACTGTTAGGGTTAGCGTTTGGGTTTGGGTTAGGTTTAGGGTTAGGGTTATGGTTTGGTTTGGGTTAGGGTTACAGTTAGGGTTAGGGTTAGGTTTAGGGTTAGGTTTACGGTTTGGTTTAGGGTTCGGGTTAGGGTAAGGTTTAGGGTGAGGTTTTGGGTTTAGGGTTAGGGTTAGGGTTAGGGTTAGGTTTATGTTTAGGGTTAGGATTAGGATTAGGTTTAGGGTTAGGGTTAGGGTTAGGGTTCGAGTTAGGTTTAGGGTTAGGATTTGGTTTTGTTTTAGGGTTAGTGTTAGTGTTAGGGTTAGGGTATGGGTTTGGGTTAACGTTAGGGTTAGGGTTAGGGTTATTGTTAGCGTTAGGGTTATGGTTTTTGTTAGGGTTAGGGTTAGGGTTAGGATTAGGGTTTGGTTTAGGGTTATGCTTAGGTTTAGGGTTAGGGTTAGGGTTAGTGTTTGGGTTAGGGTATGGGTTAGGATTAGGGTTAGGGTTACGGTTAGGGTTAGGGTTAGGGTTAGTGTTTGGGTTTGGGTTAGGATTAGGCTTAGGGTTAGGGTTAGATTTTCGTTTTCGTTTAGGGTTATGGTTAGGTTTAGTGTTATGTTTAGGGTTAGGATTAGGGTTAGGGTTAGGGTTAGGGTTAGGGTTAGGTTTAGGGTTTGGATTAGGGTTATGGTTTGTTTTAGGTTTAGGGTTAGGGTGAGGGTTAGGGTTAGGGTTAGGGATAGGATTACGATTAGGGTTACAGTTTGTGTTAGCGTTCGGGTTAGGGTTAGGGTTAGGGTTTGGTTTAGGTTTAGGGTTAGGGTTAGGGTTAGGTTTAGGGTTGCTGTTAGGGGTAGGGGTAGGGTTAGGGATAGGGATTAGGTTACGGTTAGGGTTTCGGTTAGGGTTAGGACTAGGTTTAGGGTTAGGGTTAGGTTTAGTGTTAGTGTTAGTGGTAGGGTTTGGGTTTGGATTAGGATTAGAGTTAAGATTAGGTTTAGTGTTAGGATTTGGGTTAGGGTTAGGGTTAGATTTTGGGTTGGGGTTACTATTAGGGTTAGGGTTAGGGTTAGTGTTATGGTTATGGTTTGGTTTGGGTTAGTGTTAGAGTTAGGGTTAGGGTTAGGGTTAGAATTACGTTTTGGGTTAGGGTTAGGGTTAAGGTAAGGTTTGGTTTAGGGTTAGGGTTAGGGTTAGGTTTAGGTTTAGGGTGGGTTTTTGGGCTTGGGTTAGGGTTAGGTTTAGGTTTAGGGTTAGGGTTAGGGTTATTTTTGTTTTACGGTTAGGGTTAGGGTTAGGGTTAGGGTTAGGGTTTGGGTTAGGGTTACGGTTTGGGTTAGGTTTACGGTTAGGGTTAGGGTTAGGGTTAGAGTTACGGTTTGTGTTAGGGATAGTGTTAGGGAAAGGTTTGGTTTAGGGTTAGTGTTAGGGTTAGGTTCAGTGTTAGGGTTTGTGTTAGGGTTAGGGTTAGGGTTAGGGTTTGGGTTGGGGTTAGGGTTACTGTGAGGGTTAGGGTTAGGGTTAGGGTTAGGGTTATGGTTTGGTTTGGGTTAGGGTTAGAGTTAGGGTTAGGGTTAGGTTTAGGGTTAGGTTTACGGTTTGGTTTAAGGTTAGGGTTAGGGTTAGGGTTCGGGTTAGGGTTAGGGTTAGGGTTTGGTTTTGGGTTAGGGTTAGTCTTAGTGTTAGCATTTAGGTTTGGGTTTGGGTTAACGTTAGGGTTAGGTTTAGGGTTAGGGTTATTGTTAGCGTTATTGTTAGGG
The DNA here is from genome assembly GCA_035773235.1 of Eospalax fontanierii. Classification (NCBI taxonomy): domain Eukaryota; kingdom Metazoa; phylum Chordata; class Mammalia; order Rodentia; family Spalacidae; genus Eospalax; species Eospalax fontanierii. Next base: position 84,464,618 of record CM069534.1, read on the forward strand.
TTTTGGTTAGGTTTAGGGGTAGGGTTAGGATTAGGGTTTGATTTAGGGTTAAGCTTAGGTTTAGGGTTAGGGTTAGGGTTAGTGTTTGGGTTAGGGTAAGGGTTAGGATTAGAGTTAGGTTTAGGGTTAGATTTTGTGTTAGGGTTACTAATAGGGTTAGGGTTAGGGTTAGTGTTACGGTTATGGTTTGGTTTCGGTTAGTGTTAGAATTAGGGTTAGGGTTAGGGTTAGGGTTAGGACTAGGGTTAGGTTTAGGGTTAGGTTTAGCGTTAGTGTTAGTGTTAGGCTTTGGTTTTGTATTAGGGGTAGATTTAAGATTAGGGTTAGTGTTAGGGTTTGGGTTAGGGTTAGGGTTAGGTTTTGGGTTAGGGTTAGGGATAGGGTTAGGTTTAGTGTTAGGGTTAGGGTTTGGTTTTGTTTTAGGGTTAGTGTTAGGGTTAGGGTTTGGGTTTGTGTTAACGTTAGGGTTAGGGTTAGGGTTAGGGTTATTGTTAGCGTTAGGTTTAGGGTTTTGGTTAGGGTTAGGTTTAGGGTTAGGATTAGGGTTTGGTTTAGGGTTAGGCTTAGGTTTAAGGCTAGGGTTAGGGTTAGTGTTTGGGTTAGGGTAAGGGTTAGGATTAGGGTTAGGGTTAGCGTTAGGGTTAGGTTTTGGTTTAGGCTTAGGGTTAGGATTAGGGTTTGGGTTAGGATTAGGGTTAGGGTTAGATTTAGGGTTAGGGATAGAGTTACGGTTTGTGTTAGGGATAGTGTTAGGGAAAGGTTTGGTTTAGGGTTAGTGTTAGGGTTAGGTTCAGTGTTAGGGTTTGTGTTAGGGTTAGGGTTAGGGTTAGGGTTACGGTTTGGGTTTGGGTTAGCGTTAGTATTAGTTTAGGTTTAGGGTTTGGGTTTGGTTTAGGGTTAGGGTTAGGGTTAGGTTTAGGGTTGCTGTTAGGGGTAGGGTTATTGTTAGCGTTAGGGTTATGGTTTTGGTTAGGGTTAGGGTTAGGGTTAGGATTAGGGTTTGGTTTAGGGTTATGCTTAGGTTTAGGGTTATGCTTAGGTTTAGGGTTAGGGTTAGGGTTAGTGTTTGGGTTAGGGTAGGGGATAGGATTAGGGTTAGGGTTACGGTTAGGGTTAGGGTTAGGGTTAGGGTTAGGGTTAGGGTTAGTGTTTGGGTTTGGGTTAGGATTAGGGTTAGGGTTAGGGTTAGATTTTGGGTTGGGGTTACTATTAGGGTTAGGGTTAGGCTTAGTGTTATGGTTATGGTTTGGTTTGGGTGAGTGTTAGAGTTAGGGTTAGGGTTAGGGTTAGAGTTACGTTTTGGGTTAGGGTTAGGGTTAAGGTAAGGTTTGGTTTAGGGTTAGGGTTAGGATTAGGGTTAGGTTTAGGGTGGGTTTTTGGCCTTGGGTTAGGGTTAGGTTTAAGTTTAGGGTTAGGGTTATTGTTTGTTTTAGGGTTAGGGTTAGGGTTAGGGTTAGGGATACGGTTTGGGTTAGGTTTACGGTTAGGGTTAGCGTTAGGGTTAGAGTTACGGTTCGTGTTAGGGATAGTGTTAGGGAAAGGTTTGGTTTAGGGTTAGTGTTAGGGTTAGGTTCAGGTTTAGGGTTTGTGTTAGGGTTATGGTTAGGGTTAGGTTTTGGGTTTGGGTTAGGGTTACTGTTAGGGTTAGCGTTTGGATTTGGGTTAGGTTTAGGGTTAGGGTTATGGTTTGGTTTGGGTTAGGGTTACAGTTAGGGTTAGGGTTAGGTTTAGGGTTAGGTTTACGGTTTGGTTTAGGGTTCGGGTTAGGGTAAGGTTTAGGGTGAGGTTTTGGGTTTAGGGTTAGGGTTAGGGTTAGGGTTAGGTTTATGTTTAGGGTTAGGATTAGGATTAGGGTTAGGGTTAGGGTTAGGGTTAGGGTTCGAGTTAGGTTTAGGGTTAGGATTTGGTTTTGTTTCAGGGTTAGTGTTAGTGTTAGGGTTAGGGTTTGGGTTTGGGTTAACGTTAGGGTTAGGGTTAGGGTTATTGTTAGCGTTAGGGTTATGGTTTTTGTTAGGGTTAGGGTTAGGGTTAGGATTAGGGTTTGGTTTAGGGTTATGCTTAGGTTTAGGGTTAGGGTTAGGGTTAGTGTTTGGGTTAGGGTATGGGTTAGGATTAGGGTTAGGGTTACGGTTAGGGTTAGGGTTAGGGTTAGTGTTTGGGTTTGGGTTAGGATTAGGCTTAGGGTTAGGGTTAGATTTTCGTTTTCGTTTAGGGTTATGGTTAGGTTTAGTGTTATGTTTAGGGTTAGGATTAGGGTTAGGGTTAGGGTTAGGGTTAGGTTTAGGGTTTGGATTAGGGTTATGGTTTGTTTTAGGTTTAGGGTTAGGGTGAGGGTTAGGGTTAGGGTTAGGGATAGGATTACGATTAGGGTTACAGTTTGTGTTAGCGTTCGGGTTAGGGTTAGGGTTAGGGTTTGGTTTAGGTTTAGGGTTAGGGTTAGGGTTAGGTTTAGGGTTGCTGTTAGGGGTAGGGGTAGGGTTAGGGATAGGGATTAGGTTACGGTTAGGGTTTCGGTTAGGGTTAGGACTAGGTTTAGGGTTAGGGTTAGGTTTAGTGTTAGTGTTAGTGGTAGGGTTTGGGTTTGGATTAGGATTAGAGTTAAGATTAGGTTTAGTGTTAGGATTTGGGTTAGGGTTAGGGTTAGATTTTGGGTTGGGGTTACTATTAGGGTTAGGGTTAGGGTTAGTGTTATGGTTATGGTTTGGTTTGGGTTAGTGTTAGAGTTAGGGTTAGGGTTAGGGTTAGAGTTACGTTTTGGGTTAGGGTTAGGGTTAAGGTAAGGTTTGGTTTAGGGTTAGGGTTAGGGTTAGTTTTAGGTTTAGGGTGGGTTTTTGGGCTTGGGTTAGGGTTAGGTTTAGGTTTAGGGTTAGGGTTAGGGTTATTTTTGTTTTACGGTTAGGGTTAGGGTTAGGGTTAGGGTTAGGGTTAGGGTTTGGGTTAGGGTTACTGTTTGGGTTAGGTTTACGGTTAGGGTTAGGGTTAGGGTTAGAGTTACGGTTTGTGTTAGGGATAGTGTTAGGGAAAGGTTTGGTTTAGGGTTAGTGTTAGGGTTAGGTTCAGTGTTAGGGTTTGTGTTAGGGTTAGGGTTAGGGTTAGGGTTTGGGTTGGGGTTAGGGTTACTGTGAGGGTTAGGGTTAGGGTTAGGGTTAGGGTTATGGTTTGGTTTGGGTTAGGGTTAGAGTTAGGGTTAGGGTTAGGTTTAGGGTTAGGTTTACGGTTTGGTTTAAGGTTAGGGTTAGGGTTAGGGTTCGGGTTAGGGTTAGGGTTAGGGTTTGGTTTTGGGTTAGGGTTAGTCTTAGTGTTAGCATTTAGGTTTGGGTTTGGGTTAACGTTAGGGTTAGGTTTAGGGTTAGGGTTATTGTTAGCGTTAGGGTTAGGGTTTTGGTTAGGTTTAGGGGTAGGGTTAGGATTAGGGTTTGATTTAGGGTTAAGCTTAGGTTTAGGGTTAGGGTTAGGGTTAGTGTTTGGGTTAGGGTAAGGGTTAGGATTAGAGTTAGGTTTAGGGTTAGATTTTGTGTTAGGGTTACTAATAGGGTTAGGGTTAGGGTTAGTGTTACGGTTATGGTTTGGTTTCGGTTAGTGTTAGAGTTAGGGTTAGGGTTAGGATTAGGGTTACGGTTTGGGTTTGGGTTAGGGTTAGGGTAAGGTTTGGTTTAGCGTTAGGGTTAGGGTTAGGGTTAGGTTTAGGGTGGGTTTTTGGGCTTGGGTGAGGGTTAGGTTTAGGTTTAGGGTTATGGCTATTGTTTGTTTTAGGGTTAGGGTTACGGTTAGGGTTAGGTTTAGGGTTAGTTTTAGGGTTTGGGTTTGAGTTAACGTTAGGGTTAGGTTTAGGGTTATTGTTAGCGTTAGGGTTAGGGTTAGGTTTAGGGTTACTGTTATGGTTAGGGTTTGGTTTAGGGTTAGGGTTAGGGTTATGGTTTGGGTTAGGGTTAGGGTTAGGTTTTGAGTTAGTGTTAGTGTGAGGGTTTGGGTTTGGATTAGGGGTAGAGTTAAGGTTAGGGTTAGTGTTAGGGTTTGGGTTAGGGTTAGGGTTAGGGTTTGTGTTAGGCTTAGGGTTAGTGTTAGGGTTAGGATTTAGGTTACCTTGAGGGTTTCGGTTATGGTTAGGATTAGTGTTAGGGTTAGGGATAGGTTTACAGTTAGTGTTAGTGTGAGGTTTTGGGTTTGGATTAGTGGTAGAGTTAAGGTTAAGGTTAGTGTTAGGGTTCGTGTTAGGGTTAGGATTAGGGTTAGGTTTTGGGTTATGGTTAGGGTTAGGATTAGGGTTAGGGTTAGTGTTTGTGTTTGGTTTACGGTTAGGTTTAGGTTTAGGGTGAGGGTTTGGGTTTGGGTTAGGGTTAGGTTTAGGGTTAGGGTTAGGGTTAGGAATAGGGTTTGGGTTAGGGTTAGGGTTAGGGTTAGGTTTTGGTTTAGGGTTAGGGTTAGGTTTAGGGTTTGGGTTAGGTTTAGGGTTAGGGTTAGGTTTAGAGTTAGTGTTAGTGTGAGGTTTTGGGTTTGGATTAGTCGTAGAGTTAAGGTTAAGGTTAGTGTTAGGGTTCCTGTTAGGGTTAGGGTTAGGGTTAGGTTTTGGCTTAGGGTTAGGGTTAGGGTTACGGTTTGGGTAAGGGTTAGGGTTAGTGTTAGGGTTTGGGGTAGGGTGAGGGTTAAGGTTAGGTTTAGTGTTAGGGTTAGGGTTTGGGTTTGGGTTAGGGTTGGGTTATGTTTAGTGTTAGGATTAGAGTTAGGGTGAGGGTTAGCGTTAGGGTTAGGTTTAGGGTTAGGTTTAGGGTTAAGGTTCGAGTTAGGGTTAGGGTTAGGTTTTGGTTTAGGTTTAGGGTTAGGGTTCGGGGTTAGGGGTAAGTGGTTATGGTTAGGGTTAGAATTAGGTTTTGGCTTAGGATTAGTGTTAATGTTAGGGTTTGGATAAGGGTTAGGGTTAGGGTTAGGGTTAGATTTTCTGTTAGGGTTAGGGTTAGGGTTAGGGTTAGGTTTAGGGTTAGGGTTAGGGTTAGGGTTAGGACTAGGGTTAGGTTTAGGGTTAGGTTTAGGGTTAGTGTTAGTGTTAGGCTTTGGATTTGTATTAGGGGTAGATTTAAGGTTAGGGTTAGTGTTAGGGTTTGGGTTAGGGTTAGGGTTAGGTTTTGGGTTAGGGTTAGGGTTACGGTTAGGCTTTGGTTTGGGTTAGGGTTAGAGTTAGGGTTAGGTTTTGGGTTAGGGTTAGTGATAGGGTTAGGGTTACAGTTTGGTTTAGATTTAGGGTTAGGGTTCAGGGTTAGGTCTTAGTGGCTATGGTTAGGCTTAGGGTTAGGTTTACGATTAGGGTTAGGGTTACGGTTAGGGTTTGGGTGAGGTTTATGGTTAGGATTAGGGTTAGGGTTAGTGTTTGTGTTTGGGTTAGGGTTAGGGTTAGGTTCAGGGTTAGGGTTTGTGTTAGGTTTAGTGTTAGGGTTAGGATTAGAGTTTGGGTTTGGGTTAGGATTAGGGGTAAGTTTAGGGTTACGATAAGGGTTTGGGTTTAGGTTAGATTTAGGGTTAGGGTTTGGGTTAGGGTTAGGTTTAGTGTTAGGGATAGGGTTTGGGTTTTGGTTAGTGTTAGGGTTCGGGTTAGGGTTTGGATTAGGGTTAGGGTTAGGGTCAGGGTTTGAGTTAGGGTTAGTGTTTGGGGTTGTGTTAGGGTTAGGGTTAGGGTTAGGGTTTGGGTTAGGGTTACGGTTATTTTTAGAGTTAGGGTTACGATTTTGGTTTGGGTTAGGTTTAGGGATAGCTTTAGTGTTAGGGTTTGGGTTAGGGATAGAATTAGCGTTAGGGATAGGGTTTGGCTTAGGGTTAGGGTTAGGATTAGGGTTTAGGATAGGGTTAGGGTTAGGGTTAGTGTTAGGGTTTGGAATAGGATTAGCCTTAGGGTTAGGGTTAGGGTTAGGGTTGCTGTTATGGGTAGGGGTAGGGGTAGGGGTAGGGTTTAGGTTATGGTTAGGGTTTCGGTTAGGTTTAGGACTAGGGTTAGGGTTAGGGTTAGGTTTAATGTTAGTGTTAGTGGTAGGGTTTGGGTTTGGATTAGGGGTTGAGTTAAGGTTAGGGTTTGTGTTAGGGTTTTTGTTAGGGTTAGGGTTAGGTTTTGGGTTAGGGTTACTAATAGGGTTAGGGTTAGGGTTAGTGTTAGGGTTTGGGTTAGGATTAGCCTTAGGGTTAGGGTTAAGTTTAGGTTTTCGATTAGGGTTAGGGTCAGGTTTAGGGTCATGTTTAGGGTTAGGATTAGGGTTAGGGTTAGTGTTAGGGTTAGGGTTAGGGATAGCGTTATGGTTAGGGTTTGGGTTAGGGTTAGGGTTAGGATTAGGGTTTGGGTTAGGATTAGGCTTAGGGTTAGGGTTAGGTTTAGGTTTTCTGTTAGCGTTAGGGTTATGTTTAGTGTTAGAATTAGGGTTAGGGTTAGGGTTAGTGTTTTGGTTAGGGTAAGGGTTAGGATTAGCGTTAGCGTTAGGGTTAGGGTTAGGGTTAGTGTTATTGTTAGGGTTTGGGTTAGGATTAGGCTTAGGGTTAGGGTGAGCTTTAGGTTTCATTTAGGGTTATGGTTAGGTTTAGGGTTATGTTTAGGGTTAGGATTATTGTTTGGGTTAGGGTTAGGGTTACGTTTAGGGTTTGGATTAGGGTTAGGGTAGGGGAAGGGTTACGATTAGGGTTAGTGTTAGTATTAGTGTTTGGGTTTGGATTAGGGGTTGAGTTAAGGTTAGGGTTAGTGTTAGGGTTTTTGTTAGGGTCAGGCTTAGGTTTTGGGTTAGGGTTACTATTAGGGTTAGGGTTAGGGTTAGGTTTAGGGTTATGATTTGGTTTGGGTTAGGGTTAGAGTTAGGGTTAGGGTTAGGTTTAGGGTTAGGTTTAGGTTTGGTTTAAGGTTAGGGTTAGGGTAAGTTTTGGTTTAGGGTTAGCGTTAGGGTTAGGTTTAGGGTGAGGTTTTGGGTTTCGGTTAGGGTTAGGTTTAGGGTTAGGGTTAGGGTTATGGTTTATTTTAGGGTTAGGGTTAGGGTTAGGGTTAGGTTTTGGGTTAGGGTTAGGGTTAGGTTTAGGGTTAGGGTTAGGGTTAGGGATAGGATTACGATTAGGTTTACGGTTTGGTTTAGGTTTAGGGTTAGGGTTAGTGTTAGAGTTAGGGTTACGGTTTGGATTAGGGTTAGGGTTAGGGTTTGTGTTAGGGTTAGGGTTAGGGTTAGGGTTAGGGTTTAGGTTAGGGTGCAGGTTTCGGTTAGGGTTAGGATTAGGGTTAGGGTTAGGGATAGGTTTAGAGTTAGTGTTAGTGTGAGGGTTTGGGTTTGGATTAGGGTTAGAGTTAAGGTTAGGGTTAGGGTTAGGGTTTCAGTTAGGGTTAGGGTTAGTGTTAGGGTTAGGGTTAGGATTACGGTTAGGGTTAGGATTAGGGTTAGGGTTAGGGTTAGGGTTAGGGTTAGGGTTAGTGTTCGCGGTTAGGGCTTAGGGGTTATGGTTAGGGTTAGGATTAGGTTTTGGGATAGGGTTAGTGTTAATGTTAGCGTTTGGGTGAGGGTTAGTGTTAGGGTTTCTGTTAGGTTTAGGGTTAGGGTGAGGGTTAGGTTTAGGGTTTAGGTTATGGTTAATGTTTCGTTATGGTTAGGACTAGTGTTAGGGTTAGGGTTAGGTTTAGGGTTAGTGATAGTGTTACGGTTTGGGTTTGGATTAGGGGTAGAGTTAAGGTTAGGGTTAGTGTTAGGGTTTGGGTTAGGGTTAGGGTTAGGTTTTGGGTTAGGGTTAGGGATAGGGTTAGGGTTAGAGTTGGGGTTTGGTTTGGGTTATGGTTAGAGTTAGGATTAGGTTTTGGGTTAGGGTTAGGGTTATGGTTAGGGTTAGGGTTTTGGTTACAGTTTGGTTTAGATTTAGGTTTAGGTTTCAGGGTTAGG
>CM069534.1:84477500-84485000 GCA_035773235.1 Eospalax fontanierii
TAGGGTTTGGAATAGGATTAGCCTTAGGGTTAGGGTTAGGTTTAGGTTTTCGATTAGGGTTAGGGTCAGGTTTAGGGTTATGTTTAGGGTTAGGATTAGGGTTAGGGTTAGTGTTAGGGTTAGGCTTAGGGATAGCATTATGGTTAGGGTTTGGGTTAGGGTTAGGGTTAGGATTAGGTTTTGGGTTAGGATTAGGCTTAGGGTTAGTGTTAGGTTTAGGTTTTCAGTTAGGGTTAGGGTTATGTTTAGTGTTAGGTTTAGGGTTAGGGTTAGGGTTAGTGTTTGTGTTAGGGTAAGGGTTAGGATTAGGGTTAGGGTTAGGGTTAGGGTTAGGGTTAGGGTTAGTGTTAGTGTTAGGGTTTGTGTTAGGATTAGGCTTAGGGTTATGGTTAGGTTTAGGGTTATGGTTAGGGTTAGGATTATTGTTTGGGTTGGGGTTAGGGTTACGTTTAGGTTTTGGGTTAGGGTTAGGGTTAGGGTTAGGGTTAGGTTTAGGGTTAGTGTTAGTGTTAGTGTTTGGGTTTGGATTAGGGGTTGAGTTAAGGTTAGGGTTTGTGTTAGGGTTTTTGTTAGGGTTAGGGTTAGGTTTTGGGTTAGGGTTACTAATAGGGTTAGGGTTAGGGTTAGTGTTAGGGTTTGGGTTAGGATTAGCCTTAGGGTTAGGGTTAAGTTTAGGTTTTCGATTAGGGTTAGGGTCAGGTTTAGGGTCATGTTTAGGGTTAGGATTAGGGTTAGGGTTAGTGTTAGGGTTAGGGTTAGGGATAGCGTTATGGTTAGGGTTTGGGTTAGGGTTAGGGTAGGATTAGGGTTTGGGTTAGGATTAGGCTTAGGGTTAGGGTTAGGTTTAGGTTTTCTTTTAGCGTTAGGGTTATGTTTAGTGTTAGAATTAGGGTTAGGGTTAGGGTTAGTGTTTGGGTTAGGGTAAGGGTTAGGATTAGGGTTAGCGTTAGGGTTAGGGTTAGGGTTAGTGTTATTGTTAGGGTTTGGGTTAGGATTAGGCTTAGGGTTAGGGTTAGGTTTAGGTTTCGTTTAGGGTTATGGTTAGGTTTAGGGTTATGTTTAGGGTTAGGATTATTGTTTGGGTTAGGGTTAGGGTTACGTTTAGGGTTTGGATTAGGGTTAGGGTTAGGGTTAGGGTTAGGTTTAGGGTTAGTGTTAGTATTAGTGTTTGGGTTTGGATTAGGGGTTGAGTTAAGGTTAGGGTTATTGTTAGGGTTTTTGTTAGGGTCAGGCTTAGGTTTTGGGTTAGGGTTACTATTAGGGTTAGGGTTAGGGTTAGGTTTAGGGTTATGATTTGGTTTGGGTTAGGGTTAGAGTTAGGGTTAGGGTTAGGTTTAGGGTTAGGTTTAGGTTTGGTTTAAGGTTAGGGTTAGGGTAAGTTTTGGTTTATGGTTAGCGTTAGGGTTAGGTTTAGGGTGAGGTTTTGGGTTTCGGTTAGGGTTAGGTTTAGGGTTAGGGTTAGGGTTATGGTTTGTTTTAGGGTTAGGGTTAGGGTTAGGGTTAGGTTTTGGGTTAGGGTTAGGGTTAGGTTTAGGGTTAGGGTTAGGGTTAGGGATAGGATTACGATTAGGTTTACGGTTTGGTTTAGGTTTAGGGTTAGGGTTAGTGTTAGAGTTAGGGTTACGGTTTGGATTAGGGTTAGGGTTAGGGTTTGTGTTAGGGTTAGGGTTAGGGTTAGGGTTAGGGTTTAGGTTAGGGTGCAGGTTTCGGTTAGGGTTAGGATTAGGGTTAGGGTTAGGGATAGGTTTAGAGTTAGTGTTAGTGTGAGGGTTTGGGTTTGGATTAGGGTTAGAGTTAAGGTTAGGGTTAGGGTTAGGGTTTCAGTTAGGGTTAGGGTTGGTGTTAGGGTTAGGGTTAGGATTACGGTTAGGGGTAGGATTAGGGTTAGGGTTAGGGTTAGGGTTAGGGTTAGTGTTCGCGGTTAGGGCTTAGGGGTTATGGTTAGGGTTAGGATTAGGTTTTGGGATAGGGTTAGTGTTAATGTTAGCGTTTGGGTGAGGGTTAGGGTTAGGGTTTCTGTTAGGGTTAGGGTTAGGGTGAGGGTTAGGTTTAGGGTTTAGGTTATGGTTAATGTTTCGTTATGGTTAGGACTAGTGTTAGGGTTAGGGTTAGGTTTAGGGTTAGTGATAGTGTTACGGTTTGGGTTTGGATTAGGGGTAGAGTTAAGGTTAGGGTTAGTGTTAGGGTTTGGGTTAGGGTTAGGGTTAGGTTTTGGGTTAGGGTTAGGGTTAGGGTTAGGGTTAGAGTTGGGGTTTGGTTTGGGTTATGGTTAGAGTTAGGATTAGGTTTTGGGTTAGGGTTAGGGTTAGTGTTAGGTTTAGGGTTAGGGTTACAGTTTGGTTTAGATTTAGGTTTAGGTTTCAGGGTTAGGGCTTAGGGGTTATGATTAGGGTTAGGGTTAGGTTTTGGGTTAGGGTTAGGGTTAGGATTAGGGTTAGGGTTATGGTTAGGGTTAGGGTTTTGGTTAGGGTTAGGATTACGGTTAGGGTTAAGATTAGGGTTTTGTTTACGGTTAGGGTTAGGATTAGGTTTAGGGTTAGTGTTTTTGTTTGGGTTAGGGTTAGGTTTACGGTGAGGTTTTGTGTTTGGTTAAGGGTTAGGTTTAGGGTTAGGGTTAGGGTTATGGTTTGGGTTAGGATTAGGGTTAGGGTTTGGGTTTGGGTTAGTGAAAGGGTTAGGGTTAGGGTTAGGGTTAGGGTGAGGGTTAGGGTTAGGGTAAGGTTCAGGGTTTGGTTTAGGGTTAGGGTGAGGGTTATGGTTGTTTTAGGGTTAGGGTTTGGGTGAGGGTTAGGGTTAGGGTTAGGGTTAGGGTTAGTGTTTGTGTTTGGGTTAGTGTTAGAGTTAGGTTTAGGGTTACGGTTTGGGTTAGGGTTAGGCTTAGGGTTAGTGTTAGTGTTAGGGTTTGGGTTTGAATTAGGGGTAGAGTTAAGTTTAGGGTCAGTGTTAGGGTTTCGGTTAGGGTTTCGGTTGGGTTTTGGGTTAGGTTTAGGGTTAAGGTTAGGGTTAGGGTTTAGTTTAGTTTTAGGGTTATGGCTCGGGGTTAGGGGTTAGGGGTTATGGTTAGGGTTAGGATTATGTTTTCGATTAGGGTTAGTGTTAATATTAGGGTTTGGGTAAGGGTGAGTGTTAGGGTTAGGGGTAGGGTTTCTGTCAGGTTTAGATAAGGGTTAGGGTTAGGGTTTAGGTTAGGGTTAGGGTTTCGGTTAGGGTTAGGACTAGGGTCAGGGTTAGGTGTAGGTTTAGGGTTACTGTTAGTGTTAGGGTTTGGGTTAGGGTTAGGGTTAGCTTTTGGGTTAGGGTTAGGATTAGGGTTAGGTTTAGGCTTAGGGTTAGGGTTAGTGTTTGCATTGGGTTAGGGTTAGGTTTAGGGTTAGGGTTAGGGTTAGGGTTAGGGTTAGGTTTGGGGTTAGGGTTACAGTTTCGTTTAGATTTAGGGTTAGGGTTCGGGGTTAGGGCTTAGCGTTTATGGTTAGGGTTAGGGTTAGTTTTTGGGTTAGGGTTAGGGTTAGGATTAGGGTTAGGGTTAGGGTTAGGGTTATTATTAGGGTTTGGGTTAGGGTTGGGATTAGGGTTAGGGTTAGCGTTAGGGTTTTGGTTAGTGTTAGGGTTAGAATTAGGGTTAGGTTTAGTGTTAGGGATAGGGTAAGGATTTGTGTTAGGGTTAGGGTTAGGGTTAGGGTTTGGTTTGGGTTAGGGTTAGTGTTAGTGTTTGGGTTAGGCTTAGGGTTAGGGTTAGGGTTGGGGTTAGGGTTAGGGTTAGGCTTAGGGTTCGGGTTAGGGTTAGGATTAGTGGTTATGGTTAGGGTTAGGATTATGTTCTGGATGAGGATTAGTGTTAATGTTAGGGTTTATGTGAGGGTGAGGGTTGGGGTTAGGGTTATGGTTTCTGTTAGGGTTAGAGTTAGGGTTAGGGTTAGGGTTTAGGTTAGGGTTAGGGTTTCGGTTAGGGTTAGGACTAGGGTTAGTGTTAGGTTTAGGTTTAGGGTTACTGTTAGTGTTAGGGTTTGGGTTAGGGTTAGGGTTAGGTTTTGGGTTAGGGTTAGGGTTAGAGTTAGGTTTAGGGTTAGGATTAGGGTTTGTGTTTGGGTTAGGGTTAGGGTTATGGTACGGGTTAGGGTTAGGGTTAGGATTATGTTTAGGGTTTGGTTTAGGGTTAGGGTTAGGGTTAGGGTTAGGGTTGGGTTTAGGGATAGGTTTAGGGATAGGATTACGATTAGGGTTAGGGTTTGGGTTAGGGATAGGGTTAGGGTTAGGCTTAGGCTTAGGCTTAGGCTTAGGGTTAGGGTTAGGGTTAGGTTTAGGGTTAGGGTTAGGGTGCGGTTTTTTTTTGGTTTAGTGTTAAATTTAGGGTTAGGGTTAGGGTTTGGGTTAGGGTTAGGGTTATTGTTAGGGTTAGGGTTCGGGTTAGGGTTAGGGACAGGATTACGATTAGGATTAGGGTTATGGTTAGGTTTAGGGTTACTGTTTGGGTTACGGTTAGGGTTAGGGTTAGGGTAAGGTTTGGTTCAGCGTTAGGGTTAGGGTTAGGTTCAGTGTTAGGGTTTGTGTTAGGGTTAGTGTTAGGGTTAGGGTTAGGGTTTGGGTTAGGGTTAGAGTTAGCTTGAGGGTTAGGATTAGGGTTTGGGTTTGGGTTAGGGTTAGGTTTAGGGTTTGGGTTACGGTTAGGTTTAGGGTTATGGTACGGATTAGGGTTAGGGTTAGGGTTAGGTTTAGGGTTTGGTTTAGGGTTAGGGTTAGGGTTAGGGTTAGGGTTAGGTTTAGGGATAGGATTACGATTAGGGTTAGGGTTTGTGTTAGGGTTAGGGTTAGCGTTAAGATTTGGTTTAGAATTAGGGTTTGGTTTAGGGTTAGGGTTAGGGTTATGCTTAGGGTTTGGGTTTGGGTTAACGATAGGATTAGGGTTAGGTTTAGAGTTAGGGTTAGGGCTAGGGTTAGGTTTAGTGTTAGCATTACGGTTAAGGTTTGGTTTAGGGTTAGGGGTAGGATTAGGATTTCGGTTAGGGTTAGGGTTAGGATTAGGGTTAGTGTTAGGGTTAGCGTTAGGGTTAGGTTTAGGGTAAGCTTTAGGGTTAGGGTTAGGGTTAGGGTTAGGGTTCGGTTTAGGGTTAGGGTTAGGGTTTGGTTTAGGTTTAGGGTTAGGGTTCGGGGTTAGGGCTTAGGAGTTATGGTTAGGGTTAGGATTAGGTTTTGGGATAGGGTTAGGGTTAGGGTTTGGTTTAGGGTTAGTGTTAGTTTTATGGTTAGAGTTTGGATTTGGGTTAACGTTAGGGTTAGGGTTAGCGTTAGTGTTAGGGTTTGGGTTAGGGTTAGGGTTAGGATTAGGGTTTGGGTTAGGGTTAGGTTTAGCGTTAGGGTTTGGGTTAGGATTAGGCTTAGGGTTAGGGTTAGGTTTAGGTTTTCAGTTAGGGTTAGGTTTAGGGTTAGGGTTAAGTTTAGGGTTAGGATTAGGGTTAGGGTTCGGGCTTAGGGGTTAGTGGTTATGGTTAGGGTTAGGATTAGGTTTTGGGTTAGTGTTAATGTTAGGGTTTGGGTTTGGATTAGGGGTAGAGTTAAAGTTAGGGTCAGTTTTAAGGTTTCGGTTAGGGTTAGGGTTAGGTTTTGGGTTAGGTTTAGGGTTAGGGTTAGGGTTAGGGTTTAGTTTAGGTTTAGGGTTAATGTTCGGGGTTAGGGGTTAGGGGTTAGGGGTTATGATTAGGGTTAGGACTATGTTTTGGATTAGGGTTAGTGTTAATGTTAGGGTTTGGGTGAGGGTGAGGGTTAGGGTTAGGTTTAGGGTTTCAGTTAGGTTTAGATTTAGGGTTAGGGTTAGGGTTTAGGTTAGGGTTAGGGTTCTGGTTAGGGTTAGGAGTAGGATCAGGATTAGGGGTAGGTTTAGGGTTAGTGTTAGTGTTAGTGTTTTGGTTAGGGTTAGGGTTAGGTTTTGGGTTAGGTTTAGGGTTAGGATTAGGCTTAGGGTTAGGGTTAGTGTTTGCTTTGTGTTAGGGTTAGAGTTAGGTTTAGGTTTTGGGTTAGGGTTAGGTTTAGGGTTAGGTTTAGGGTTAGGGTTACAGTTTGGTTTAGAATTAGGGTTAGGGTTCGGGGTTAGGGCTTAGGTGTTATGGTTAGGGTTAGGGTTAGGTTTTGGGTTAGGGTTAGGGTTAGGATTAGGGTTAGGGTTTCGGTTATTATTAGGGTTTGGGTTAGGGTTAGGGTTAGCGTTAGGGTTTGGTTACGGTTAGGGTTAGGATTAGGTTTAGGTTTAGTGTTAGGGATAGGGTAAGTGTTTGTGTTAGGTTTAGGTTTAGGGTTTGGGTTAGGTTTAGGTTTTGGTTAGGGTTAGGGTTAGTGTTCGGTTTAGGGTTAGTGTTAGTTTTAGGGTTTGGGTTTGGATTAGGGGTAGAGTTAAGGTTAGGGTCAGTGTTAGGGTTTCGGTTAGGGTGAGGGTTAGGTTTTGGGTTAGGTTTAGGGTTAAGTTTAGGGTTAGGGTTTAGTTTAGGTTTAGGGTTAGGGCTCGGGTTTAGGGGTTAGGGCTTATGGTTAGGGTTAGAATTATGTTTTGGATTAGGGTTAGTGTTAATGTTAGGGTTTGGGTGAGGGTGAGGGTTAGGGTTAGGGTTAGGTTTAGGGTGAGGTTCTGTGTTTGTTTTAGGGTTAGGGTTAGGGTTTGGGTTAGGGTTATGGTTTGGGTTAGGGTTAGGGTTAGGGTTAGTGTTTGGGTTAGGGTTAGGGTTAGGGTTAGGCTTAGGGTTAGGGATAGGATTACGATTAGAGTTACGGTTTGGGTTAGGGTTAGGGTTAGGGTTACGGTTAGGTTTACGGTTTGGGTTAGGGTTAGGGTTAGGGTTAGGTTTAGGGTGAGGGTTAGGGTTAGGATTAGGGTTAGGGTTTGGTTTAGGTTTAGGGTTAGGATTCGCGGTTAGGTGTTAGTGGTTATTGTTAGGGTTAGGGTTAGGTTTTGGGTAAGGGTTAGGGTTAGGATTAGGGTTAGGGTTAGGGTTATTGTTAGGGTTTGTGTTAGGGTTAGGATTAGGGTGAGCATTATTGTTAGGGTTTTGGTTAGGGTTAGGGTTAGGGTTAGGGTTAGGGTAAGGGTTTGGGTTAGGGTTAGGGTTAGTGTTAGGGTTTGGGTTAGGATTAGGCTTAGGGTTAGGGTTACGTTTAGGTTTAGGTTTAGTGTTAGGGTTAGGGTTAGGGTTAGGTTTAGGGTTTCGTTTAGGGTTAGGGTTAGGTTAGGGTTAGGGTTAAGATTAGGGTTAGGTTTAGGGTTTGGGTTAGGGTTTAGATTAGGGTGAGGGTTAGGGTTAGGTTTAGGGTTTGGGTTAGGGTTAGAGTTAAGTTTAGCGTTTGGGTTAGGGTTAGGTTCAGAGTTAGTGTTAGTGTGAGGGTTTGGGTTTGGTTTAGGGGTAGAGTTAAGGTTAGGGTTAGTGTTAGGGTTTGTGTTAGGGTTAGGGTTAAGTTTTGGGATAGGGTTAGGGTTAGGTTTTGGGTTAGGGTTACGGTTATGGTTAGGGTTAGGGTTAG
>CM069534.1:84492500-84500000 GCA_035773235.1 Eospalax fontanierii
AGGATAGGGTTAGGGTTAGCCTTAGGCTTAGGCTTAGGCTTAGGGCTAGGGTTAGGGTAAGGTTTAGGGTTAGGGTTAGGGTGCGGTTTTTTTTTGGTTTAGTGTTAAATTTAGGGTTAGGGTTAGGGTTTGGGTTAGGGTTAGGGTTATTGTTAGGGTTAGGGTTCGGGTTAGGGTTAGGGATAGGATTATGATTAGGATTAGGGTTAGGGTTAGGTTTAGGGTTACTGTTTGGGTTACGGTTAGGGTTAGGGTTAGGGTAAGGTTTGGTTCAGCGTTAGGGTTAGGGTTAGGTTCAGTGTTAGGGTTTGTGTTAGGGTTAGTGTTAGGCTTAGGGTTAGAGTTTGGGTTAGGGTTAGAGTTAGCTTTAGGGTTAGGATTAGGGTTTGGGTTTGGGTTAGGGTTAGGTTTAGGGTTTGGGTTACGGTTCGGTTTAGGGTTATGGTACGGGTTAGTGTTAGGGTTAGGTTTAGGGTTTGGGTTAGGGTTAGGGTTAGGGTTAGGGTTAGGGTTAGGGTTAGGTTTAGGGATAGGATTACGATTAGGGTTAGGGTTTGGGTTAGGGTTAGGCTTAGGGTTAGGATTTGGTTTAGGATTAGGGTTTGGTTTAGGGTTAGGGTTAGGGTTATGGTTAGGGTTTGGGGTTGGGTTAACGATAGGATTAGGGTTAGGTTTAGGGTTAGGGTTAGGGCTAGAGTTAGGTTTAGTGTTAGCATTACGGTTAAGGTTTGGGTTAGGGTTAGGGGTAGGATTAGGATTTCGGTTAGGGTTAGGGTTAGGATTAGGGTTAGTGTTAGGGTTAGCGTTAGGGTTAGGTTTAGGGATAGGTTTAGGGTTAGGGTTCGGGTTAGGGTTAGGGTTCGGTTTAGGGTTAGGGTTAGGGTTTGGTTTAGGTTTAGGGTTAGGGTTCGGGGTTAGGGCTTAGGAGTTATGGTTAGGGTTAGGATTAGGTTTTGGGATAGGGTTAGGGTTAGGGTTTGGTTTAGGGTTAGGGTTAGTTTTATGGTTAGAGTTTGGATTTGGGTTAACGTTAGGGTTAGGGTTAGCGTTAGTGTTAGGGTTTGGGTTAGGGTTAGGGTTAGGATTAGGGTTTGGGTTAGGGTTAGGTTTAGCGTTAGGGTTTGGGTTAGGATTAGGCTTAGGGTTAGGGTTAGGTTTAGGTTTTCAGTTAGGGTTAGGTTTAGGGTTAGGGTTAAGTTTAGGGTTAGGATTAGGGTTAGGGTTCGGGCTTAGGGGTTAGTGGTTATGGTTAGGGTTAGGATTAGGTTTTGGGTTAGTGTTAATGTTAGGGTTTCGGTTTGGATTAGGGGTAGAGTCAAAGTTAGGGTCAGTTTTAAGGTTTCGGTTAGAGTTAGGGTTAGGTTTTGGGTTAGGTTTAGGGTTAGGGTTAGGGTTAGGGTTTAGTTTAGGTTTAGGGTTAATGTTCGCGGTTAGGGGTTAGGGGTTAGGGGTTATGATTAGGGTTAGGATTATGTTTTGTATTAGGGTTAGTGTTAATGTTAGGGTTTGGGTGAGGGTGAGGGTTAGGGTTAGGTTTAGGGTTTCAGTTAGGTTTAGATTTAGGTTTAGGGTTAGGGTTTAGGTTAGGGTTAGGGTTTTGGTTAGGGTTAGGACTAGGGTCAGGATTAGGGGTAGGTTTAGGGTTAGTGTTAGTGTTAGGGTTTTGGTTAGGGTTAGGGTTAGGTTTTGGGTTAGGTTTAGGGTTAGGATTAGGCTTAGGGTTAGGGTTAGTGTTTGCTTTGTGTTAGGGTTAGAGTTAGGTTTAGGTTTTGGGTTAGGGTTAGGTTTAGGGTTAGGTTTAGGGTTAGGGTTACAGTTTGGTTTAGAATTAGGGTTAGGGTTCGGGGTTAGGGCTTAGGTGTTATGGTTAGGGTTAGGGTTAGGTTTTGGGTTAGGGTTAGGGTTAGGATTAGGGTTAGGGTTACGGTTATTATTAGGTTTTTATGTTAGGGTTAGGGTTAGCGTTAGGGTTTTGGTTACGGTTAGGGTTAGGATTAGGTTTAGGTTTAGTGTTAGGGATAGGGTAAGTGTTTGTGTTAGGGTTAGGTTTAGGGTTTGGGTTAGGTTTAGGTTTTGGTTTGGGTTAGGGTTAGTGGTCGGTTTAGGGTTAGTGTTAGTTTTAGGGTTTGGGTTTGGATTAGGGGTAGAGTTAAGGTTAGGGTCAGTGTTAGGGTTTCGGTTAGGGTGAGGGTTAGGTTTTGGGTTAGGTTTAGGGTTAAGTTTAGGGTTAGGGTTTAGTTTAGGTTTAGGGTTAGGGCTCGGGTTTAGGGGTTAGGGCTTATGGTTAGGGTTAGAATTATGTTTTGGATTAGGGTTAGTGTTAATGTTAGGGTTTGGGTGAGGGTGAGGGTTTGGGTTAGGGTTAGGGTTAGGGTTATGGTTAGGGTTAGGGTTACAGTTTTGGTTAGGGTTAGGGTTAGGGTTAGGGTTAGGTTTAGGGTGAGGTTCTGTGTTTGTTTTAGGGTTAGGGTTAGTGTTTGGGTTAGGGTTAGGGTTAGGGTTAGGCTTAGGGTTAGGGATAGGATTACGATTAGAGTTACGGTTTGGGTTAGGGTTAGGGTTAGGGTTACGGTTAGGTTTACGGTTTGGGTTAGGGTTAGGGTTAGGGTTAGGTTTAGGGTGAGGGTTAGGGTTAGGATTAGGGTTAGGGTTTGGTTTAGGTTTAGGGTTAGGATTCGGGGTTAGGTGTTAGGGGTTATTGTTAGGGTTAGGGTTAGGGTTACGGTAAGGGTTAGGGTTAGGTAAGGGTAAGGGCTAAGATTAGGGTTAGGTTTAGGGTTTGGGATAGGGCTTAGATTAGGGTGAGGGATTCGGTTACGGTTAGGATTAGGATTAGGGTTAGGGTTAGGTTCAGAGTTAGTGTTAGTGTGAGGCTTTGGGTTTGGTTTAGGGGTAGAGTTAAGGTTAGGGTTAGTGTTAGGGTTTGTGTTAGGGTTAGGGTTAGGTTTTGGGATAGGGTTAGGGTTAGGTTTTGGGTTAGGGTTACGGTTATGGTTAGGGTTAGGGTTAGGTTTAGGGTTACAGTTTTGGTTAGGGTTAGGGTTAGGGTAAGGTTTGGTTTAGGGTTAGGGTTAGGTTTAGGGTGAGGTTCTGTGTTTTTTTTAGGGTTAGGGTTAGGGTTAGGGTTAGGGTTTGGGTTAGGGTTAGGGTTAGGGTTAGTGTTTGGGTTAGGGTTAGGGTTAGTGTTAGGGTTAGGGTTAGGGATAGGATTACGATTAGGGTTACGGTTTGGGTTAGGTTTAGGGTTAGGGTTACGGTTAGGTTTACGGATTGGGTTAGGGTTAGGTTAGGTTTAGGGTGAGGGTTACGTTTAGGATTAGGGTTAGGGTTTGGTTTAGGTTTAGGTTTAGGATTCGGGGTTAGGTGTTAGGGGTTATTGTTAGGGTTAGGGTTAGGTTTTGGGTAAGGGTTAAGCTTAGGATTAGGGTTAGGGTTAGGGTTATTGTTAGGGTTTGTGTTAGGGTTAGGATTAGGGTTAGCGTTATTGTTAGGGTTTTGGTTAGGGTTAGGGTTAGGGTTAGGGTTTGGGTTAGGGTTAGGGTTAGTGTTAGGGTTTGTTTTAGGATTAGTCTTAGGGTTAGGGTTACGTTTAGGTTTAGGTTTAGGGTTAGGGTTAGGGTTAGGGTTAGGGTTAGGTTTAGGGTTTCGGTTAGGGTTAGGGTTAGGTTAGGGTTAGGGTTAGGATTAGGGTTAGGTTTAGGGTTTGGGTTAGGGTTAGGGTTAAGTTTAGCGTTTGGGTTAGGGTTAGGGTTAGGGTTCAGGGTTAGGGGTTAGGAGTTATGGTTAGGGTTAGAATTAGCTTTTGGGTTAGGGTAAGTGTTAATGTTAGGGTTTGGCTTAGGGTTAGGGTTAGGGTTAGTTTTTGTGTTATGGTTAGGGTTAGGGTTAGGGTTTAGGTTAGGGTGAGGGTTTCGGTTAGTGTTAGGATTAGGGTTAGGTTTAGGGTTATTGTTAGGGTTTGTGTTAGTGTTAGGATTAGGGTTAGCGTTATTGTTAGGGTTTTGGTTAGGGTTAGGGTTAGGGTTAGGGTTAGGGTTAGGGTTAGGGTTAGGGTTAGGGTTAGGGTTTGGGTTAGGGTTAGGGTTAGTGTTAGGGTTTGGGTTAGGATTAGGCTTAGGGTTAGGGTTACGTTTAGGTTTAGGTTTACGGTTAGGGTTAGGGTTAGGGTTAGGGTTAGGGTTAGGTTTAGGGTTTCGGTGAGGGTTAGGGTTAGGTTAGGGTTAGGGTTAGGATTAGGGTTAGGTTTAGTGTTTGGGTTAGGGTTTAGATTAGGGTGAGGGTTTCGGTTAGGGTTAGGATTAGGATTAGGGTTAGTGTTAGGTTCAGAGTTAGTGTTAGTGTGAGGGTTTGGGTTTGGAATAGGGGTAGAGTTAAGGTTAGGGTTAGTGTTAGGGTTTGTGTTAGGGTTAGGGTTAGTTTTTGGGATACTGTTAGGGTTAGGTTTTGGGTTAGGGTTACGATTATGGTTAGGGTTAGGGTTAGGTTTAGGGTTACAGTTTTGGTTAGGGTTAGGGTTAGGGTATGGATTGGTTTAGGGTTAGGGTTAGGTTTAGGGTGAGGTTCTGTGTTTGTTTTAGGGTTAGGGTTAGGGTTAGGGTTAGGGTTATGGTTTGGGTTAGGGTTAGGGTTAGGGTTAGTGTTTGGGTTAGGGTTAGGGTTAGTGTTAGGGTTAGGGTTAGGGATAGGATTACGATTAGGTTTACGGTTTGGGTTAGGTTTAGGGTTAGGGTTACGGTTAGGTTTACGGATTGGGTTAGGGTTAGGGTTAGGTTTAGGGTAAGGGTTAGGGTTAGGATTAGGGTTAGGGTTTGGTTTAGGTTTAGGGTTAGGATTCGGGGTTAGGTGTTAGGGGTTATTGTTAGGTTTAGGGTTATGTTTTGGGTAAGGGTTAGTGTTAGGATTAGGGTTAGGGTTAGGGTTATTGTTAGGGTTTGTGTTAGGGTTAGGATTAGGGTTAGCGTTATTGTTACGGTTTTGGTTAGGGTTAGGGTTAGGGTTAGGGTTTGGGTTAGGGTTAGGGTTAGTGTTAGGTTTGGGTTAGGATTAGGCTTAGGGTTAGGGTTACGTTTAGGTTTAGGTTTAGGGTTAGGGTTAGGGTTAGGGTTAGGGTTAGGGTTAGGGTTAGGTTTAGGGTTTCGGTTAGGGTTAGGGTTAGGTTAGGGTTAGGGTTAGGATTAGGGTTAGGTTTAGGGTTTGGGTTAGGGTTAGGGTTAAGTTTAGCGTTTGGGTTAGGGTTAGGGTTAGGGTTCTGGGTTAGGGGTTAGGGGTTATGGTTAGGGTTAGAATTAGCTTTTGGGTTACGGTAAGTGTTAATGTTAGGGATTGGCTTAGGGTTAGGGTTAGTTTTAGTTTTTGTGTTAGGGTTAGGCTTTGGGTTAGGGTTAGGGTTAGGGTTTGGGTTAGGGTTAGGGTTAGTGTTAGGGTTTGGGTTAGGATTAGGCTTAGGGTTAGGGTTAGGTTCAGGTTTAGGTTTAGGGTTAGGGTTAGGTTTAGGGTTAGGGTTAGGGTTAGGGTTAGGGTTTCGGTTAGGGTTAGGTTTAGGTTAGGGTTAGGGTTAGGGTTAGGTTTAGGGTTTGGGTTAGGGTTAGGGTTAAGTTTAGCGTTTGGGTTAGGGTTTGGGTTAGGGTTCAGGGTTAAGGGTTAGGGGTTAGGGTTAACTTTAGGGTTAGGGTTTGGGTTAGGATTAGTTTTAGGATAAGGATTAGGGTTTAGGTTACGGTTAGGGTTAGAGTAAGAGTTAGGTTTAGGTTTTCGGTTAGGGTTAGGGTTAGGGTTAGGTTTACGTTTAGGGTTAGTATTAGTGTTAGGGTTAGGGTTAGGGTTAGGTTTAGGGTTAGCGTTATGGTTAGGGTTTGGGTTATGTTTAGGGTTAGGTTTAGGGTTAGGGTTTGGGTTAACGTTAGGGTTAGGGTTAGCATTTGGGCTAGGATTAGGCTGAGGGTTAGGGTTAATTTTAGGTTTTCGGTTAGCATTAGGTTTAGGGTTAGTGTTATGTTTAGGGTTAATATTAGGGTTAGTGTTAGGGTTAGCATTAGGGTTAGGGTTAGGGTTAGGGTTAAGGTTAGGGTTAGGTTCAGAGTTCGTGTTAGTGTGAAGGTTTGGGTTTGGATTAGGGGTAGAGTTAAGGTTAGGGTTAGTGTTAGGGTTTGTGTTAGGGTTAGGGTTAGGTTTTGGGATAGGGTTAGGGTTAGGTTTTGGGTTAGGGTTACGGTTATGGTTAGGGTTAGGGTTAGGGTTACAGTTTTGGTTAGGGTTAGGGTTAGGGTAAGGTTTGGGTTAGGGTTAGGGTTAGGTTTAGGGTGAGGTTCTGTGTTTGTTTTAGGGTTAGGGTTAGGGTTACGGTTAGGGTTATGGTTTGGGTTAGGGTTAGGGTTAGGGTTAGTGTTTGGGTTAGGGTTAGGGTTAGGGTTAGGGTTAGGGATAGGATTACGATTAGGGTTACGGTTTGGGTTAGGGTTAGGGTTAGGGTTACGGTTAGGTTTACGGTTTGGGTTAGGGTTAGGGTTAGGGTTAGGTTTAGGGTGAGGGTTAGGGTTAGGATTAGGATTAGGGTTTGGTTTAGGATTAGGGTTAGGATTCGGGGTTAGGTGTTAGGGGTTATTGTTAGGGTTAGGGTTAGGTTTTGGGTAAGGGTTAGGGTTAGGATTAGGGTTAAGGTTAGGGTTATTGTTAGGGTTTGTGTTAGGGTTAGGATTAGGGTTAGCGTTATTGTTAGGGTTAGGGTTAGGGTTTGGGTTAGGGTTAGGGTTAGTGTTAGGGTTTGGGTTAGGATTAGGCTTAGGGTGAGGGTTACGTTTAGGTTTAGGTTTAGGGTTAGGGTTAGGGTTAGGGTTAGGGTTAGGGTTAGGTTTAGGGTTTCGGTTAGGGTTAGGGTTAGGGTTAGGTTAGGGTTAGGGTTAGGATTAGGGTTAGGTTTAGGGTTTGGGTTAGGGTTAGGGTTAAGTTTAGCCTTTGGGTTACGGTTAGGGTTAGGGTTCAGGGTTAGGGGTTAGGGGTTATGGTTAGGGTTAGAATTAGCTTTTGGGTTAGAGTAAGTGTTAATGTTAGGGTTTGGCTTAGGGTTAGGGTTAGGGTTAGTTTTTGTGTTATGGTTATGGTTAGGGTTAGGGTTAGGGTTTAGGTTAGGGTGAGGGTTTCGGTTAGTGTTAGGATTAGGGTTAAGGTTAGGGTTATTGATAGGGTTTGTGTTAGGGTTAGGATTAGGGTTAGCGTTATTGTTAGGGTTTTGGTTAGGGTTAGGGTTAGGGTTAGGGTTTGGGTTAGGATTAGGCTTAGGGTTAGGGTTACGTTTAGGTTTAGGTTTAGGGTTAGGGTTAGGGTTAGGGTTAGGGTTAGGTTTAGGGTTTCGGTTAGGGTTAGGGTTAGGTTAGGGTTAGGGTTAGGATTAGGGTTAGGTTTAGGGTTTGGGTTAGGGTTAGGGTTAAGTTTAGCGTTTGGGTTATTGTTAGGGTTAGGGTTCTGGGTTAGGGGTTAGGGGTTATGGTTAGGGTTAGAATTAGC
>CM069534.1:84512500-84525000 GCA_035773235.1 Eospalax fontanierii
AAGGTTAACATTAGGGTTAGGGTTTGGGTTAGGATTAGGGTTAGGTTTAGGATTAGGGTTTGGGTGAGGGTGAGGGTTAGGATTAAAGTTAGGTTTAGGTTTTCGGTTAGGGTTAGGGTTAGGGTTAGGTTTAGGGTTTGGGTTAGGGTTAGGGTTAGTGTTAGTGTTTGGGTTAGGATTAGGCTTAGGGTTAGGGTTAGGTTTAGGTTTAGGTTTAGGGTTAGGATCCGGGGTTAGGGGTTAGGGGTTATTGTTAGGGTTAGGGTTAGGTTTTGGGTAAGGGTTAGGGTTAGGATTAGGGTTAGGGTTAGGGTTATTGTTAGGGTTTGTGTTAGGGTTAGGATTAGGGTTAGCGTTATTGTTAGGGTTTTGGTTAGGGTTAGGGTTAGGGTTTGGGTTAAGGTTAGGGTTCGTGTTAGGGTTTGGGTTAGGATTAGGCTTAGGGTTAGGGTTAGGTTTAGGTTTAGGTTTAGGGTAAGGGTTAGGGTTAGGGTTAGCGTTTCGGTAGGTTTAGGTTTAGGTTAGGGTTAGGGTTAGGGTTAGGTTTAGGGTTTGGGTTAGGGTTGGGGTTAAGTTTAGCGTTTGGGTTAGGGTTAGGGTTCAGGGTTAGGGGTTAGGGGTTAGGGTTAACTTTAGGGTTAGGGTTTGGGTTAGGATTAGTTTTAGGATTAGGATTAGGGTTTGGGTTACGGTTAGGGTTAGAGTAAGAGTTAGGTTTAGGTTTTCGGTTAGGGTTAGGGTTAGGGTTAGGTTTACGTTTAGGGTTAGTATTAGTGTTAGGGTTAGGGTTAGGGTTAGGTTTAGGGTTAGCGTTAGGCTTTGGGTTTGGGTTAGGGTTAGGGTTAGGTTTAGGGTTAGGGTTTCGTTTTGGGTTAACGTTAGGGTTAGGGTTAGCGTTTGGGTTAGGATTAGGCTGAGGTTTAGGGTTAATTTTAGGTTTTCGGTTAGCATTAGGTTTAGGTTAGGGTTATGTTTAGGGTTAATATTAGGGTTAGGGTTAGGGTTAGCATTAGGGTTAGGTTTAGGGTGAGGGTTAGGGTTAGGATTAGGGTTAGGGTTAGGGTTAGGGTTTGAGTTAGGGTTAGTGTTAGGGTTTGGGTTAGGTTTTGGGTTAGGATTAGGGTTAGGGTTAGGGTTTGGTTTAGGGTTAGTGATAGAGATTGTGTTACGGTTAGGTTTAGGGTTAGCGTTAGGGTTTAGATTAGGGTGAGGGTTTCGGTTAGGGTTAGGATTAGGATTAGGGTTAGGGTTAGGTTCAGAGTTAGTGTTAGTGTGAGGGTTTGGGTTTGGATTAGGGGTAGAGTTAATTTAGGGTTAGTGTTAGGGTTTGTGTTAGGGTTAGGGTTAGGTTTTGGGATAGGGATAGGTTTAGGTTTTGGGTTAGGGTTACGGTTATGGTTAGGGTTATGGTTAGGGTTAGAGTTACAGTTTTGGTTAGGGTTAGGGTAGGGTAAGGTTTGGGTTAGGGTTAGGGTTAGGTTTAGAGTGAGGTTTTGTGTTTGTTTTAGCGTTAGGGTTAGGGTTAGGGTTAGGGTTATGGTTTGGGTTAGGGTTAGGGTTAGGGTTAGTGTTTGGGTTAGGTTTAGGGTTAGGGTTAGGGTTAGGGTTAGGGATAGGATTACGATTAGGGTTACGGTTTGGGTTAGGGTTAGGGTTAGGGTTACGGTTAGGTTTACGGTTTGGGTTAGGGTTAGGGTTAGGTTTAGGGTGAGGGTTAGGGTTAGGATTAGGGTTAGGGTTTGGTTTAGGTTTAATGTTAGGATTCGGGGTTAGGTGTTAGGGGTTATTGTTAGGGTTAGGGTTAGGTTTTGGGTAAGGGTTAGTGTTAGGATTAGGGTTAGGGTTAGGGTTATTGTTAGGGTTTGTGTTAGGGTTAGGATTAGGGTTAGCGTTATTGTTAGGGTTTTGGTTAGGGTTAGGGTTAGGGTTAGGGTTAGGGTCAGGGTTTGGGTTAGGGTTAGGGTTAGTGTTAGGGTTTGGGTTAGGATTAGGCTTAGGGTTAGGGTTACGTTTAGGTTTAGGTTTAGGGTTAGGGTTAGGGTTAGGGTTAGGGTTAGTGTTAGGGTTAGGTTTAGGGTTTCGGTTAGGGTTAGGGTTAGGTTAGTGTTAGGGTTAGGATTAGGGTTAGGTTTAGGGTTTGGGTTAGGGTTTAGATTAGGGTGAGGGTTTCGGTTAGGGTTAGGATTAGGATTAGGGTTAGGGTTAGGTTCAGAGTTAGTGTTAGTGTCAGGGTTTGGGTTTGGATAAGGGGTAGAGTTAAGGTTAGGGTTAGTGTTAGGGTTTGTGTTAGGGTTAGGGTTAGGTTTTGGGATAGGGTTAGTGTTAGGTTTTGGGTTAGGGCTACGGTTATGGTTAGGGTTAGGGTTAGGGTTAGGGTTAGGGTTACAGTTTTGGTTAGGGTTAGGGTTAGGGTAAGGTTTGGGGTAGGGTTAGGGTTAGGTTTAGGGTGAGGTTCTGTGTTTGTTTTAGGGTTAGGGTTAGGGTTAGGCTTAGGGTTATGATTTGGGTTAGGGTGAGGGTTAGGGTTATTGTTTGGGTTAGGGTTAGGGTTAGTGTTAGGGTTAGGGTTAGGGATAGGATTACGATTAGGGTTACGGTTTGGGTTAGGTTTAGGGTTAGGTTTACGGTTAGGTTTACAGTTTAGGTTAGGGTTACGGTTAGGTTTAGGGTGAGGGTTAGGGTTAGGATTAGGGTTAGGGTTTGGTTTAGGTTTAGGGTTAGGATTCGGGGTTAGGTGTTAGGGGTTATTGTTAGGGTTAGCGTTAGGTTTTGGGTAAGGGTTAGGGTTAGGATTAGGGTTAGGGTTAGGGTTATTGTTAGGGTTTGTGTTAGGGTTAGGATTAGGGTTAGCGTTATTGTTAGGGTTTTGGTTAGGGTTAGGGTTAGGGTTAGGGTTTGGGTTAGGGTTAGCGTGAGTGTTAGGGTTTGGGTTAGGATTAGGCTTAGGGTTAGGGTTACGTTTAGGTTTAGGTTTAGGGTTAGTGTTAGGGTTAGGGTTAGGGTTAGGTTTAGGATTTCGGTTAGGGTTAGGGTTAGGTTTACGGTTAGGGTTAGGATTAGGGTTAGGTTTAGGGTTTGGGTTAGGGTTAGGGTTAAGTTTAGCGTTTGGTTTAGGTTTAGGGTTAGGGTTCAGGGTTAGGGGTTAGGGGTTATGGTTAGGGTTAGAATTAGCTTTTGGGTTAGGGTAAGTGTTAATGTTAGGGTTTGGCTTAGGGTTAGGGTTAGGGTTAGTTTTTGTGTTACGGTTAGGGTTAGGTTTAGGGTTAGGGTTTAGGTTACGGTGAGGGTTTCGGTTAGTGTTAGGATTAGGGTTAGTGTTAGGGTTATTGTTAGGGTTTGTGTTAGGGTTAGGATTAGGGTTAGCGTTATTGTTAGGGTTTTGGTTAGGGTTAGGGTTAGGGTTAGGTTTAGGGTTAGGTTTGGGTTAGGGTTAGGATTAGTGTTAGGGTTTGGGTTAGGATTAGGCTTAGGGTTAGGTTTAGGTTTAGGTTTAGGGTTAGGGTTAGGGTTAGGGTTAGGGTTAGGGTTTCGGTTAGGTTTAGGTTTAAGTTAGTGTTAGGGTTAGGGTTAGGTTTAGGGTTTGGGTTAGGGTTAGGGTTAAGTTTAGCCTTTGGGTTAGGGTTAGGGTTAGGGTTCAGGGTTAGGGGTTAGGGGTTAGGGTTAGAGTTAGAATTAGCTTTTGGGTTAGGGTAAGTGTTAATGTTAGTGTTTGGCTTAGGGTTAGGGTTAGGGTTAGTTTTTGTGTTACGGTTAGGGTTAGGGTTAGGGTTAGGGTTTAGGTTAGGGTGAGGGTTTCGGTTAGTGTTAGGATTAGGGTTAGGGATAGGGTTATTGTTAGGGTTTGTGTTAGGGTTAGGATTAGGGTTAGCGTTATTGTTAGGGTTTTGGTTAGGGTTAGGGTTAGGGTTTGGGTTAGGGTTAGGGTTAGTGTTAGGGTTTGGGTTAGGATTAGGCTTAGGGTTAGGGTTCGGTTTAGGTTTAGGGTTAGGGTTAGGGTTAGGGTTAGGGTTAGGGTTTCGGTTAGGTTTAGGTTTAGGTTAGGGTTAGGGTTAGGGTTAGGTTTAGGGTTTGGGTTAGGGTTAGGGTTAAGTTTAGCGTTTGGGTTAGGGTTAGGGTTAGGGTTCAGGGTTAGGGGTTTGGGGTTAGGGTTAACTTTAGGGTTAGGGTTTGGGTTAGGATTAGTTTTAGGATTAGGATTAGGGTTTGGGTTACGGTTAGGGTTAGAGTAAGAGTTAGGTTTAGGTTTTCGGTTAGGTTAGGGTTAGGGTTAGGTTTACGTTTAGGGTTAGTATTAGTGTTAGGGTTAGGGTTAGGGTTAGGTTTAGGGTTAGCGTTAGGGTTTGGGTTAAGGTTAGGGTTAGGGTTAGCGTTTGGGTTAGGATTAGGCTGAGGGTTAGGGTTAATTTTAGGTTATCGGTTAGCATTAGGTTTAGGGTTAGGGTTATGTTTAGGGTTAATATTAGGGTTAGGGTTATGGTTAGCATTAGGGTTAGGTTTAGGGTGAGGGTTAGGGTTAGGATTAGGGTTAGGGTTAGGGTTAGGGTTTGAGTTAGGGTTAGTGTTAGGATTTCGGTTAGGGTTAGGATTAGGATTAGGGTTAGGGTTAGGTTCAGAGTTAGTGTTAGTGTGAGGGTTTGGGTTTGGGTTAGGGGTAGAGTTAAGGTTAGGGTTAGTGTTAGGGTTTGTGTTAGGGTTAGGGTTAGGTTTTGGGATAGGGTTAGGGTTAGATTTTGGGTTAGGGTTACGGTTATGGTTAGGGTTAGGGTTAGGGTTAGGGTTACAGTTTTGGTTAGGGTTAGGGTTAGGGTAAGGTTTGGGTTAGGGTTAGGGTTAGGTTTAGGGTGAGGTTCTGTGTTTGTTTTAGGGTTAGGGTTAGGGTTAGGGTTATTGTTTGGGTTAGGGTTATGGTTAGGGTTAGTGTTTGGGTTAGGGTTAGGGTTAGGGTTAGGGTAAGGGATAGGATTACGATTAGGGTTACATTTTGGGTTAGGGTTAGGGTTACGGTTACGGTTAGGTTTACGGTTTGGGTTAGGGTTAGGGTTAGGTTTAGGGTAGGGTTAGGGTTAGGATTAGGGTTAGGGTTTGGTTTAGGTTTAGGGTTAGGATTCGGGGTTAGGTGTTAGGGGTTATTGTTAGGGTTAGGGTTAGGTTTTGGGTAAGGGTTAGGGTTAGGATTAGGGTTAGGGTTAGGGTTATTGTTAGGGTTTGTGTTAGGGTTAGGATTAGGGTTAGCGTTATTGTTAGGGTTTTGGTTAGGGTTAGGGTTAGGGTTAGGGTTAGGGTTTGGTTTAGGGTTAGGGTTAGTGTTAGGGTTTGTGTTAGGATTAGGCTTAGGGTTAGGGTTACGTTTAGGTTTAGGTTTAGGGTTAGGGTTACGGTTAGGTTTAGGGTTAGGTTTAGGGTTTCGGTTAGGGTTAGGGTTAGGTTAGGGTTAAGGTTAGGATTAGGGTTAGGTTTAGGGTTTGGGTTAGGGTTTAGATTAGGGTGAGGGTTTCAGTTAGGGTTAGGATTAGGATTAGGGTTAGGGTTAGGTTCAGAGTTAGTGTTAGTGTGAGGGTTTGGGTTTGGATTAGGGGTAGATTTAAGGTTAGGGTTAGTGTTAGGGTTTGTGTTAGGGTTAGGGTTAGGTTTTGGGATAGGGTTAGGGTTAGGTTTTGGGTTAGGGTTACGGTTGTGGTTAGGGTTAGGGTTAGGGTTAGGGTTACAGTTTTGGTTAGGTTTAGGGTTAGGGTAAGGTTTGGGTTAGGGTTAGGGTTAGGTTTAGGGTGAGGTTCTGTGTTTGTTTTAGGGTTAGGGTTAGGGTTAGGGTTATGGTTTGGGTTAGGGTTAGGGTTAGGGTTAGTGTTTGGGTTAGGGTTAGGGTTAGGGTTAGGGTTAGCGTTAGGGATACGATTACGATTAGGGTTACGGTTTGGGTTAGGTTTAGGGTTAGGGTTACGGTTAGGTTTACGGTTTGGGTTAGGGTTAGGGTTAGGTTTAGGGTTAGGGTTAAGATTAGGGTTAGGGTTTGGTTTAGGTTTAGGGTTAGGACTCGGGGTTAGGTGTTAGGGGTTATTGTTAGGGTTAAGGTTAGGTTTTGTGTAAGGGTTAGGGTTAGGATTAGGGTTAGCGTTATTGTTAGGGTTTTGGTTAGGGTTAGGGTTAGGGTTAGGGTTAGGGTTAGTGTTA
The DNA here is from genome assembly GCA_035773235.1 of Eospalax fontanierii. Lineage (NCBI taxonomy): Eukaryota > Metazoa > Chordata > Mammalia > Rodentia > Spalacidae > Eospalax > Eospalax fontanierii. The sequence goes on from CM069534.1 coordinate 84,518,669, forward strand.
GGGTTTGGGTTAGGATTAGGCTTAGGGTTAGGGTTACGTTTAGGTTTAGGTTTAGGGTTAGGGTTAGGGTTAGGGTTAGGGTTAGGTTTAGGGTTTCGGTTAGGGTTAGGGTTAGGTTACGGTTAGGGTTAGGATTAGGGTTAGGTTTAGGGTTTGGGTTAGGGTTAGGGTTAAGTTTAGCGTTTGGGTTAGGTTTAGGGTTTGGGTTAGGGTTAGGGTTAAGTTTAGCGTTTGGGTTAGTGTTAGGGTTAGAGTTCAGGGTTAGGGGTTAGGGGTTAGGGCTAACTTTAGGGTTAGGGTTTGGGTTAGGATTAGTTTTAGGATTAGGATTAGGGTTTGGGTTACGGTTAGGGTTAGAGTAAGAGTTAGGTTTAGGTTTTGGGTTAGGGTTAGGGTTAGGGTTAGGTTTACGTTTAGGGTTAGTATTAGTGTTAGGGTTAGGGTTAGGGTTAGGTTTAGGGTTAGCGTTAGGGTTAGGGTTTGGGTTAGGGTTAGGGTTAGGATTAGGGTTAGGGTTTGGGTTAACGTTAGGGTTAGGGTTAGCATTTGGGTTAGGATTAGGCTGAGGGTTAGGGTTAATTTTAGGTTTTCGGTTAGCATTAGATTTAGGGTTAGTGTTATGTTTAGGGTTAATATTTGGGTTAGGGTTAGGGTTAGCATTAGGGTTAGGGTTAGGGTTAGGGTTAAGGTTAGGGTTAGGGTCAGAGTTCGTGTTAGTGTGAGGGTTTGGGTTTGGATTAGGGGTAGAGTTAAGGTTAGGGTTAGTGTTAGGGTTTGTGTTAGGGTTAGGGTTAGTTTTTGAGATAGGGTTAGGGTTAGGTTTTGGGTTAGGGTTACGGTTATGGTTAGGGTTAGGGTTAGGGTTAGGGTTACAGTTTTGGTTAGGGTTAGGGTTAGGGTAAGGTTTGAGTTAGGGTTAGGGTTAGGTTTAGGGTGAGGTTCTGTGTTTGTTTTAGGGTTAGGGTTAGGGTTACGGTTAGGGTTATGGTTTGGGTTAGGGTTTGGGTTAGGGTTAGTGTTTGGGTTAGGGTTAGGGTTAGGGTTAGGGTTAGGGTTAGGGATAGGATTACGATTAGGGTTACGGTTTGGGTTAGGGTTAGGGTTAGGGTTACGGTTAGGTTTACGGTTTGGGTTAGGGTTAGGGTTAGGTTTAGGGTGAGGGTTAGGGTTAGGATAGGGTTAGGGTTTGGTTTAGGTTTAGGGTTAGGATTCGGGGTTAGGTGTTAGGGATTATTGTTAGGGTTAGGGTTAGGTTTTGGGTAAGGGTTAGGGTTAGGATTAGGGTTAAGGTTAGGGTTATTGTTAGGGTTTGTGTTAGGGTTAGGATTAGGGTTAGCGTTATTGTTAGGGTTTTGGTTAGGGTTAGGGTTTGGGTTAGGGTTGGGTTAGTGTTAGGGTTTGGGTTAGGATTAGGCTTAGGGTTAGGGTTACGTTTAGGTTTAGGTTTAGGGTTAGGGTTAGGGTTAGGGTTAGGGTTAGGGTCAGGTTTAGGGTGAGGGTTAAGGTTAACATTAGGGTTAGGGTTTGGGTTAGGATTAGGGTTAGGTTTAGGATTAGGGTTTGGGTGAGGGTGAGGGTTAGGATTAAAGTTAGGTTTAGGTTTTCGGTTAGGGTTAGGGTTAGGGTTAGGTTTAGGGTTTGGGTTAGGGTTAGGGTTAGTGTTAGGGTTTGGGTTAGGATTAGGCTTAGGGTTAGGGTTAGGTTTAGGTTTAGGTTTAGGGTTAGGATCCGGGGTTAGGGGTTAGGGGTTATTGTTAGGGTTAGGGTTAGGTTTTGGGTAAGGGTTAGGGTTAGGATTAGGGTTAGGGTTAGGGTTATTGTTAGGGTTTGTGTTAGGGTTAGGATTAGGGTTAGCGTTATTGTTAGGGTTTTGGTTAGGGTTAGGGTTAGGGTTTGGGTTAAGGTTAGGGTTCGTGTTAGGGTTTGGGTTAGGATTAGGCTTAGGGTTAGGGTTAGGTTTAGGTTTAGGTTTAGGGTAAGGGTTAGGGTTAGGGTTAGCGTTTCGGTAGGTTTAGGTTTAGGTTAGGGTTAGGGTTAGGGTTAGGTTTAGGGTTTGGGATAGGGTTGGGGTTAAGTTTAGCGTTTGGGTTAGGGTTAGGGTTCAGGGTTAGGGGTTAGGGGTTAGGGTTAACTTTAGGGTTAGGGTTTGGGTTAGGATTAGTTTTAGGATTAGGATTAGGGTTTGGGTTACGGTTAGGGTTAGAGTAAGAGTTAGGTTTAGGTTTTCGGTTAGGGTTAGGGTTAGGGTTAGGTTTACGTTTAGGGTTAGTATTAGTGTTAGGGTTAGGGTTAGGGTTAGGTTTAGGGTTAACGTTAGGCTTTGGGTTTGGGTTAGGGTTAGGGTTAGGTTTAGGGTTAGGGTTTCGTTTTGGGTTAACGTTAGGGTTAGGGTTAGCGTTTGGGTTAGGATTAGGCTGAGGTTTAGGGTTAATTTTAGGTTTTCGGTTAGCATTAGGTTTAGGTTAGGGTTATGTTTAGGGTTAATATTAGGGTTAGGGTTAGGGTTAGCATTAGGGTTAGGTTTAGGGTGAGGGTTAGGGTTAGGATTAGGGTTAGGGTTAGGGTTAGGGGTAGGGTTAGGGTTTGAGTTAGGGTTAGTGTTAGGGTTTGGGTTAGGTTTTGGGTTAGGATTAGGGTTAGGGTTAGGGTTTGGTTTAGGGTTAGTGATAGAGTTTGTGTTACGGTTAGGTTTAGGGTTAGCGTTAGGGTTGAGGTTAGGGTGAGGGTTTTGGTTAGGGTTAGGATTAGGATTAGGGTTAGGGTTAGGTTCAGAGTTAGTGTTAGTGTGAGGGTTTGGGTTTGGATTAGGGGTAGAGTTAAGGTTAGGGTTAGTGTTAGGGTTTGTGTTAGGGTTAGGGTTAGGTTTTGGGATAGGGATAGGTTTAGGTTTTGGGTTAGGGTTACGGTTATGGTTAGGGTTATGGTTAGGGTTAGGGTTACAGTTTTGGTTAGGGTTAGGGTTAGGGTAAGGTTTGGGTTAGGGTTAGGGTTAGGTTTAGAGTGAGGTTTTGTGTTTGTTTTAGCGTTAGTGTTAGGGTTAGGGTTAGGGTTATGGTTTGGGTTAGGGTTAGGGTTAGGGTTAGTGTTTGGGTTAGGTTTAGGGTTAGGGTTAGGGTAAGGGTTAGGGATAGGATTACGATTAGGGTTACGGTTTGGGTTAGGGTTAGGGTTAGGGTTACGGTTAGGTTTACGGTTTGGGTTAGGGTTAGGGTTAGGTTTAGGGTGAGGGTTAGGGTTAGGATTAGGGTTAGGGTTAGGGTTATTGTTAGGGTTTGTGTTAGGGTTAGGATTAGGGTTAGCGTTATTGTTAGGGTTTTGGTTAGGGTTAGGGTTAGTGTTAGGGTTAGGGTCAGGGTTTGGGTTAGGGTTAGGGTTAGTGTTAGGGTTTGGGTTAGGATTAGGCTTAGGGTTAGGGTTACGTTTAGGTTTAGGTTTAGGGTTAGTGTTAGGGTTAGGGTTAGGGTTAGGGTTAGGTTTAGGGTTTCGGTTAGGGTTAGGGTTAGGTTAGGGTTAGGGTTAGGATTAGGGTTAGGTTTAGGGTTTGGGTTAGGGTTTAGATTAGGGTGAGGGTTTCGGTTAGGGTTAGGATTAGGATTAGGGTTAGGGTTAGGTTCAGAGTTAGTGTTAGTGTGAGGGTTTGGGTTTGGATAAGGGGTAGAGTTAAGGTTAGGGTTAGTGTTAGGGTTTGTGTTAGGGTTAGGGTTAGGTTTTGGGATAGGGTTAGTGTTAGGTTTTGTGTTAGGGCTACGGTTATGGTTAGGGTTAGGGTTAGGGTTAGGGTTACAGTTTTGGTTAGGGTTAGGGTTAGGGTAAGGTTTGGGTTAGGTTTAGGGTTAGGTTTAGCGTGAGGTTCTGTGTTTGTTTTAGGGTTAGGGTTAGGGTTAGGGTTAGGGTTATGTTTTGGGTTTGGGTTAGGTTTTGGGTTATTGTTTGGGTTAGGGTTAGGGTTAGTGTTAGGGTTAGGGTTAGGGATAGGATTACGATTAGGGTTACGGTTTGGGTTAGGTTTAGGGTTAGGTTTACGGTTAGGTTTACAGTTTGGGTTAGGGTTACGGTTAGGTTTAGGGTGAGGGTTAGGGTTAGGATTAGGGTTAGGGTTTGGTTTAGGTTTAGGGTTAGGATTCGGGGTTAGGTGTTAGGGGTTATTGTTAGGGTTAGGGTTAGGTTTTGGGTAAGGGTTAGGGTTAGGATTAGGGTTAGGGTTAGGGTTATTGTTAGGGTTTGTGTTAGGGGTAGGATGGGGGTGGGGGTTATTGTTGGGGTTTGGGTTAGGGTGAGGGTTAGGGTTAGGGTTTGGGTTAGGGTTAGGGTTAGTGTTGGGGTTTCGGGTAGGATTAGGCTTAGGGTTAGGGTTACGTTTAGGTTTAGGTTTAGGGTTAGCGTTAGGGTTAGGGTTAGGGTTAGGTTTAGGGTTTCGGTTAGGGTTAGGGTTAGGTTTACGGTTAGGGTTAGGATTAGGGTTAGGTTTAGGGTTTGGGTTAGGGTTAGGGTTAAGTTTAGCGTTTGGGTTAGGTTTAGGGTTAGGGTTCAGGGTTAGGGGTTAGGGGTTATGGTTAGGGTTAGAATTAGCTTTTGGGTTAGGGTAAGTGTTAATGTTAGGGTTTGGCTTAGGGTTAGGGTTAGGGTTAGTTTTTGTGTTACGGTTAGGGTTAGGTTTAGGGTTAGGGTTTAGGTTACGGTGAGGGTTTCGGTTAGTGTTAGGATTAGGGTTAGTGTTAGGGTTATTGTTAGGGTTTGTGTTAGGGTTAGGATTAGGGTTAGCGTTATTGTTAGGGTTTTGGTTAGGGTTAGGGTTAGGGTTAGGGTTAGGGTTAGGTTTGGGTTAGGGTTAGGGTTAGGATTAGTGTTAGGGTTTGGGTTAGGATTAGGCTTAGGGTTAGGTTTAGGTTTAGGTTTATGGTTAGGGTTAGGGTTAGGGTTAGGGTTAGGGTTTCGGTTAGGTTTAGGTTTAAGTTAGTGTTAGGGTTAGGGTTAGGTTTAGGGTTTGGGTTAGGGTTAGGGTTAAGTTTAGCCTTTGGGTTAGGGTTAGGGTTAGGGTTCAGGGTTAGGGGTTAGGTGTTAGGGTTAGAGTTAGAATTAGCTTTTGGGTTAGGGTAAGTGTTAATGTTAGTGTTTGGCTTAGGGTTAGGGTTAGGGTTAGTTTTTGTGTTACGGTTAGGGTTAGGGTTAGGGTTAGGGTTTAGGTTAGGGTGAGGGTTTCGGTTAGTGTTAGGATTAGGGTTAGGGATAGGGTTATTGTTAGGGTTTGTGTTAGGGTTAGGATTAGGGTTAGCGTTATTGTTAGGGTTTTGGTTAGGGTTAGGGTTAGGGTTAGGGTTAGGGTTTGGGTTAGGGTTAGGGTTAGTGTTAGGGTTTGGGTTAGGATTAGGCTTAGGGTTAGGGTTCGGTTTAGGTTTAGGGTTAGGGTTAGGGTTAGGGTTAGGGTTAGGGTTAGGGTTTCGGTTAGGTTTAGGTTTAGGTTAGGGTTAGGGTTAGGGTTAGGTTTAGGGTTTGGGTTAGGGTTAGGGTTAAGTTTAGCGTTTGGGTTAGGGTTAGGGTTAGGGTTCAGGGTTAGGGGTTTGGGGTTAGGGTTAACTTTAGGGTTAGGGTTTGGGTTAGGATTAGTTTTAGGATTAGGATTAGGGTTTGGGTTACGGTTAGGGTTAGAGTAAGAGTTAGGTTTAGGTTTTCGGTTAGGGTTAGGGTTAGGGTTAGGTTTAGGGTTTGGGTTAGGGTTAGGGTTAGTGTTAGGGTTTGGGTTAGGATTAGGCTTAGGGTTAGGGTTAGGTTTAGGTTTAGGTTTAGGGTTAGGATCCGGGGTTAGGGGTTAGGGGTTATTGTTAGGGTTAGGGTTAGGTTTTGGGTAAGGGTTAGGGTTAGGATTAGGGTTAGGGTTAGGGTTATTGTTAGGGTTTGTGTTAGGGTTAGGATTAGGGTTAGCGTTATTGTTAGGGTTTTGGTTAGGGTTAGGGTTAGGGTTTGGGTTAAGGTTAGGGTTCGTGTTAGGGTTTGGGTTAGGATTAGGCTTAGGGTTAGGGTTAGGTTTAGGTTTAGGTTTAGGGTAAGGGTTAGGGTTAGGGTTAGCGTTTCGGTAGGTTTAGGTTTAGGTTAGGGTTAGGGTTAGGGTTAGGTTTAGGGTTTGGGATAGGGTTGGGGTTAAGTTTAGCGTTTGGGTTAGGGTTAGGGTTCAGGGTTAGGGGTTAGGGGTTAGGGTTAACTTTAGGGTTAGGGTTTGGGTTAGGATTAGTTTTAGGATTAGGATTAGGGTTTGGGTTACGGTTAGGGTTAGAGTAAGAGTTAGGTTTAGGTTTTCGGTTAGGGTTAGGGTTAGGGTTAGGTTTACGTTTAGGGTT
>CM069534.1:84527500-84545000 GCA_035773235.1 Eospalax fontanierii
TGTTAGGGTTTTGGTTAGGGTTAGGGTTAGGGTTAGGGTTAGGGTTAGGTTTGGGTTAGGGTTAGGGTTAGGATTAGTGTTAGGGTTTGGGTTAGGATTAGGCTTAGGGTTAGGTTTTGGTTTAGGTTTATGGTTAGGGTTAGGGTTAGGGTTAGGGTTAGGGTTTCGGTTAGGTTTAGGTTTAAGTTAGTGTTAGGGTTAGGGTTAGGTTTAGGGTTTGGGTTAGGGTTAGGGTTAAGTTTAGCCTTTGGGTTAGGGTTAGGGTTAGGGTTCAGGGTTAGGGGTTAGGTGTTAGGGTTAGAGTTAGAATTAGCTTTTGGGTTAGGGTAAGTGTTAATGTTAGTGTTTGGCTTAGGGTTAGGGTTAGGGTTAGTTTTTGTGTTACGGTTAGGGTTAGGGTTAGGGTTAGGGTTTAGGTTAGGGTGAGGGTTTCGGTTAGTGTTAGGATTAGGGTTAGGGATAGGGTTATTGTTAGGGTTTGTGTTAGGGTTAGGATTAGGGTTAGCGTTATTGTTAGGGTTTTGGTTAGGGTTAGGGTTAGGGTTAGGGTTAGGGTTTGGGTTAGGGTTAGGGTTAGTGTTAGGGTTTGGGTTAGGATTAGGCTTAGGGTTAGGGTTCGGTTTAGGTTTAGGGTTAGGGTTAGGGTTAGGGTTAGGGTTAGGGTTAGGGTTTCGGTTAGGTTTAGGTTTAGGTTAGGGTTAGGGTTAGGGTTAGGTTTAGGGTTTGGGTTAGGGTTAGGGTTAAGTTTAGCGTTTGGGTTAGGGTTAGGGTTAGGGTTCAGGGTTAGGGGTTTGGGGTTAGGGTTAACTTTAGGGTTAGGGTTTGGGTTAGGATTAGTTTTAGGATTAGGATTAGGGTTTGGGTTACGGTTAGGGTTAGAGTAAGAGTTAGGTTTAGGTTTTCGGTTAGGTTAGGGTTAGGGTTAGGTTTACGTTTAGGGTTAGTATTAGTGTTAGGGTTAGGGTTAGGGTTAGGTTTAGGGTTAGCGTTAGGGTTTGGGTTAAGGTTAGGGTTAGGGTTAGCGTTTGGGTTAGGATTAGGCTGAGGGTTAGGGTTAATTTTAGGTTTTCGGTTAGCATTAGGTTTAGGGTTAGGGTTATGTTTAGGGTTAATATTAGGGTTAGGGTTAGGGTTAGCATTAGGGTTAGGTTTAGGGTGAGGATTAGGGTTAGGATTAGGGTTAGGGTTAGGGTTAGGGTTTGAGTTAGGGTTAGTGTTAGGATTTCGGTTAGGGTTAGGATTAGGATTAGGGTTAGGGTTAGGTTCAGAGTTAGTGTTAGTGTGAGGGTTTGGGTTTGGATTAGGGGCAGAGTTAAGGTTAGGGTTAGTGTTAGGGTTTGTGTTAGGGTTAGGGTTAGGTTTTGGGATAGGGTTAGGGTTAGATTTTGGGTTAGGGTTACGGTTATGGTTATGGTTAGGGTTAGGGTTAGGGTTACAGTTTTGGTTAGGGTTAGGGTTAGGGTAAGGTTTGGGTTAGGGTTAGGGTTAGGTTTAGGGTGAGGTTCTGTGTTTGTTTTAGGGTTAGGGTTAGGGTTAGGGTTATTGTTTGGGTTAGGGTTATGGTTAGGGTTAGTGTTTGGGTTAGGGTTAGGGTTAGGGTTAGGGTTAGGGATAGGATTACGATTAGGGTTACATTTTGGGTTAGGGTTAGGGTTAGGGTTACGGTTAGGTTTACGGTTTGGGTTAGGGTTAGGGTTAGGTTTAGGGTAGGGTTAGGGTTAGGATTAGGGTTAGGGTTTGGTTTAGGTTTAGGGTTAGGATTCGGGGTTAGGTGTTAGGGGTTATTGTTAGGGTTAGGGTTAGGTTTTGGGTAAGGTTTAGGGTTAGGATTAGGGTTAGGGTTAGGGTTATTGTTAGTGTTTGTGTTAGGGTTAGGATTAGGGTTAGCGTTATTGTTAGGGTTTTGGTTAGGGTTAGGGTTAGGTTTAGGGTTAGGGTTTGGGTTAGGGTTAGGGTTAGTGTTAGGGTTTGTGTTAGGATTAGGCTTAGGGTTAGGGTTACGTTTAGGTTTAGGTTTAGGGTTAGGGTTACGGTTAGGGTTAGGGTTAGGTTTAGGGTTTCGGTTAGGGTTAGGTTTAGGTTAGGGTTAAGGTTAGGATTAGGGTTAGGTTTAGGGTTTGGGTTAGGGTTTAGATTAGGGTGAGGGTTTCAGTTAGGGTTAGGATTAGGATTAGGGTTAGGGTTAGGTTCAGAGTTAGTGTTAGTGTGAGGGTTTGGGTTTGGATTAGGGGTAGATTTAAGGTTAGGGTTAGTGTTAGGGTTTGTGTTAGGGTTAGGGTTAGGTTTTGGGATAGGGTTAGGTTTAGGTTTTGGGTTAGGGTTACGGTTGTGGTTAGGGTTTGTGTTAGGGTTAGGATTAGGGTTAGCGTTATTGTTAGGGTTTTGGTTAGGGTTAGGGTTAGGGTTATGGTTAGGGTTAGGGTTAGGGTTAGGGTTACAGTTTTGGTTAGGTTTAGGGTTAGGGTAAGGTTTGGGTTAGGGTTAGTGTTAGATTTAGGGTGAGGTTCTGTGTTTCTTTTAGGGTTAGGTTTAGGGTTAGGGTTATGGTTTGGGTTAGGGTTAGGGTTAGGGTTAGTGTTTGGGTTAGGGTTAGGGTTAGGGTTAGGGTTAGCGTTAGGGATACGATTACGATTAGGGTTACGGTTTGGGTTAGGTTTAGGGTTAGGGTTACGGTTAGGTTTACGGTTTGGGTTAGGGTTAGGGTTAGGTTTAGGGTGAGGGTTGGGGTTAAGATTAGGGTTAGGGTTTGGTTTAGGTTTAGGTTTAGGATTCGGGGTTAGGTGTTAGGGGTTATTGTTAGGGTTAAGGTTAGGTTTTGTGTAAGGGTTAGGGTTAGGATTAGGGTTAGCGTTATTGTTAGGGTTATGGTTAGGGTTAGGGTTAGGGTTAGGGTTAGGGTTTGGGTTAGGGTTAGGGTTAGTGTTAGGGTTTGGGTTAGGATTAGGCTTAGGGTTAGGGTTACGTTTAGGTTTAGGTTTAGGGTTAGGGTTAGGGTTAGGGTTAGGGTTAGGGTTAGGTTTAGGGTTTCGGTTAGGGTTAGGGTTAGGTTACGGTTAGGGTTAGGATTAGGGTTAGGTTTAGGGTTTGGGTTAGGGTTAGGGTTAAGTTTAGCGTTTGGGTTAGGGTTAGGTTTAGGGTTCAGGGTTAGGTGTTAGGGGTTATGGTTAGGGTTAGAATTAGCTTTTGGGTTAGGGTAAGTGTTAATGTTAGGGTTTGGCTTAGGGTTAGGGTTAGGTTAGTTTTTGTGTTACGGTTAGGGTTAGGGTTAGGGTTAGGGTTTAGGGTAGGTTGAGAGTTTCGGTTAGTGTTAGGATTAGGGTTAGGGTTAGGGTTAGGTTCAGAGTTACGGTTAGTGTGAGTCTTTGAGTTTGGATTTGGGGTAGAGTTAAGTTTAGGGTTAGTGTTACGGTTTGAGTTAGGGTTAGGGTTAGGTTTTGGATTAGGGTTAGGTTTAGGGTTAGGGTTAGGGTGAGAGTTAGGGTTTGCGTTACGGTTAGTGTTAGGGTTAGGGTTTAGGTTAGGGTGAGGGTTTCGGTTAGGGTTAGGATTAGGGTTAGGTTTAGGGTTAGGTTTAGAGTTACTGTTAGTGTGAGTGTTTGGATTTGGATTAGGGGTAGAGTTAAGTTTAGGCTTAGTGTTAGGGTTTAGGTTATGGTTAGGGTTAGCTTTAGGGTTAGGGTTTGGGTTAGGGTTAGGGTTAGGGTTAGGGTTTGAATTAGGGTTAGGGTTAGGGTTAGGGTTTGAGTTAGGGTTAGTGTTAGGGTTTGGGTTAGGTTTTGGGTTAGGATTATGATTAGGGTTAGGGTTTGGGTTAGGGTTAGAGTTAGGGTTAGAGTTAGGGTTAGGGTTTTGGTTAGGGTTAGGGTTAGCGTTTGTGTTAGTGTTTGGGTTAGGGTTAGTGTTAACTTTAGGGTTAGGGTTTGGGTAAGGATTAGTTTTAGGGTTAGGATTAGGGTTTGGGTTAGGGTTAGGGTTATGTTTAGGGTTAGTATTAGTGTTAGGGTTAGGGTTAGGGTTAGGTTGAGGGTTAGCGTTAGGGTTAGGGTTTGGGTTAGGGTTAGGGTTAGGTTTAGGGTTAGGGTTTGGGTTTGGGTTAACGTTAGGGTTAGGGTTAGGTTTAGGGTTAGCGTTAGGGTTAGGGTTTGGGTTAGGGATAGGGTTAGGATTAGGGTTTGGGTTAGGGTTAGGGTTAGGCTTAGGGTTAGGTTTTGGGTAAGGATTAGGCTGAGGGTTAGGGTTAATTTTAGGTTTTCAGTTAGGGTTAGGTTTAGGGTTAGGGTTATGTTTAGGTTTAGGATTAGGGTTAGGGTTAGGGTTAGCATTAGGGTTAGGTTTAGGGTGAGGGTTAGGGTTAGGATTAGGGTTAGGTTTAGGTTTAGGGTTTGAGTTAGGGTTAGTGTTAGTTTTTGGTTTAGGTTTTTGGTTAGGATTAGGGTTAGGGTTAGCGTTTGGGTTAGGGTTAGTGTTAGGGTTTGTGTTACGGTTAGGTTTAGGGTTAGGGTTCGGGTTTAGATTGGGGTGAGGGTTTCGGTTAGGGTTAGGATTAGGATTAGGGTTAGGGTTAGGTTCAGAGTTAGTGTTAGTGTGAGGGTTTCGGTTTGGATTAGGGGTAGAGTTAAGTTTAGGGTTAGTGTTAGGATTTGGGTTAGTGTTAGGATTAGGTTTTGGGTTACGGTTAGGGTTAGGTTTTGGGTTAGGGTTACGGTTAGGGTTAGGGTTAGGGTTAGGGTTAGGGTTAGGGTTATGGTTAGGGTGACAGTTTTGGTTAGGGTTAGGGTTAGGGTAAGGTTTGGGTTAGGGTTAGGGTTAAATTTAGGGTGAGGTTTTGTGTTTGCTTTAGGGTTAGGTTTAGGGTTAGGGTTAGGGTTTTGGTTTGGGTTAGGGTTAGCGTTAGGGTTAGGTTTAGTGTTTGGGTTAGAGTTAGGGTTAGGGTTAGGGTTAGGGATAGGATTACGAATAGGTTTAGGGTTTGGGTAAGGGTTAGGGTTAGGGTTAGTGTTACGGTTTGTGTTAGGGTTAGGGTTAGGGTAAGGTTTGGTTTAGGGTTAGGGTTAGGGTTAGGGTTAGGTTCAGGGTTAGGGATTGTGTTAGGGTTAGTGTTAGAGTAACGGTTAGGTTTTGCGTTTGGGTTAGGGTTAGGGTTAGGTTTAGAGTTAGGATTAGGGTTTGGGTTAGGGTTAGGGGTTGGATTATGGTTAGGGTTAGGATTTGGGTTTCGGTTAACTTTAGGTTTAGGGTTAGGGTTAGGGTTAGGGTTATTTTTTGCGTTACGCTTAGGGTTTGGGTTAGGATCAGGGTAAGGTTTAGGATTAGGGTTTGTGTTAGGGTTAGGTTTTGGGTTAGGGTTAGGGTTAGGGTTAGGGTTAGGGTTTTGGTTAGGGTTAGGTTTCGGGTTCGGGGTTATGGGTTACGGGTTATGGTTTGGGTTAGAATTAGGTTTTGGGTTATGGTTAGTGTTCATGTTTGTGTTTTGGTTAGGTTTAGGCTTAGGGTTAGGGGTTTTTGTAACCGTTAGGTTTAGGGTTACGGTTAGGGTTTAGGTTAGGATGAGGGTTTCGCTTAGAGTTAGGATTAGGGTTAGGGTTAGGGTTAGGTTTAGGATTAGGGTTTGGGTTAGGGTTATGATTAGGGTTAGAGTTAGGTTTAGGTTTTCGGTTAGGGTTAGGGTTAGGTTTAGGTTTAGTTTGCGTTAGGGTTAGTTTTATGGTTAGGGTTAGGGTTAGGGTTAGGGTGAGGTTTTGTGTTTGTTTTAGGGTTAGTTTTAGGGTTAGGGTTAGGGTTCTGGTTTGGGTTAGGGTTAGGGTTAGGGTTAGGGTTAGTGTTTGGTTTAGGGTTAGGGTTAGGGTTAGGGTTAGGGTTAGGGATAGGATTACGATTAGGTTTACGGTTTGGGTTAGGGTTAGGGTTAGGGTTAGGGTTAGGGTTAGGGTTAGGGATAGGATTACGATTAGGGTTACGGTTTGGGTTAGGTATAGGGTTAGGGTTAGGGTTAGGGTTAGGGTTTAGATTAGGGTGAGGGTTTCGGTTAGGGTTAGGATTAGGATTAGGGTTAGGGTTAGGTTCAGAGTTAGTGTTAGTGTGAGGGTTTGGGTTTGGATTAGGGGTAGAGTTAAGGTTTGGGTTAGTGTTAGGGTTTGGGTTAGGGTTAGGATTAGGTTTTGGGTTATGGTTAGGGTTAGGTTTTGGGTTTGGGTTACGGTTAGGGTTAGGGATAGGGTTAGGGTTAGGGTTAGGGTTATTGTTTTGGTTAGGGTTAGGGTTAGAGTAAGGTTTGGGTTAGGGTTAGGATTAGGTTTAGGGTGAGGTTTTGGGTTTGGTTTAGGGTTAGGGTTAGGGTTATGGTTTGGGTTAGGGTTAGGGTTAGGGTTAGGGTTAGTGTTTGGGTTAGATTTAGGGTTAGGGTTAGGGTTAGGGTTAATGATAGGATTACGAATAGGGTTAGGGTTTGGGTAAGGTTTAGGGTTAGGGTTAGGGTTACGGTTTGGGTTAGGGTTAGGGTTAGGGCAAGGTTTGGTTTAGGGTTAGGGTTAGGGTTAGGTTCAGGGTTAGGGATTGTGTTAGGGTTAGTGTTAAGGTTAGGGTTAGGTTTTGCATTTGGTTTAGGGCTAGGGTTAGGTTTAGATTTAGGATTAGGGTTTGGGTTAGGGTTAGGGGTTTGTTTATGGTTAGGGTTAGGATTTGGGTTTGGGTTAACGTTATGTTTAGGGTTAGGGTTAGGGTTAGGGTTAGGTTTATTGTTAGGGTTAGGGCTAGGGTTAGGGTTAGGTTTAGCATTAGGGTTAGGTTTAGGGTGAGGGTTAGGGTTAACATTAGGGTTAGTGTTTGGGTTAGGATTAGGGTTAGGTTTAGGATTAGGGTTTGGGTTAGGGTGAGGGTTAGGGTTAGAGTTAGGTTTAGGTTTTCGGTTAGGGTTAGGGTTAGGGTTAGGTTTAGGGTTTGGGTTAGGGTTAGGGTTAGTGTTAGGGTTTGGGTTAGGATTAGGCTTCGGGTTAGGTTTAGGTTTAGGTTTAGGTTTAGGGTTAGGATCCGGGTTTAGGGGTTAGGGGTTATTGTTATGGTTAGGGTTAGGTTTTGGGTAAGGGTTAGGGTTAGGATTAGGGTTAGGGTTAGGGTTATTGTTAGGGTTTGTGTTAGGGTTAGGATTAGGGTTAGCGTTATTGTTAGGGTTTTGGTTACGATTAGGGTTAGGGTTAGGGTTAGGGTTTGGGTTAGGGTTAGGGTTAGTGTTAGGGTTTGGGTTAGGATTAGGCTTAGGCTTAGGGTTTGGTTTAGGTTTAGGTTTAGGGTTAGGGTTAGGGTTAGGGTTAGAGTTAGGGTTAGGGTTAGGGTTTGGGTTAGGGTTAGGGTTAGGTTAGGGTTAGGGTTAGGGTTAGGTTTAGGGTTTGGGTTAGGGTTAGGGTTAAGTTTAGCGTTTGGGTTAGGGTTAGGGTTAGGGTTCAGGGTTAGGGGTTAGGAGTTATGGTTAGGGTTAGAATTAGCTTTTGGGTTATGGTAAGTGTTAATGTTAGGGTTTCGCTTAGGGTTAGGGTTCGGGTTAGTTTTTGTGTTACGGTTAGGGTTAGGGTTATGGTTAGGGTTTAGGTTAGGGTGAGGGTTTCGGTTAGTGTTAGGATTAGGGTTAGGGTTAGGGTTAGGTTTAGAGTTACTGTTAGTGTGAGGGTTTGAGTTTGGATTTGGGGTAGAGTTAAGTTTAGGGTTAGTGTTAGGGTTTGAGTTAGGGTTAGGGTTAGGTTTTGGATTAGGGTTACGTTTAGGGTTAGGGTTAGGGTGAGGGTTAGGGTTTGCGTTACGGTTAGGGTTAGGGTTAGGGTTTAGGTTAGGGTGAGGGTTTCGGTTAGGGTTAGGATTAGGGTTAGGTTTAGGGTTAGGTTTAGAGTTAATGTTAGTGTGAGTGTTTGGATTTGGAATAGGGGTAGAGTTAAGTTTATGGTTAGGGTTAGGGTTTGGGTTATGGTTAGGGTTAGCTTTAGGGTTAGGGTTAGGGTTAGGGTTTGGGTTAGGGTTAGGGTTAGGGTTAGGTTTTGGGATAGGGTTAGGGTTAGGTTTTGGGTTAGGGTTACCGTTATGGTTAGGGTTAGGGTTAGGGTTAGGGTTACAGTTTTGGTTAGGGTTAGGGTTAGGGTTAGGGATAGGATTACGATTAGGGTTACGGTTTGGGTTAGGGTTAGGGTTAGGGTTACGGTTAGGTTTACGGTTTGGGTTAGGGTTAGGGTTAGGTTTAGGGTGAGGGTTAGGGTTAGGATTAGGGTTAGGGTTTGGTTTAGGTTTAGGGTTAGGATTCGGGGTTAGGTGTTAGGGGTTATTGTTAGGGTTAGGGTTAGGTTTTGGGTAAGGGTTAGGGTTAGGATTAGGGTTAAGGTTAGGGTTATTGTTAGGGTTTGTGTTAGGGTTAGGATTAGGGTTAGCGTTATTGTTAGGGTTTTGGTTAGGGTTAGGGTTTGGGTTAGGGTTAGGGTTAGGGTTAGGGTTTGGGTTAGGGTTGGGTTAGTGTTAGGGTTTGGGTTAGGATTAGGCTTAGGGTTAGGGTTACGTTTAGGTTTAGGTTTAGGGTTAGGGTTAGGGTTAGGGTTAGGGTTAGGGTCAGGTTTAGGGTGAGGGTTAAGGTTAACATTAGGGTTAGGGTTTGGGTTAGGATTAGGGTTAGGTTTAGGATTAGGGTTTGGGTGAGGGTGAGGGATAGGATTAAAGTTAGGTTTAGGTTTTCGGTTAGGGTTAGGGTTAGGGTTAGGTTTAGGGTTTGGGTTAGGGTTAGGGTTAGTGTTAGTGTTTGGGTTAGGATTAGGCTTAGGGTTAGGGTTAGGTTTAGGTTTAGGTTTAGGGTTAGGATCCGGGGTTAGGGGTTAGGGGTTATTGTTAGGGTTAGGGTTAGGTTTTGGGTAAGGGTTAGGGTTAGGATTAGGGTTAGGGTTAGGGTTATTGTTAGGGTTTGTGTTAGGGTTATGATTAGGGTTAGCGTTATTGTTAGGGTTTTGGTTAGGGTTAGGGTTAGGGTTTGGGTTAAGGTTAGGGTTCGTGTTAGGGTTTGGGTTAGGATTAGGCTTAGGGTTAGGGTTAGGTTTAGGTTTAGGTTTAGGGTAAGGGTTAGGGTTAGGGTTAGCGTTTCGGTAGGTTTAGGTTTAGGTTAGGGTTAGGGTTAGGGTTAGGTTTAGGGTTTGGGTTAGGGTTGGGGTTAAGTTTAGCGTTTGGGTTAGGGTTAGGGTTCAGGGTTAGGGGTTAGGGGTTAGGGTTAACTTTAGGGTTAGGGTTTGGGTTAGGATTAGTTTTAGGATTAGGATTAGGGTTTGGGTTACGGTTAGGGTTAGAGTAAGAGTTAGGTTTAGGTTTTCGGTTAGGGTTAGGGTTAGGGTTAGGTTTACGTTTAGGGTTAGTATTAGTGTTAGGGTTAGGGTTAGGGTTAGGTTTAGGGTTAGCGTTAGGCTTTGGGTTTGGGTGAGGGTTAGGGTTAGGTTTAGCGTTAGGGTTTCGTGTTGGGTTAACGTTAGGGTTAGGGTTAGCGTTTGGGTTAGGATTAGGCTGAGGTTTAGGGTTAATTTTAGGTTTTCGGTTAGCATTAGGTTTAGGTTAGGGTTATGTTTAGGGTTAATATTAGGGTTAGGGTTAGGGTTAGCATTAGGGTTAGGTTTAGGGTGAGGGTTAGGGTTAGGATTAGGGTTAGGGTTAGGGTTAGGGTTTGAGTTAGGGTTAGTGTTAGGGTTTGGGTTAGGTTTTGGGTTAGGATTAGGGTTAGGGTTAGGGTTTGGTTTAGGGTTAGTGATAGAGATTGTGTTACGGTTAGGTTTAGGGTTAGCGTTAGGGTTTAGATTAGGGTGAGGGTTTCGGTTAGGGTTAGGATTAGGATTAGGGTTAGGGTTAGGTTCAGAGTTAGTGTTAGTGTGAGGGTTTGGGTTTGGATTAGGGGTAGAGTTAATTTAGGGTTAGTGTTAGGGTTTGTGTTAGGGTTAGGGTTAGGTTTTGGGATAGGGATAGGTTTAGGTTTTGGGTTAGGGTTACGGTTATGGTTAGGGTTATGGTTAGGGTTAGAGTTACAGTTTTGGTTAGGGTTAGGGTAGGGTAAGGTTTGGGTTAGGGTTAGGGTTAGGTTTAGAGTGAGGTTTTGTGTTTGTTTTAGCGTTAGGGTTAGGGTTAGGGTTAGGGTTATGGTTTGGGTTAGGGTTAGGGTTAGGGTTAGTGTTTGGGTTAGGTTTAGGGTTAGGGTTAGGGTTAGGGTTAGGGATAGGATTACGATTAGGGTTACGGTTTGGGTTAGGGTTAGGGTTAGGGTTACGGTTAGGTTTACGGTTTGGGTTAGGGTTAGGGTTAGGTTTAGGGTGAGGGTTAGGGTTAGGATTAGGGTTAGGGTTTGGTTTAGGTTTAATGTTAGGATTCGGGGTTAGGTGTTAGGGGTTATTGTTAGGGTTAGGGTTAGGTTTTGGGTAAGGGTTAGTGTTAGGATTAGGGTTAGGGTTAGGGTTATTGTTAGGGTTTGTGTTAGGGTTAGGATTAGGGTTAGCGTTATTGTTAGGGTTTTGGTTAGGGTTAGGGTTAGGGTTAGGGTTAGGGTCAGGGTTTGGGTTAGGGTTAGGGTTAGTGTTAGGGTTTGGGTTAGGATTAGGCTTAGGGTTAGGGTTACGTTTAGGTTTAGGTTTAGGGTTAGGGTTAGGGTTAGGGTTAGGGTTAGTGTTAGGGTTAGGTTTAGGGTTTCGGTTAGGGTTAGGGTTAGGTTAGTGTTAGGGTTAGGATTAGGGTTAGGTTTAGGGTTTGGGTTAGGGTTTAGATTAGGGTGAGGGTTTCGGTTAGGGTTAGGATTAGGATTAGGGTTAGGGTTAGGTTCAGAGTTAGTGTTAGTGTCAGGGTTTGGGTTTGGATAAGGGGTAGAGTTAAGGTTAGGGTTAGTGTTAGGGTTTGTGTTAGGGTTAGGGTTAGGTTTTGGGATAGGGTTAGTGTTAGGTTTTGGGTTAGGGCTACGGTTATGGTTAGGGTTAGGGTTAGGGTTAGGGTTAGGGTTACAGTTTTGGTTAGGGTTAGGGTTAGGGTAAGGTTTGGGTTAGGGTTAGGGTTAGGTTTAGGGTGAGGTTCTGTGTTTGTTTTAGGGTTAGGGTTAGGGTTAGGGTTAGGGTTATGATTTGGGTTAGGGTTAGGGTTAGGGTTATTGTTTGGGTTAGGGTTAGGGTTAGTGTTAGGGTTAGGGTTAGGGATAGGATTACGATTAGGGTTACGGTTTGGGTTAGGTTTAGGGTTAGGTTTACGGTTAGGTTTACAGTTTAGGTTAGGGTTACGGTTAGGTTTAGGGTGAGGGTTAGGGTTAGGATTAGGGTTAGGGTTTGGTTTAGGTTTAGGGTTAGGATTCGGGGTTAGGTGTTAGGGGTTATTGTTAGGGTTAGCGTTAGGTTTTGGGTAAGGGTTAGGGTTAGGATTAGGGTTAGGGTTAGGGTTATTGTTAGGGTTTGTGTTAGGGTTAGGATTAGGGTTAGCGTTATTGTTAGGGTTTTGGTTAGGGTTAGGGTTAGGGTTAGGGTTTGGGTTAGGGTTAGGGTTAGTGTTAGGGTTTGGGTTAGGATTAGGCTTAGGGTTAGGGTTACGTTTAGGTTTAGGTTTAGGGTTAGTGTTAGGGTTAGGGTTAGGGTTAGGTTTAGGATTTCGGTTAGGGTTAGGGTTAGGTTTACGGTTAGGGTTAGGATTAGGGTTAGGTTTAGGGTTTGGGTTAGGGTTAGGGTTAAGTTTAGCGTTTGGTTTAGGTTTAGGGTTAGGGTTCAGGGTTAGGGGTTAGGGGTTATGGTTAGGGTTAGAATTAGCTTTTGGGTTAGGGTAAGTGTTAATGTTAGGGTTTGGCTTAGGGTTAGGGTTAGGGTTAGTTTTTGTGTTACGGTTAGGGTTAGGTTTAGGGTTAGGGTTTAGGTTACGGTGAGGGTTTCGGTTAGTGTTAGGATTAGGGTTAGTGTTAGGGTTATTGTTAGGGTTTGTGTTAGGGTTAGGATTAGGGTTAGCGTTATTGTTAGGGTTTTGGTTAGGGTTAGGGTTAGGGTTAGGGTTAGGGTTAGGTTTGGGTTAGGGTTAGGATTAGTGTTAGGGTTTGGGTTAGGATTAGGCTTAGGGTTAGGTTTAGGTTTAGGTTTAGGGTTAGGGTTAGGGTTAGGGTTAGGGTTAGGGTTTCGGTTAGGTTTAGGTTTAAGTTAGTGTTAGGGTTAGGGTTAGGTTTAGGGTTTGGGTTAGGGTTAGGGTTAAGTTTAGCCTTTGGGTTAGGGTTAGGGTTAGGGTTCAGGGTTAGGGGTTAGGGGTTAGGGTTAGAGTTAGAATTAGCTTTTGGGTTAGGGTAAGTGTTAATGTTAGTGTTTGGCTTAGGGTTAGGGTTAGGGTTAGTTTTTGTGTTACGGTTAGGGTTAGGGTTAGGGTTAGGGTTTAGGTTAGGGTGAGGGTTTCGGTTAGTGTTAGGATTAGGGTTAGGGATAGGGTTATTGTTAGGGTTTGTGTTAGGGTTAGGATTAGGGTTAGCGTTATTGTTAGGGTTTTGGTTAGGGTTAGGGTTAGGGTTTGGGTTAGGGTTAGGGTTAGTGTTAGGGTTTGGGTTAGGATTAGGCTTAGGGTTAGGGTTCGGTTTAGGTTTAGGGTTAGGGTTAGGGTTAGGGTTAGGGTTAGGGTTTCGGTTAGGTTTAGGTTTAGGTTAGGGTTAGGGTTAGGGTTAGGTTTAGGTTTTGGGTTAGGGTTAGGGTTAAGTTTAGCGTTTGGGTTAGGGTTAGGGTTAGGGTTCAGGGTTAGGGGTTTGGGGTTAGGGTTAACTTTAGGGTTAGGGTTTGGGTTAGGATTAGTTTTAGGATTAGGATTAGGGTTTGGGTTACGGTTAGGGTTAGAGTAAGAGTTAGGTTTAGGTTTTCGGTTAGGTTAGGGTTAGGGTTAGGTTTACGTTTAGGGTTAGTATTAGTGTTAGGGTTAGGGTTAGGGTTAGGTTTAGGGTTAGCGTTAGGGTTTGGGTTAAGGTTAGGGTTAGGGTTAGCGTTTGGGTTAGGATTAGGCTGAGGGTTAGGGTTAATTTTAGGTTATCGGTTAGCATTAGGTTTAGGGTTAGGGTTATGTTTAGGGTTAATATTAGGGTTAGGGTTATGGTTAGCATTAGGGTTAGGTTTAGGGTGAGGGTTAGGGTTAGGATTATGGTTAGGGTTAGGGTTAGGGTTTGAGTTAGGGTTAGTGTTAGGATTTCGGTTAGGGTTAGGATTAGGATTAGGGTTAGGGTTAGGTTCAGAGTTAGTGTTAGTGTGAGGGTTTGGGTTTGGGTTAGGGGTAGAGTTAAGGTTAGGGTTAGTGTTAGGGTTTGTGTTAGGGTTAGGGTTAGGTTTTGGGATAGGGTTAGGGTTAGATTTTGGGTTAGGGTTACGGTTATGGTTAGGGTTAGGGTTAGGGTTAGGGTTACAGTTTTGGTTAGGGTTAGGGTTAGGGTAAGGTTTGGGTTAGGGTTAGGGTTAGGTTTAGGGTGAGGTTCTGTGTTTGTTTTAGGGTTAGGGTTAGGGTTAGGGTTATTGTTTGGGTTAGGGTTATGGTTAGGGTTAGTGTTTGGGTTAGGGTTAGGGTTAGGGTTAGGGTTAGGGATAGGATTACGATTAGGGTTACATTTTGGGTTAAGGTTAGGGTTACGGTTACGGTTAGGTTTACGGTTTGGGTTAGGGTTAGGGTTAGGTTTAGGGTAGGGTTAGGGTTAGGATTAGGGTTAGGGTTTGGTTTAGGTTTAGGGTTAGGATTCGGGGTTAGGTGTTAGGGGTTATTGTTAGGGTTAGGGTTAGGTTTTGGGTAAGGGTTAGGGTTAGGATTAGGGTTAGGGTTAGGGTTATTTTTAGGGTTTGTGTTAGGGTTAGGATTAGGGTTAGCGTTATTGTTAGGGTTTTGGTTAGGGTTAGGGTTAGGGTTAGGGTTAGGGTTTGGTTTAGGGTTAGGGTTAGTGTTAGGGTTTGTGTTAGGATTAGGCTTAGGGTTAGGGTTACGTTTAGGTTTAGGTTTAGGGTTAGGGTTACGGTTAGGGTTAGGGTTAGGTTTAGGGTTTCGGTTAGGGTTAGGGTTAGGTTAGGGTTAAGGTTAGGATTAGGGTTAGGTTTAGGGTTTGGGTTAGGGTTTAGATTAGGGTGAGGGTTTCAGTTAGGGTTAGGATTAGGATTAGGGTTAGGGTTAGGTTCAGAGTTAGTGTTAGTGTGAGGGTTTGGGTTTGGATTAGGGGTAGATTTAAGGTTAGGGTTAGTGTTAGGGTTTGTGTTAGGGTTAGGGTTAGGTTTTGGGATAGGGTTAGGGTTAGGTTTTGGGTTAGGGTTACGGTTGTGGTTAGGGTTAGGGTTAGGGTTAGGGTTACAGTTTTGGTTAGGTTTAGGGTTAGGGTAAGGTTTGGGTTAGGGTTAGGGTTAGGTTTAGGGTGAGGTTCTGTGTTTGTTTTAGGGTTAGGGTTAGGGTTAGGGTTATGGTTTGGGTTAGGGTTAGGGTTAGGGTTAGTGTTTGGGTTAGGGTTAGGGTTAGGGTTAGGGTTAGCGTTAGGGATACGATTACGATTAGGGTTACGGTTTGGGTTAGGTTTAGGGTTAGGGTTACGGTTAGGTTTACGGTTTGGGTTAGGGTTAGGGTTAGGTTTAGGGTGAGGGTTAGGGTTAAGATTAGGGTTAGGGTTTGGTTTAGGTTTAGGGTTAGGATTCGGGGTTAGGTGTTAGGGGTTATTGTTAGGGTTAAGGTTAGGTTTTGTGTAAGGGTTAGGGTTAGGATTAGGGTTAGCGTTATTGTTAGGGTTTTGGTTAGGGTTAGGGTTAGGGTTAGGGTTAGGGTTAGTGTTAGGGTTTGGGTTAGGATTAGGCTTAGGGTTAGGGTTACGTTTAGGTTTAGGTTTAGGGTTAGGGTTAGGGTTAGGGTTAGGGTTAGGTTTAGGGTTTCGGTTAGGGTTAGGGTTAGGTTACGGTTAGGGTTAGGATTAGGGTTAGGTTTAGGGTTTGGGTTAGGGTTAGGGTTAAGTTTAGCGTTTGGGTTAGGTTTAGGGTTTGGGTTAGGGTTAGGGTTAAGTTTAGCGTTTGGGTTAGTGTTAGGGTTAGGGTTCAGGGTTAGGGGTTAGGGGTTAGGGCTAACTTTAGGGTTAGGGTTTGGGTTAGGATTAGTTTTAGGATTAGGATTAGGCTTTGGGTTACGGTTAGGGTTAGAGTAAGAGTTAGGTTTAGGTTTTCGGTTAGGGTTAGGGTTAGGGTTAGGTTTACGTTTAGGGTTAGTATTAGTGTTAGGGTTAGGGTTAGGGTTAGGTTTAGGGTTAGCGTTAGGGTTAGGGTTTGGGTTAGGGTTAGGGTTAGGATTAGGGTTAGGGTTTGGGTTAACGTTAGGGTTAGGGTTAGCATTTGGGTTAGGATTAGGCTGAGGGTTAGGGTTAATTTTAGGTTTTCGGTTAGCATTAGATTTAGGGTTAGTGTTATGTTTAGGGTTAATATTTGGGTTAGGGTTAGGGTTAGCATTAGGGTTAGGGTTAGGGTTAGGGTTAAGGTTAGGGTTAGGGTCAGAGTTCGTGTTAGTGTGAGGGTTTGGGTTTGGATTAGGGGTAGAGTTAAGGTTAGGGTTAGTGTTAGGGTTTGTGTTAGGGTTAGGGTTAGGTTTTGGGATAGGGTTAGGGTTAGGTTTTGGGGTAGGGTTACGGTTATGGTTAGGGTTAGGGTTAGGGTTAGGGTTACAGTTTTGGTTAGGGTTAGGGTTAGGGTAAGGTTTGAGTTAGGGTTAGGGTTAGGTTTAGGGTGAGGTTCTGTGTTTGTTTTAGGGTTAGGGTTAGGGTTACGGTTAGGGTTATGGTTTGGGTTAGGGTTTGGGTTAGGGTTAGTGTTTGGGTTAGGGTTAGGGTTAGGGTTAGGGTTAGGGTTAGGGATAGGATTACGATTAGGGTTACGGTTTGGGTTAGGGTTAGGGTTAGGGTTACGGTTAGGTTTACGGTTTGGGTTAGGGTTAGGGTTAGGTTTAGGGTGAGGGTTAGGGTTAGGATAGGGTTAGGGTTTGGTTTAGGTTTAGGGTTAGGATTCGGGGTTAGGTGTTAGGGATTATTGTTAGGGTTAGGGTTAGGTTTTGGGTAAGGGTTAGGGTTAGGATTAGGGTTAAGGTTAGGGTTATTGTTAGGGTTTGTGTTAGGGTTAGGATTAGGGTTAGCGTTATTGTTAGGGTTTTGGTTAGGGTTAGGGTTTGGGTTAGGGTTAGGGTTAGGGTTAGGGTTTGGGTTAGGGTTGGGTTAGTGTTAGGGTTTGGGTTAGGATTAGGCTTAGGGTTAGGGTTACGTTTAGGTTTAGGTTTAGGGTTAGGGTTAGGGTTAGGGTTAGGGTTAGGGTCAGGATTAGGGTGAGGGTTAAGGTTAACATTAGGGTTAGGGTTAGGGTTAGGATTAGGGTTAGGTTTAGGATTAGGGTTTGGGTGAGGGTGAGGGTTAGGATTAAAGTTAGGTTTAGGTTTTCGGTTAGGGTTAGGGTTAGGGTTAGGTTTAGGGTTTGGGTTAGGGTTAGGGTTAGTGTTAGGGTTTGGGTTAGGATTAGGCTTAGGGTTAGGGTTAGGTTTAGGTTTAGGTTTAGGGTTAGGATCCGGGGTTAGGGGTTAGGGGTTATTGTTAGGGTTAGGGTTAGGTTTTGGGTAAGGGTTAGGGTTAGGATTAGGGTTAGGGTTAGGGTTATTGTTAGGGTTTGTGTTAGGGTTAGGATTAGGGTTAGCGTTATTGTTAGGGTTTTGGTTAGGGTTAGGGTTAGGGTTTGGGTTAAGGTTAGGGTTCGTGTTAGGGTTTGGGTTAGGATTAGGCTTAGGGTTAGGGTTAGGTTTAGGTTTAGGTTTAGGGTAAGGGTTAGGGTTAGGGTTAGCGTTTCGGTAGGTTTAGGTTTAGGTTAGGGTTAGGGTTAGGGTTAGGTTTAGGGTTTGGGATAGGGTTGGGGTTAAGTTTAGCGTTTGGGTTAGGGTTAGGGTTCAGGGTTAGGGGTTAGGGGTTAGGGTTAACTTTAGGGTTAGGGTTTGGGTTAGGATTAGTTTTAGGATTAGGATTAGGGTTTGGGTTACGGTTAGGGTTAGAGTAAGAGTTAGGTTTAGGTTTTCGGTTAGGGTTAGGGTTAGGGTTAGGTTTACGTTTAGGGTTAGTATTAGTGTTAGGGTTAGGGTTAGGGTTAGGTTTAGGGTTAACGTTAGGCTTTGGGTTTGGGTTAGGGTTAGGGTTAGATTTAGGGTTAGGGTTTCGTTTTGGGTTAACGTTAGGGTTAGGGTTAGCGTTTGGGTTAGGATTAGGCTGAGGTTTAGGGTTAATTTTAGGTTTTCGGTTAGCATTAGGTTTAGGTTAGGGTTATGTTTAGGGTTAATATTAGGGTTAGGGTTAGGGTTAGCATTAGGGTTAGGTTTAGGGTGAGGGTTAGGGTTAGGATTAGGGTTAGGGTTAGGGTTAGGGGTAGGGTTAGGGTTTGAGTTAGGGTTAGTGTTAGGGTTTGGGTTAGGTTTTGGGTTAGGATTAGGGTTAGGGTTAGGGTTTGGTTTAGGGTTAGTGATAGAGTTTGTGTTACGGTTAGGTTTAGGG
>CM069534.1:84552500-84555000 GCA_035773235.1 Eospalax fontanierii
GGTTTTGGGTTATGGTTAGTGTTCATGTTTGTGTTTTGGTTAGGTTTAGGCTTAGGGTTAGGGGTTTTTGTAACCGTTAGGTTTAGGGTTACGGTTAGGGTTTAGGTTAGGATGAGGGTTTCGCTTAGAGTTAGGATTAGGGTTAGGGTTAGGGTTAGGTTTAGGATTAGGGTTTGGGTTAGGGTTATGATTAGGGTTAGAGTTAGGTTTAGGTTTTCGGTTAGGGTTAGGGTTAGGTTTAGGTTTAGTTTGCGTTAGGGTTAGTTTTATGGTTAGGGTTAGGGTTAGGGTTAGGGTGAGGTTTTGTGTTTGTTTTAGGGTTAGTTTTAGGGTTAGGGTTAGGGTTCTGGTTTGGGTTAGGGTTAGGGTTAGGGTTAGGGTTAGTGTTTGGTTTAGGGTTAGGGTTAGGGTTAGGGTTAGGGTTAGGGATAGGATTACGATTAGGTTTACGGTTTGGGTTAGGGTTAGGGTTAGGGTTAGGGTTAGGGTTAGGGTTAGGGATAGGATTACGATTAGGGTTACGGTTTGGGTTAGGTATAGGGTTAGGGTTAGGGTTAGGGTTAGGGTTTAGATTAGGGTGAGGGTTTCGGTTAGGGTTAGGATTAGGATTAGGGTTAGGGTTAGGTTCAGAGTTAGTGTTAGTGTGAGGGTTTGGGTTTGGATTAGGGGTAGAGTTAAGGTTAGGGTTAGTGTTAGGGTTTGGGTTAGGGTTAGGATTAGGTTTTGGGTTATGGTTAGGGTTAGGTTTTGGGTTTGGGTTACGGTTAGGGTTAGGGATAGGGATAGGGTTAGGGTTAGGGTTATTGTTTTGGTTAGGGTTAGGGTTAGAGTAAGGTTTGGGTTAGGGTTAGGATTAGGTTTAGGGTGAGGTTTTGGGTTTGGTTTAGGGTTAGGGTTAGGGTTATGGTATGGGTTAGGGTTAGGGTTAGGGTTAGGGTTAGTGTTTGGGTTAGATTTAGGGTTAGGGTTAGGGTTAGGGTTAATGATAGGATTACGAATAGGGTTAGGGTTTGGGTAAGGTTTAGGGTTAGGGTTAGGGTTACGGTTTGGGTTAGGGTTAGGGTTAGGGCAAGGTTTGGTTTAGGGTTAGGGTTAGGGTTAGGTTCAGGGTTAGGGATTGTGTTAGGGTTAGTGTTAAGGTTAGGGTTAGGTTTTGCATTTGGTTTAGGGCTAGGGTTAGGTTTAGATTTAGGATTAGGGTTTGGGTTAGGGTTAGGGGTTTGTTTATGGTTAGGGTTAGGATTTGGGTTTGGGTTAACGTTATGTTTAGGGTTAGGGTTAGGGTTAGGGTTAGGTTTATTGTTAGGGTTAGGGCTAGGGTTAGGGTTAGGTTTAGCATTAGGGTTAGGTTTAGGGTGAGGGTTAGGGTTAACATTAGGGTTAGGGTTTGGGTTAGGATTAGGGTTAGGTTTAGGATTAGGGTTTGGGTTAGGGTGAGGGTTAGGGTTAGAGTTAGGTTTAGGTTTTCGGTTAGGGTTAGGGTTAGGGTTAGGTTTAGGGTTTGGGTTAGGGTTAGGGTTAGTGTTAGGGTTTGGGTTAGGATTAGGCTTCGGGTTAGGTTTAGGTTTAGGTTTAGGTTTAGCATTAGGATCCGGGTTTAGGGGTTAGGGATTATTGTTATGGTTAGGGTTAGGTTTTGCGTAAGGGTTAGGGTTAGGATTAGGGTTAGGGTTAGGGTTATTGTTAGGGTTTGTGTTAGGGTTAGGATTAGGGTTAGCGTTATTGTTAGGGTTTTGGTTACGGTTAGGGTTAGGGTTAGGGTTAGGGTTTGGGTTAGGGTTAGGGTTAGTGTTAGGGTTTGGGTTAGGATTAGGCTTAGGCTTAGGGTTTGGTTTAGGTTTAGGTTTAGGGTTAGGGTTAGGGTTAGGGTTAGAGTTAGGGTTAGGGTTAGGGTTTCGGTTAGGGTTAGGGTTAGGTTAGGGTTAGGGTTAGGGTTAGGTTTAGGGTTTGGGTTAGGGTTAGGGTTAAGTTTAGCGTTTGGGTTAGGGTTAGGGTTAGGGTTCAGGGTTAGGGGTTAGGAGTTATGGTTAGGGTTAGAATTAGCTTTTGGGTTATGGTAAGTGTTAATGTTAGGGTTTCGCTTAGGGTTAGGGTTCGGGTTAGTTTTTGTGTTACGGTTAGGGTTAGGGTTATGGTTAGGGTTTAGGTTAGGGTGAGGGTTTCGGTTAGTGTTAGGATTAGGGTTAGGGTTAGGGTTAGGTTTAGAGTTACTGTTAGTGTGAGGGTTTGAGTTTGGATTTGGGGTAGAGTTAAGTTTAGTGTTAGTGTTAGGGTTTGAGTTAGGGTTAGGGTTAGGTTTTGGATTAGGGTTACGTTTAGGGTTAGGGTTAGGGTGAGGGTTAGGGTTTGCGTTACGGTTAGGGTTAGGGTTAGGGTTTAGGTTAGGGTGAGGGTTTCGGTTAGGGTTAGGATTAGGGTTAGGTTTAGGGTTAGGTTTAGAGTTAATGTTAGTGTGAGTGTTTGGATTTGGAATAGGGGTAGAGTTAAGTTTATGGTTAGG
>CM069534.1:84557500-84575000 GCA_035773235.1 Eospalax fontanierii
TTTGGGTTAGGGTTAGAGTTAGGGTTAGAGTTAGGGTTATGGTTTTGGTTAGGGTTAGGGTTTGCGTTTGTGTTAGTGTTTGGGTTAGGGTTAGTGTTAACTTTAGGGTTAGGGTTTGGGTAAGGATTAGTTTTAGGGTTAGGATTAGGGTTTGGATTAAGGTTAGGGTTATGTTTAGGGTTAGTATTAGTGTTAGGGTTAGGGTTAGGGTTAGGTTGAGAGTTAGCGTTAGGGTTAGGTTTTGGGTTAGGGATAGGGCTAGGTTTAGGGTTAGGGTTTGGGTTTGGGTTAACGTTAGGGTTAGGGTTAGGTTTAGGGTTAGCGTTAGGGTTAGGGTTTGGGTTAGGGATTGGGTTAGGATTAGGGTTTGGGTTAGGGTTAGGGTTAGGCTTAGGGTTAGGTTTTGGGTTAGGATTAGGCTGAGGGTTAGGGATAATTTTAGGTTTTCAGTTAGGTTTAGGTTTAGGGTTAGGTTTATGTTTAGGGTTAGGATTAGGGTTAGGGTTAGGGTTAGCATTAGGGTTAGGTTTAGGGTGAGGGTTAGGGTTAGGATTAGGGTTAGGGTTAGGTTTAGGGTTTGAGTTAGGGTTAGTGTTAGTTTTTGGTTTAGGTTTTTGGTTAGGATTAGGGTTAGGGTTAGCGTTTGGGTTAGGGTTAGTGTTAGGGTTTGTGTTACGGTTAGGTTTAGGGTTAGGGTTCGGGTTTAGATTGGGGTGAGGGTTTCGGTTAGGGTTAGGATTAGGATTAGGGTTAGGGTTAGGTTCAGAGTTAGTGTTAGTGTGAGGGTTTCGGTTTGGATTAGGGGTAGAGTTAAGTTTAGGGTTAGTGTTAGGGTTTGGGTTAGGGTTAGGATTAGGTTTTGGGTTACGGTTAGGGTTAGGTTTTGGGTTAGGGTTACGTTTAGGGTTAGGGTTAGGGTTAGGGTTAGGGTTAGGGTTAGGGTTAGGGTTACAGTTTTGGTTAGGGTTAGGGTTAGGGTAAGGTTTGGGTTAGGGTAAGGGTTAAATTTAGGGTGAGGTTTTGTGTTTGCTTTAGGGTTAGGTTTAGGGTTAGGGTTAGGGTTATGGTTTGGGTTAGGGTTAGCGTTAGGGTTAGGTTTAGTGTTTGGGTTAGAGTTAGGGTTAGGGTTAGGGTTAGGGATAGGATTACGAATAGGTTTAGTGTTTGGGTAAGGGTTAGGGTTAGGGTTAGTGTTACGGTTTGGGTTAGGGTTAGGGTTAGGGTAAGGTTTGGTTTAGGGTTAGGGTTAGGGTTAGGGTTAGGTTCAGGGTTAGGGATTGTGTTAGGGTTAGTGTTAGAGTAACGGTTAGGTTTTGCGTTTGGGTTAGGGTAAGGGTTAGGTTTAGAGTTAGGATTAGGGTTTGGGTTAGGGTTAGGGGTTGGATTATGGTTAGGGTTAGGATTTGGGTTTCGGTTAA
Source organism: Eospalax fontanierii (assembly GCA_035773235.1). NCBI lineage: Eukaryota > Metazoa > Chordata > Mammalia > Rodentia > Spalacidae > Eospalax > Eospalax fontanierii. The sequence continues at coordinate 84,558,919 of CM069534.1, forward strand.
CGTTAGGTTTAGGGTTAGGGTTAGGGTTAGGGTTTGGGTTAGGGTTAGGGTTAGGGTTAGAGTTAGGGTTAGGGTTTTGGTTAGGGTTAGGGTTAGCGTTTGTGTTAGTGTTTTGTTTAGGGTTAGGGTCAACTTTAGGGTTAAGGTTTGGGTAAGGATTAGTTTTAGGGTTAGGATTAGGGTTTGGGTTAGGGTTAGGGTTAGGGTAAGAGTTAGGTTTAGGTTTTCGGTTAGGGTTAGGGTTAGGGTTAGGGTTATGTTTAGGGTTAGTATTAGTGTTAGGGTTAGGGTTAGGGTTAGGTTTAGGGTTAGCGTTAGGGTTAGAGTTTGGGTTAGGTTTAGGGTTAGGTTTAGGGTTAGGGTTTGGGTTTGGGTTAACGTTAGGGTTAGGGTTAAGATTAGGTTTAGGGTTAGCGTTAGGGTTAGGGTTTGGGTTAGGGTTACGGTTAGGATTAGGGTTTGGGTTAGGGTTAGGGTTAGGCTTAGGGTTAGGGTTTGGGTTAGGATTAGGCTGAGGGTTAATGTTAATTTTAGGATTTCGGTTAGGGTTAGGTTTAGGGTTAGGGTTATGTTTAGGGTTAGGATTAGGGTTAGGGTTAGGGTTAGCATTAGGGTTAGGTTTAGGGTGAGGGTTACGGTTAGGATTAGGGTTAGGGTTAGGTTTAGGGTTTGTGTTAGGGTTAGTGTTAGGGTTTGGTTTAGGTTTTTGGTTAGGATTAGGGTTAGGGTTAGGGTTTGGGCTAGGGTTAGTGTTAGGGTTTGTGTTACGGTTAGGTTTAGGGTTAGGGTTAGGGTTAGGGTTAGGTTCAGAGTTAGTGTTAGTGTGAGGGTTTGGGTTTGGATTAGGGGTAGATTTAAGGTTAGGGTTAGTGTTAGGGTTTGTGTTAGGGTTAGGGTTAGGTTTTGGGATAGGGTTAGGGTTAGGTTTTGGGTTAGGGTTACGGTTGTGGTTAGGGTTAGGGTTAGGGTTAGGGTTACAGTTTTGGTTAGGTTTAGGGTTAGGGTAAGGTTTGGGTTAGGGTTAGGGTTAGGTTTAGGGTGAGGTTCTGTGTTTGTTTTAGGGTTAGGTTTAGGGTTAGGGTTATGGTTTGGGTTAGGGTTAGGGTTAGGGTTAGTGTTTGGGTTAGGGTTAGGGTTAGGGTTAGGGTTAGCGTTAGGGATACGATTACGATTAGGGTTACGGTTTGGGTTAGGTTTAGGGTTAGGGTTACGGTTAGGTTTACGGTTTGGGTTAGGGTTAGGGTTAGGTTTAGGGTGAGGGTTAGGGTTAAGATTAGGGTTAGGGTTTGGTTTAGGTTTAGGGTTAGGCTTCGGGGTTAGGTGTTAGGGGTTATTGTTAGGGTTAAGGTTAGGTTTTGTGTAAGGGTTAGTGTTAGGATTAGGGTTAGCGTTATTGTTAGGGTTTTGGTTAGGGTTAGGGTTAGGGTTAGGGTTAGGGTTTGGGTTAGGGTTAGGGTTAGTGTTAGGGTTTGGGTTAGGATTAGGCTTAGGGTTAGGGTTACGTTTAGGTTTAGGTTTAGGGTTAGGGTTAGGGTTAGGGTTAGGTTTAGAGTTTCGGTTAGGGTTAGGGTTAGGTTAGGGTTAGGGTTAGGATTAGGGTTAGGTTTAGGATTTGGGTTAGGGTTTAGATTAGGGTGAGGGTTTCGGTTAGGGTTAGGATTAGGATTAGGGTTAGGGTTAGGTTCAGAGTTAGTGTTAGTGTGAGGGTTTGGGTTTGGATTAGGGGTAGATTTAAGGTTAGTTTTAGTGTTAGGGTTTGTGTTAGGGTTAGGGTTAGGTTTTGGGATATGGTTAGGGTTAGGTTTTGGGTTAGGGTTACGGTTGTGGTTAGGGTTAGGGTTAGGGTTAGTGTTACAGTTTTGGTTAGGGTTAGGGTTAGGGTAAGGTTTGGGTTAGGGTTAGGGTTAGGTTTAGGGTGAGGTTCTGTGTTTGTTTTAGGGTTAGGGTTAGGGTTAGGGTTATGGTTTGGGTTAGGGTTAGGGTTAGGGTTAGGGTTAGTGTTTGGCTTAGGGTTAGGGTTAGGGTTAGGGTTAGGGATAGGATTACGATTAGGGTTACGGTTTGGGTTAGGTTTAGGGTTAGGTTTACGGTTAGGTTTACGGTTTGGGTTAGGGTTAGGGTTAGGGTTAGGGTTAGGGTGAGGTTCTGTGTTTGTTTTAGGGTTAGGGTTAGGTTTTGGGTAAGGGTTAAGGTTAGGATTAGGGTTAGGGTTAGGGTTATTGTTAGGGTTTATGTTAGGGTTAGGATTAGGGTTAGCTTTATTGTTAGGGTTTTGGTTAGGGTTAGGGTTAGGGTTAGGCTTAGGGTTTGGGTTAGGGTTAGGGTTAGTGTTAGGGTTTGGGTTAGGATTAGGCTTAGGGTTAGGGTTACATTTAGGTTTAGGTTTAGGGTTAGGGTTAGGGTTAGGGTTAGGTTTAGGGTTTCAGTTAGGGTTAGGATTAGGGTTAGGTTTAGGGTTTGGGTTAGGGTTAGGGTTAAGTTTAGCGTTTGGGTTAGGGTTAGGGTTAGGTTTAGGGTGAGGGTTAGGGTTAGGGTTAAGTTTAGCGTTTGGTTTAGTGTTAGGGTTAGGGTTCAGGGTTAGGGGTTAGGGGTTATGGTTAGGGTTAGAATTAGCTTTTGGATTAGGGTAAGTGTTAATGTTAGTGTTTGGCTTAGGGTTAGGGTTAGGGTTAGTTTTTTTGTTACAGTTAGGGTTAGGGTTAGGGTTAGGGTTCAGGTTAGGGTGAGGGTTTCGGTTAGTGTTAGGATTAGGGTTAGGGTTAGGGTTATTGTTAGGGTTTGTGTTAGGGTTAGGATTAGGGTTAGCGTTATTGTTAGCGTTTTGGTTAGTGTTAGGGTTAGGGTTAGGGTTAGGGTTTGGGTTAGGGTTAGGGTTAGTGTTAGGGTTTGGGTTAGGATTAGGTTTAGGATTAGGGTTAGTTTTAGGTTTAGGGTTAGGGTTATGGTTAGAGTTAGGGTTTCGGTTAGGTTTAGGTTTAGGTTAGGGTTAGGGTTAGGTTTAGGTTTAGGGTTTGGGTTAGGGTTAGGGTTAAGTTTAGCGTTTGGGTTAGGGTTAGGGTTAGCGTTCAGGGTTAGGTGTTAGGGGTTAGGGTTAACTTTAGGGTTAGGCTTTGGGTTAGGATTAGTTTTAGGATTAGGATTAGGGTTTGGGTTACGGTTAGGGTTAGAGTAAGAGTGAGGTTTAGGTTTTCGGTTAGGGTTAGGGTTAGGGTTAGGTTTACGTTTAGGGTTAGTATTAGTGTTAGGGTTAGGTTTAGGGTTAGGTTTAGGGTTAGCGTTAGGGTTAGGGTTTGGGTTAGGGTTAGGGTTAGGTTTAGGGTGAGGGTTTGGGTTTGGGTTAAGGTTAGGGTTAGGGTTAGTGTTTGGGTTAGGATTAGGCTGAAGGTTAGGGTTAATTTTAGGTTTTCGGTTAGCATTAGGTTTAGGGTTAGAGTTATGTTTAGGGTTAATATTAGGGTTAGGGTTAGGGTTAGCATTAGGGTTAGGTTTAGGGTGAGGGTTAGGTTTAGGATTAGTGTTAGGGTTAGGGTTAGGGTTTGAGTTAGGGTTAGTGTTAGGGTTTGGGTTAGGTTTTGGGTTAGGATTAGGGTTAGGGTTAGGGTTTGGTTTAGGGTTAGTGTTAGAGTTTGTGTTACGGTTAGGTTTAGGGTTAGCTTTAGGGTTTAGATTAGGGTGAGGGTTTCGGTTACGGTTAGGATTAGGATTAGGGTTAGGGTTAGGTTCAGATTTAGTGTTAGTGTCAGGGTTTGGGTTTGGATTAGGGGTAGAGTTAAGGTTAGGGTTAGTGTTAGGGTTTGTGTTAGGGTTAGGGTTAGGTTTTGGGATAGGGTTAGGGTTAGGTTTTGGGTTAGGGTTACGGTTATGGTTAGGGTTAGGGTTAGGGTTAGGGTTACAGTTTTGGTTAGGGTTAGGGTTAGGGTAAGGTTTTGGTTAGGGTTAGGGTTAGGTTTAGGGTGAGGTTCTTTGTTTGTTTTAGGGTTAGGGTTAGGGTTAGGGTTAGGGTTATTGTTTGGGTTAGGGTTAGGGTTAGGGTTAGTGTTTGGGTTAGTGTTAGGGTTAGTTTTAGGGTTAGGGTTAGGGATAGGATTACGATTAGGGTTACGGTTTGGGTTAGGGTTAGGGTTAGGGTTACGGTTAGGTTTACGGTTTGGGTTAGGTTTAGGGTGAGGGTTAGGTTTAGGGTTAGGATTAGGGTTAGGGTTTGGTTTAGGTTTAGGGTTAGGATTCGGGGTTAGGTGTTAGGGGTTATTGTTAGGGTTAGGGTTAGGTTTTGGGTAAGGTTTAGGGTTCGGATTAGAGTTAGGGTTAGGGTTTTTGTTAGGGTTTGTGTTAGGGTTAGGATTAGGGTTAGCGTTATTGTTAGGGTTTTGGTTAGGGTTAGGGTTAGGGTTAGGGTTAGGGTTAGGGTTTGGGTTAGGGTTAGGGTTAGTGTTAGGGTTTGGGTTAGGATTAGGCTTAGGGTTAGGGTTACGTTTAGGTTTAGGTTTAGGGTTAGGGTTAGGGTTAGGGTTAGGTTTAGAGTTTCGGTTAGGGTTAGGGTTAGGTTAGGGTTAGGGTTAGGATTAGGGTTAGGTTTAGGATTTGGGTTAGGGTTTAGATTAGGGTGAGGGTTTCGGTTAGGGTTAGGATTAGGATTAGGGTTAGGGTTAGGTTCAGAGTTAGTGTTAGTGTGAGGGTTTGGGTTTGGATTAGGGGTAGATTTAAGGTTAGTTTTAGTGTTAGGGTTTGTGTTAGGGTTAGGGTTAGGTTTTGGGATATGGTTAGGGTTAGGTTTTGGGTTAGGGTTACGGTTGTGGTTAGGGTTAGGGTTAGGGTTAGTGTTACAGTTTTGGTTAGGGTTAGGGTTAGGGTAAGGTTTGGGTTAGGGTTAGGGTTAGGTTTAGGGTGAGGTTCTGTGTTTGTTTTAGGGTTAGGGTTAGGGTTAGGGTTATGGTTTGGGTTAGGGTTAGGGTTAGGGTTAGGGTTAGTGTTTGGCTTAGGGTTAGGGTTAGGGTTAGGGTTAGGGATAGGATTACGATTAGGGTTACGGTTTGGGTTAGGTTTAGGGTTAGGTTTACGGTTAGGTTTACGGGTTGGGTTAGGGGTAGGGGTAGGTGTAGGGTGAGGGTTAGGGTTAGGATTAGGGTTAGGGTTTGGTTTAGGTTTAGGGTTAGGATTCGGGGTTAGGTGTTAGGGGTTATTGTTAGGGTTAGGGTTAGGGTTAGGTTTAGGGTTTCGTTTAGGGTTAGGGTTAGGTTAGGGTTAGGGTTAGGATTAGGGTTAGGTTTAGGGTTTGGGTTAGGGTTTAGATTAGGGTGAGGGTTTCGGTTAGGGTTAGAATTAGGATTAGGGTTAGGGTTAGGTTCAGAGTTAGTGTTAGTGTGAGGGTTTGGGTTTGGATTAGGGGTAGAGTTAAGGTTAGGGTTAGTGTTAGGGTTTGTGTTAGGGTTAGGGTTAGGTTTTGGGATAGGGTTAGGGTTAGGTTTTGGGTTAGGGTTACGGTTATGGTTAGGGTTAGGGTTAGGGTTAAGGTTACAGTTTTGGTTAGGGTTAGGGTTAGGGTAAGGTTTGGGTTAGGGTTAGGGTTAGGGTTAAGGTGAGGTTCTGGGTTTGTTTTAGGGTTAGGTTTAGGGTTAGGGTTACGGTTAGGTTTACGGTTTGGGTTAGGGTTAGGGTTAGGTTTAGGGTGAGGGTTAGGGTTAGGATTAGGGTTAGGGTTTTGTTTAGGTTTAGGGTTAGGATTCGGGGTTAGGTGTTAGGGTTTATTGTTAGGGTTAGGGTTAGGTTGTGGGTAAGGGTTAGGGTTAGGATTAGGGTTAGGGTTAGGGTTATTGTTAGGGTTTGTGTTAGGGTTAGGATTAGGGTTAGCGTTATTGTTAGGGTTTTGTTTAGGGTTAGGGTTAGGGTTAGGGTTAGGGTTAGGGTTTGGGTTAGGGTTAGGGTTAGTGTTAGGGTTTGGGTTAGGATTAGGCATAGGGTTAGGGTTACGTTTAGTTTTAGGTTTAGGGTTAGGGTTACGGTTAGGGTTAGGTTTAGGGTTTCGTTAGGGTTAGGGTTAGGTTAGGGTTAGGGTTAGGATTAGGGTTAGGTTTAGGGTTTGGGTTAGGGTTAGGGTTAAGTTTAGCGTTTGGGTTAGTGTTAGGGTTAGGGTTCAGGGTTAGGGGTTAGGGGTTATGGTTAGGGTTAGAATTAGCTTTTGGGTTAGGGTAAGTGTTAATGTTAGTGTTTGGCTTAGGGTTAGGGTTAGGGTTAGTTTTTTTGTTACGGTTAGGGTTAGGGTTAGGGTTAGGGTTCAGGTTAGGGTGAGGGTTTCGGTTAGTGTTAGGATTAGGGTTAGGGTTAGGGTTATTGTTAGGGTTTGTGTTAGGGTTAGGATTAGGGTTAGCGTTATTGTTAGCGTTTTGGTTAGTGTTAGGGTTAGGGTTAGGGTTAGGGTTTGGGTTAGGGTTAGGGTTAGTGTTAGGGTTTGGGTTAGGATTAGGTTTAGGATTAGGGTTAGGTTTAGGTTTAGGGTTAGGGTTATGGTTAGAGTTAGGGTTTCGGTTAGGTTTAGGTTTAGGTTAGGGTTAGGGTTAGGTTTAGGTTTAGGGTTTGGGTTAGGGTTAGGGTTAAGTTTAGCGTTTGGGTTAGGGTTAGGGTTAGCGTTCAGGGTTAGTGGTTAGGGGTTAGGGTTAACTTTAGGGTTAGGGTTTGGGGTAGGAGTAGTTGTAGGATTAGGATTAGGGTTTGGGTTACGGTTAGGGTTAGAGTAAGAGTTAGGTTTAGGTTTTCGGTTAGGGTTAGGGTTAGGGTTAGGTTTACGTTTAGGGTTAGTATTAGTGTTAGGGTTAGGTTTAGGGTTAGGTTTAGGGTTAGCGTTAGGATTAGGGTTTGGGTTAGGGTTAGGGTTAGGTTTAGGGTGAGGGTTTGGGTTTGGGTTAACGTTAGGGTTAGGGTTAGCGTTTGGGTTAGGATTAGGCTGAAGGTTAGGGTTAATTTTAGGTTTTCGGTTAGCATTAGGTTTAGGGTTAGAGTTATGTTTAGGGTTAATATTATTGTTAGGGTTAGGGTTAGCATTAGGGTTAGTTTTAGGGTGAGGTTTAGGTTTAGGATTAGTGTTAGGGTTAGGGTTAGGGTTTGAGTTAGGGTTAGTGTTAGGGTTTGGGTTAGGTTTTGGGTTAGGATTAGGGTTAGGGTTAGGGTTTGGTTTAGGGTTAGTGTTAGAGTTTGTGTTACGGTTAGGTTTAGGGTTAGCTTTAGGGTTTAGATTAGGGTGAGGGTTTCGGTTACGGTTAGGATTAGGATTAGGGTTAGGGTTAGGTTCAGATTTAGTGTTAGTGTCAGGGTTTGGGTTTGGATTAGGGGTAGAGTTAAGGTTAGGGTTAGTGTTAGGGTTTGTGTTAGGGTTAGGGTTAGGTTTTGGGATAGGGTTAGGGTTAGGTTTTGGGTTAGGGTTACGGTTATGGTTAGGGTTAGGGTTAGGGTTAGGGTTACAGTTTTGGTTAGGGTTAGGGCTAGGGTAAGGTTTTGGTTAGGGTTAGGGTTAGGTTTAGGGTGAGGTTCTTTGTTTGTTTTAGGGTTAGGGTTAGGGTTAGGGTTAGGGTTACTGTTTGGGTTAGGGTTAGGGTTAGGGTTAGTGTTTGGGTTAGTGTTAGGGTTAGTTTTAGGGTTAGGGTTAGGGATAGGATTACGATTAGGGTTACGGTTTGGGTTAGGGTTAGGGTTAGGGTTACGGTTAGGTTTACGGTTTGGGTTAGGTTTAGGGTGAGGGTTAGGGTTAGGGTTAGGATTAGGGTTAGGGTTTGGTTTAGGTTTAGGGTTAGGATTCGGGGTTAGGTGTTAGGGGTTATTGTTAGGGTTAGGGTTAGGTTTTGGGTAAGTTTTAGGGTTAGGATTAGGGTTAGGGTTAGGGTTATTGTTAGGGTTAGGATTAGGGTTAGCGTTATTGTTAGGGTTTTGGTTAGGGTTAGGGTTAGGGTTAGGGTTAGGGTTAGGGTTTGGGTTAGGGTTAGGGTTAGTGTTAGGGTTTGGGTTAGGATTAGGCTTAGGGTTAGGGTTACGTTTAGGTTTAGGTTTAGGATTAGGGTTAGGGTTAGGGTTAGGTTTAGAGTTTCGGTTAGGGTTAGGGTTAGGTTAGGGTTAGGATTAGGATTAGGGTTTGGTTTAGGATTTGGGTTAGGGTTTAGATTAGGGTGAGGGTTTCGGTTAGGGTTAGGATTAGGATTAGGGTTAGGGTTAGGTTCAGAGTTAGTGTTAGTGTGAGGGTTTGGGTTTGGATTAGGGGTAGATTTAAGGTTAGGGTTAGTGTTAGGGTTTGTGTTAGGGTTAGGGTTAGGTTTTGGGATAGGGTTAGGGTTAGGTTTTGGGTTAGGGTTACGGTTGTGGTTAGGGTTAGGGTTAGGGTTAGTGTTACAGTTTTGGTTAGGGTTAGGGTTAGGGTAAGGTTTGGGTTAGGGTTAGGGTTAGGTTTAGGGTGAGGTTCTGTGTTTGTTTTAGGGTTAGGGTTAGGTTTTGGGTAAGGGTTAAGGTTAGGATTAGGGTTAGGGTTAGGGTTATTGTTAGGGTTTATGTTAGGGTTAGGATTAGGGTTAGCTTTATTGTTAGGGTTTTGGTTAGGGTTAGGGTTAGGGTTAGGCTTAGGGTTTGGGTTAGGGTTAGGGTTAGTGTTAGGGTTTGGGTTAGGATTAGGCTTAGGGTTAGGGTTACATTTAGGTTTAGGTTTAGGGTTAGGGTTAGGGTTAGGGTTAGGTTTAGGGTTTCGGTTAGGGTTAGGATTAGGGTTAGGTTTAGGGTTTGGGTTAGGGTTAGGGTTAAGTTTAGCGTTTGGGTTAGGGTTAGGGTTAGGTTTAGGGTGAGGGTTAGGGTTAACATTAGGGTTAGGGTTTGGGTTAGGATTAGGGTTAGGTTTAGGATTAGGGTTTGGGTGAGGTTGAGGGTTAGGATTAGAGTTAGGTTTAGGTTTTCGGTAAGGGTTAGGGTTAGGGTTAGGTTTAGGGTTTGGGTTAGGGTTAGGGTTAGTGTTAGGGTTTAGGTTAGGATTAGGCTTAGGGTTAGGGTTAGGTTTAGGTTTAGGTTTAGGGTTAGGATCCGGGGTTAGGGGTTAGGGGTTATTGTTAGGGTTAGGGTTAGGTTTTGGGTATGGGTTAGGGTTAGGATAAGGGTTAGGTTTGGGGTTATTGTTAGGGTTTGTGTTAGGGTTAGGATTAGGGTTAGCGTTATTGTTAGGGTTTTGGTTAGGGTTAGGGTTAGGGTTAGGGTTAGGGTTTGGGTTAGGGTTAGGGTTAGTGTTAGGGTTTGGGTTAGGATTAGGCTTAGGGTTAGGGTTAGGTTTAGGTTTAGGTTTAGGGTTAGGGTTAGGGTTAGGTTTTCGGTTAGGTTTAGGTTTAGGTTAGGGTTAGGGTTAGGGTTAGGTTTAGGGTTTGGGTTAGGGTTAGGGTTAAGTTTAGCGTTTGGGTTAGGGTTAGGGTTAGGGTTCAGGGTTAGGGGTTATTTGTTAGGGTTAACTTTAGGGTTAGGGTTTGTGTTAGGATTAGTTTTAGGATTAGGATTAGGGTTTGGGTTACGGTTAGGGTTAGAGTAAGAGTTAGGTTTAGGTTTTCGGTTAGGTTTAGGGTTAGGGTTAGGTTTACGTTTAGGGTTAGTATTAGTGTTAGGGTTAGGGTTAGGGTTAGGTTTAGGGTTAGCGTTAGGGTTAGGGTTTGGGTTAGGGTTAGGGTTAGGTTTAGGGTTAGGTTTTGTTTGGGTTAACGTTAGGGTTAGGGTTAGCGTTTGGGTTAGGATTAGGCTGAGGGTTAGGGTTAATTTTAGGTTTTCGGTTAGCATTAGGTTTAGGGTTAGGGTTACGTTTAGGGTTAATATTAGGGTTAGGGTTAGGGTTAGCATTAGGTTTAGGTTTAGGGTGAGGGTTAGGGTTAGGATTAGTGTTAGGGTTAGGGTTAGGGTTTGAGTTAGGGTTAGTGTTAGGGTTTGGGTTAGGTTTTGGGTTAGGATTAGGATTAGGGTTAGGGTTTGGTTTAGGGTTAGTGGTAGAGTTTCTGTTACGGTTAGGTTTAAGGTTAGCGTTAGGGTTTAGATTAGGGTGAGGGTTTCGGTTAGGTTTAGGATTAGGATTAGGGTTAGGGTTAGGTTCAGAGTTAGTGTTAGTGTGAGGGTTTGGGTTTGGATTAGGGGTAGAGTTAAGGTTAGGGTTAGTGTTAGGGTTTGCGTTAGGGATAGGGTTAGGTTTTGGGATAGGGTTACGTTTAGGTTAAGGGATTGGGATAGGGTTAGGGTTAGGGTTAGGGTTAGGGTTAGGGTTAGGTTTAGGGTTTCGGTTAGGGTTAGGGTTAGGTTAGGGTTAGGGTTAGGATTAGGGTTAGGTTTAGGGTTTGGATTAGGGTTTAGATTAGGGTGAGGGTTTCGGTTAGGGTTAGAATTAGGATTAGGGTTAGGGTTAGGTTCAGAGTTAGTGTTAGTGTGAGGGTTTGGGTTTGGATTAGGGGTAGAGTTAAGGTTAGGGTTAGTGTTAGGGTTTGTGTTAGGGTTAGGGTTAGGTTTTGGGATAGGGTTAGGGTTAGGTTTTGGGTTAGGGTTACGGTTATGGTTACGGTTAGGGTTAGGGTTAGGGTTACAGTTTTGGTTAGGGTTAGGGTTAGGGTAAGGTTTGGGTTAGGGTTAGGGTTAGGTTTAAGGTGAGGTTCTGTGTTTGTTTTAGGGTTAGGTTTAGGGTTAGGGTTACAGTTAGGTTTACGGTTTGGGTTAGGGTTAGGATTAGGTTTAGGGTGAGGGTTAGGGTTAGGATTAGGGTTAGGGTTTTGTTTAGGTTTAGGGTTAGGATTCGGGGTTAGAAGTTAGGGTTTATTGTTAGGGTTAGGGTTAGGTTGTGGGTAAGGGTTAGGGTTAGGATTAGGGTTAGGGTTAGGGTTATTGTTAGGGTTTGTGTTAGGGTTAGGATTAGGGTTAGCGTTATTGTTAGGGTTTTGGTTAGGGTTAGGGTTAGGGTTAGGGTTAGGGTTAGGGTTTGGGTTAGGGTTAGGGTTAGTGTTAGGGTTTGGGTTAGGATTAGGCTTAGGGTTAGGGTTACGTTTAGTTTTAGGTTTAGGGTTAGGGTTACGGTTAGGGTTAGGTTTAGGGTTTCGTTAGGGTTAGGGTTAGGTTAGGGTTAGGGTTAGGATTAGGGTTAGGTTTAGGGTTTGGGTTAGGGTTAGGGTTAAGTTTAGCGTTTGGGTTAGTGTTAGGGTTAGGGTTCAGGGTTAGGGGTTAGGGGTTATGGTTAGGGTTAGAATTAGCTTTTGGATTAGGGTAAGTGTTAATGTTAGTGTTTGGCTTAGGGTTAGGGTTAGGGTTAGTTTTTTTGTTACGGTTAGGGTTAGGGTTAGGGTTAGGGTTCAGGTTAGGGTGAGGGTTTCGGTTAGTGTTAGGATTAGGGTTAGGGTTAGGGTTATTGTTAGGGTTTGTGTTAGGGTTAGGATTAGGGTTAGCGTTATTGTTAGCGTTTTGGTTAGTGTTAGGGTTAGGGTTAGGGTTAGGGTTTGGGTTAGGGTTAGGGTTAGTGTTAGGGTTTGGGTTAGGATTAGGTTTAGGATTAGGGTTAGTTTTAGGTTTAGGGTTAGGGTTATGGTTAGAGTTAGGTTAGGGTTAGGGTTAGGTTTAGGTTTAGGGTTTGGGTTAGGGTTAGGGTTAAGTTTAGCGTTTGGGTTAGGGTTAGGGTTAGCGTTCAGGGTTAGGGGTAGGGGTTAGGGTTAACTTTAGGGTTAGGGTTTGGGTTAGGATTAGTTTTAGGATTAGGATTAGGGTTTGGGTTACGGTTAGGGTTAGAGTAAGAGTTAGGTTTAGGTTTTCGGTTAGGGTTAGGGTTAGGGTTAGGTTTACGTTTAGGGTTAGTATTAGTGTTAGGGTTAGGTTTAGGGTTAGGTTTAGGGTTAGCGTTAGGGTTAGGGTTTGGGTTAGGGTTAGGGTTAGGTTTAGGGTGAGGGTTTGGGTTTGGGTTAACGTTAGGGTTAGGGTTAGCGTTTGGGTTAGGATTAGGCTGAAGGTTAGGGTTAATTTTAGGTTTTCGGTTAGCATTAGGTTTAGGGTTAGAGTTATGTTTAGGGTTAATATTAGGGTTAGGGTTAGGGTTAGCATTAGGGTTAGGTTTAGGGTGAGGGTTAGGTTTAGGATTAGTGTTAGGGTTAGGGTTAGGGTTTGAGTTAGGGTTAGTGTTATGGTTTGGGTTAGGTTTTGGGTTAGGATTAGGGTTAGGGTTAGGGTTTGGTTTAGGGTTAGTGTTAGAGTTTGTGTTACGGTTAGGTTTAGGGTTAGCTTTAGGGTTTAGATTAGGGTGAGGGTTTCGGTTACGGTTAGGATTAGGATTAGGGTTAGGGTTAGGTTCAGATTTAGTGTTAGTGTCAGGGTTTGGGTTTGGATTAGGGGTAGAGTTAAGGTTAGGGTTAGTGTTAGGCTTTGTGTTAGGTTTAGGGTTAGGTTTTGGGATAGGGTTAGGGTTAGGTTTTGGGTTAGGGTTACGGTTATGGTTAGGGTTAGGGTTAGGGTTAGGGTTACAGTTTTGGTTAGGGTTAGGGTTAGGGTAAGGTTTTGGTTAGGGTTAGGGTTAGGTTTAGGGTGAGGTTCTTTGTTTGTTTTAGGGTTAGGGTTAGGGTTAGGGTTAGGGTTATTGTTTGGGTTAGGGTTAGGGTTAGGGTTAGTGTTTGGGTTAGTGTTAGGGTTAGTTTTAGGGTTAGGGTTAGGGATAGGATTACGATTAGGGTTACGGTTTGGGTTAGGGTTAGGGTTAGGGTTACGGTTAGGTTTACGGTTTGGGTTAGGTTTAGGGTGAGGGTTAGGGTTAGGGTTAGGATTAGGGTTAGGGTTTGGTTTAGGTTTAGGGTTAGGATTCGGGGTTAGGTGTTAGGGGTTATTGTTAGGGTTAGGGTTAGGGTTTGGGTAAGGTTTAGGGTTAGGATTAGGGTTAGGGTTAGGGTTATTGTTAGGGTTTGTGTTAGGGTTAGGATTAGGGTTAGCGTTATTGTTAGGGTTTTGGTTAGGGTTAGGGTTAGGGTTAGGGTTAGGGTTAGGGTTTGGGTTAGGGTTAGGGTTAGTGTTAGGGTTTGGGTTAGGATTAGGCTTAGGGTTAGGGTTACGTTTAGGTTTAGGTTTAGGGTTAGGGTTAGGGTTAGGGTTAGGTTTAGAGTTTCGGTTAGGGTTAGGGTTAGGGTTAGGGTTAGGGTTAGGTTTAGGGTTTCGGTTAGGGTTAGGGTTAGGTTAGGGTTAGGGTTAGGATTAGGGTTAGGTTTAGGGTTTGGATTAGGGTTTAGATTAGGGTGAGGGTTTCGGTTAGGGTTAGAATTAGGATTAGGGTTAGGGTTAGGTTCAGAGTTAGTGTTAGTGTGAGGGTTTGGGTTTGGATTAGGGGTAGAGTTAAGGTTAGGGTTAGTGTTAGGGTTTGTGTTAGGGTTAGGGTTAGGTTTTGGGATAGGGTTAGGGTTAGGTTTTGGGTTAGGGTTACGGTTATGGTTAGGGTTAGGGTTAGGGTTAGGGTTACAGTTTTGGTTAGGGTTAGGGTTAGGGTAAGGTTTGGGTTAGGGTTAGGGTTAGGTTTAAGGTGAGGTTCTGTGTTTGTTTTAGGGTTAGGTTTAGGGTTAGGGTTACAGTTAGGTTTACGGTTTGGGTTAGGGTTAGGATTAGGTTTAGGGTGAGGGTTAGGGTTAGGATTAGGGTTAGGGTTTTGTTTAGGTTTAGGGTTAGGATTCGGGGTTAGGTGTTAGGGTGTTATTGTTAGGGTACGGGTTGGGTTGTGGGTAAGGGTTAGGGTTAGGATTAGGGTAAGGGTTAGGGTTATTGTTAGGGTTTGTGTTAGGGTTAGGATTAGGGTTAGCGTTATTGTTAGGGTTTTGGTTAGGGTTAGGGTTAGGGTTAGGGTTAGGGTTAGGGTTTGGGTTAGGGTTAGGGTTAGTGTTAGGGTTTGGGTTAGGATTAGGCTTAGGGTTAGGGTTACGTTTAGTTTTAGGTTTAGGGTTAGGGTTACGGTTAGGGTTAGGTTTAGGGTTTCGTTAGGGTTAGGGTTAGGTTAGGGTTAGGGTTAGGATTAGGGTTAGGTTTAGGGTTTGGGTTAGGGTTAGGGTTAAGTTTAGCGTTTGGGTTAGTGTTAGGGTTAGGGTTCAGGGTTAGGGGTTAGGGGTTATGGTTAGGGTTAGAATTAGCTTTTGGATTAGGGTAAGTGTTAATGTTAGTGTTTGGCTTAGGGTTAGGGTTAGGGTTAGTTTTTTTGTTACGGTTAGGGTTAGGGTTAGGGTTAGGGTTCAGGTTAGGGTGAGGGTTTCGGTTAGTGTTAGGATTAGGGTTAGGGTTAGGGTTATTGTTAGGGTTTGTGTTAGGGTTAGGATTAGGGTTAGCGTTATTGTTAGCGTTTTGGTTAGTGTTAGGGTTAGGGTTAGGGTTAGGGTTTGGGTTAGGGTTAGGGTTAGTGTTAGGGTTTGGGTTAGGATTAGGTTTAGGATTAGGGTTAGTTTTAGGTTTAGGGTTAGGGTTATGGTTAGAGTTAGGTTAGGGTTAGGGTTCGGTTTAGGTTTAGGGTTTGGGTTAGGGTTAGGGTTAAGTTTAGCGTTTGGGTGAGGGTTAGGGTTAGTGTGGAGGGTAAGGGGTTAGGGGTTAGGGTTAACTTTAGGGTTAGGGTTTGGGTTAGGATTAGTTTTAGGATTAGGATTAGGGTTTGGGTTACGGTTAGGGTTAGAGTAAGAGTTAGGTTTAGGTTTTCGGTTAGGGTTAGGGTTAGGGTTAGGTTTACGTTTAGGGTTAGTATTAGTGTTAGGGTTAGGTTTAGGGTTAGGTTTAGGGTTAGCGTTAGGGTTAGGGTTTGGGTTAGGGTTAGGGTTAGGTTTAGGGTGAGGGTTTGGGTTTGGGTTAACGTTAGGGTTAGGGTTAGCGTTTGGGTTAGGATTAGGCTGAAGGTTAGGGTTAATTTTAGGTTTTCGGTTAGCATTAGGTTTAGGGTTAGAGTTATGTTTAGGGTTAATATTAGGGTTAGGGTTAGGGTTAGCATTAGGGTTAGGTTTAGGGTGAGGGTTAGGTTTAGGATTAGTGTTAGGGTTAGGGTTAGGGTTTGAGTTAGGGTTAGTGTTATGGTTTGGGTTAGGTTTTGGGTTAGGATTAGGGTTAGGGTTAGGGTTTGGTTTAGGGTTAGTGTTAGAGTTTGTGTTACGGTTAGGTTTAGGGTTAGCTTTAGGGTTTAGATTAGGGTGAGGGTTTCGGTTACGGTTAGGATTAGGATTAGGGTTAGGGTTAGGTTCAGATTTAGTGTTAGTGTCAGGGTTTGGGTTTGGATTAGGGGTAGAGTTAAGGTTAGGGTTAGTGTTAGGGTTTGTGTTAGGTTTAGGGTTAGGTTTTGGGATAGGGTTAGGGTTAGGTTTTGGGTTAGGGTTACGGTTATGGTTAGGGTTAGGGTTAGGGTTAGGGTTACAGTTTTGGTTAGGGTTAGGGTTAGGGTAAGGTTTTGGTTAGGGTTAGGGTTAGGTTTAGGGTGAGGTTCTTTGTTTGTTTTAGGGTTAGGGTTAGGGTTAGGGTTAGGGTTATTGTTTGGGTTAGGGTTAGGGTTAGGGTTAGTGTTTGGGTTAGTGTTAGGGTTAGTTTTAGGGTTAGGGTTAGGGATAGGATTACGATTAGGGTTACGGTTTGGGTTAGGGTTAGGGTTAGGGTTACGGTTAGGTTTACGGTTTGGGTTAGGTTTAGGGTGAGGGTTAGGGTTAGGGTTAGGATTAGGGTTAGGGTTTGGTTTAGGTTTAGGGTTAGGATTCGGGGTTAGGTGTTAGGGGTTATTGTTAGGGTTAGGGTTAGGTTTTGGGTAAGGTTTAGAGTTAGGATTAGGGTTAGGGTTAGGGTTATTGTTAGGGTTTGTGTTAGGGTTAGGATTAGGGTTAGCGTTATTGTTAGGGTTTTGGTTAGGGTTAGGGTTAGGGTTAGGGTTAGGGTTAGGGTTAGGGTTTGGGTTAGGGTTAGGGTTAGTGTTAGGGTTTGGGTTAGGATTAGGCTTAGGGTTTGGGTTACGTTTAGGTTTAGGTTTAGCGTTAGCGTTAGGTTTAGGGTTAGGTTCAGTGATTCGCTTAGGGTTAGGGGTAGACTAGGGTTAGGGTTAGGATTAGGGTTAGGTTTAGGATTTGGGTTAGGGTTTA